>OY856188.1:247077238-247103185 GCA_963693315.1 Diogma glabrata | reverse complement strand
ATATATATATATATATATATATATATATATATATATATATATATATATATATATATATATATATATATATATATATATATATATATATATATATATATATATATATATATATATATATATATATATATATATATATATATATATATATATATAGTGGAGTCAAATAAGCAGTTTATATTGATGTAAGAGCAAAGTTGAATTTTTTTTTTGTTTTATGTTAAGGACATAAAAGTTAGTGGGCATGTAATTATTTAGCAAATTTGGAGGTCCGGAAGTGCCTCAAAAATGGCAAAAACTGGTTTTTTGGTGTTTTTTGAGTAGGTCGCTTCACTATTTTTGAAATATTTCGGGCTCTAATGATCATAAAAAAAAAACAAAAACTGCAAAATGTTTGTGATTAAATTTCAAATCCATCTAGGAGAGTTAGATACTTTAAAAGTGTAACCTAACCTCAAAAAACCGAATCGTGTAACTTTTTTTTTTTTTTACTAAATTTATGATAAGGGGCGGAAAAATTGTTGAATTTTCCTGAAAATTTCAGGAAGCATGTATTTTAATAGTCTCAATATGGGATTTAATTTTTATGAAAAAATTTTAATTTTTTCGGCTACAATTGGCATTTTTCGTTAAATTTGGCAAATGGTGCCATTTTATGAGAAGTCATCCAAAATAAAATTTTTTTTTTTAATCTGTACTTTTTTTTATTTATTTTAACCTAAGTATAATTAAAATTATGTTGCCTTAATTTAAATGCCTATTTTTGGGCATGAAAAAAAAAACATTAATTTTTGCATTTTTTTGACATTTTACCATATATACGGTATCATTTATGCTATTATCATGTATTTTGCATAAAAGTGAAATATGCAATTCAAATTAGTAAAAAATATTTTTTAAAATTATACATAACCTACAAAACTTTTTTTTCTTGCAATGCCCTAAATTGCTTTTGGTAAATAATTAAAATTAAACTAACAAAATATACGACATAATAATAAAAAATAGCAGTTGAAGTAGTATATAAGTAATAGTTTAAGCAAAAATTGTAATAATAATTTAAACTGAGGATGACGTAAGTCGAAATCGATATTCAATAAAATAAAAAATCAAACTCAAATTGTTACTATAAGGAAGTTAATATTATTATTAATAAAATAAAAATTTTAAAAATAAACAGCAAAAAGTATATTTTTAAATATTGCATTTTAATTCAAAAGTGACAAAAGCACACAAACAGGGAATAATATGGAAAACCATAATAACGCATATAGAATTTTCAATTGAAAACATAATTGGCGTAAAATTATTTATGCTGTGTATTTTATATGTTTGAAAAATGTTTGAAAAAAATTGAATATTACATTTTTTCAAAATCTCATATCAAATATTTACAATAATTGTAATAACATTTTAATTATTTACCAAAAGCAATTTAGGGCATTGCAAGAAAAAAAAGTTTTGTAGGTTAGGTATAATTTTAAAAAATATTTTTTACTAATTTGAATTGCATATTTCACTTTTATGCAAAATACATGATAATAGCATAAATAATACCGTATATATGGTAAAATGTCAAAAAAATGCAAAAATTAATGTTTTTTTTTCATGCCCAAAAATAGGCATTTAAATTAAGGCAACATAATTTTAATTATACTTAGGTTAAAATAGATAAAAAAAAGTACAGATTAAAAAACAAAAATTTATTTTGGACGACTTCTCATAAAATGGCACCATTTGCCAAATTTAACGAAAAATGCCAATTGTAGCCGAAAAAATTAAAATTTTTCCATAAAAATTAAATCCCATATTGATACTATTAAAATACATGTTTCCTGAAATTTTCATGAAAATTCGACGATTTTTCCGCCCCTTATCATAAATTTAGTAAAAAAAAAAAAGTCACGCGATTCGGTTTTTTGAGGTTAGGTTACACTTTTAAAGTATCTAACCCCCATAGATGAATTTGAAATTTAATCACAAACATTTCGCATTTTTTGTTTTTTTTTTATAATCATTAGAGCCCGAAATATTTCAAAAATAGTGAAGCGACCTACTCAAAAAACACCAAAAAACCAGTTTTTGCCATTTTTGAGGCACTTCCGGACCTCCAAATTTGCTAAATAATTACATACCCACTAACTTTTATGTCCTTAACATAAAACAAAAAAAAAATCAACTTTGCTCTTACATCAAATATATCACTTTCTTTTACTAATTTGACTCCACTAATATATATATATATATATATATATATATATATATATATATATATATATATATATATATATATATATATATATATATATATATATATATATATATATAATATATATATATATATATATATATATATATATATATATATATATATATATATATATATATATATATATATATATATATATATATATATATATATATATATATATATATATATATATATGTATATATTTATATATATATATATATATATATATATATATATATATATATATATATATATATATATATATATATATATATATATATATATATATATATATATATATATATATATATATATATATATATATATATATATATATGTATATATATATATATATATATATATATATATATATATATATATATATATATATATATATATATATATATATATATATATATATATATATATATATATATATATATATATATACTAGCGGGACCCGGCGTGCTTTGCTACGCCTATAAATAAAGTTTTTGTGTATTCATTTTGTTGACGTAGAAATAATTTCAAAGAGTAGTAATGAGAAATGGTTTTCTATTTTTTTTTTAATATGAATGTAAAAGGAAGGATCAGCACTCTAGTTGATCAGTAAAATATAAAAAAATAGTATTATATATAAAACAAAGGATATATAAAAAATACGCGATCAAATAAGTTTTCAGGTGTGTAATCTATTTAGAACATTATACTATTATATAACATTATAAAATCGATTCACAAATTTTCACAGTGCTCATGCGGTTTAGTATACGCTTTCTTTACCGGTAGGTTACTAAAAACGTTGCAAAAAATTTTGATCGGTATATGATTTTATGGTCAGCAAGGGCAGTAAAAATAGCGACAATACATTCGATGAAGCTATAGAAGAAGTGATGCAAAAAAGGAATAAAAGAAGTGATGCAAAAAAAAATCAAAATTATTTGGAAGTTTTTGTATATGAATTTATAGGATGTGAATTCATAGGATGAGAAATATTTCTATTTAGTCAACATTTTAAGTCATTTTAAAGTCATTATTATTGAATGTTGAAAATCAATGCGAAACTAATATCTTACACACGGTCAATATATTGGCATATATGTTCCATATATAGACAACATTAATGGAATATTAATTTTTAAGCGATTTTGTGAGTAATTATTGCTCAAAGTAATTATTAAAAGTATTATTCCCGATAATAAGTAATTATTGTCGGGATTGAACTCACACTCATCAGAGACATCATAGTTCAAAGCCATCATACAGACTCAGCCACAGTGGATGAAACAACAACGAAACATATTTTAATTTTCATGTTCAGATAATTTCTAAATTGAAACTACATTATCGCATATTTATTTAAATTGAATTCTTCATCTGTGGTTATACAATTGTAAATTGTATTTGTTCCCGACACGAAACACACAAAAACTGTTTTAAAGAAATTTTTCTGAGAGAAAATAAAAAATGCTTTAAAATTGCAAAACTCATGTGAATTAAAATAATTACTTTAGCTTAATCACTCTAAAAATCTCTAAAAACTATTTATTTTACACCAAATAGTGTAAAACTTTTGTTTATTTAACATTATACCCGTCGCATATTGTCGGTATCTCATAAGAAAGAAAATTCAAGAAAAGTCGTTTCGAGTTGTTGATGGTCATTGCAAAAGCGAGTCGCACTGGAAACTAAACGTTTGAATTAAAATGCCATATCTGTTGCGATCATTGAAATACGCAGCAACAGTACATCTTCCACTTTGAATTTTCCATTCAAAATTGTAGCTTCAACGACATTGTTCATCATCTTTTTCACCTAAAATTTCCAAAAAAATGTGCTATTTCAAAATATTTGACATATTATTTTAATAAAATATTATACATTCATTTTTCTATTTCATAAAATTATATCCAACGAAAAAAAACATTGATCAAAGCAAGCTACGCCTATATAAACCGATATTTAAAAAAAAAACCAATTAAAATAATTATCACCAATCACCAATGAAAAAATAATACATGACAATTGGAAAAAGCAAGCGTTGTGTATTTGGAAAACTTTAACATTAAAACCAATTTCTTAAATACAAATACGGCACCATCTATTGGCTAACCCAAATTTATGAGGCGTATATCACACTATCAAATATATTGGTCAATAAAAAAATTTGACATGAAATTGGAGAGTTGACGTTAACTTTAACTTAACCGTAACTTAAGAATCTATACAAAATTTTGATTTGAGGTCGGTAAGAAATTACGTATTCTTTGACGTTTGATTTGATATTAATTTTGGTTTTGTAATCAATTTTATAAATCAATCAATGCTTTAAAAGTAACAAACTGATTTCACAATCAAAATTTAAAATAATAAAATTCGAAATAAACATTTGATACAAAATTTAAAAATAAAAACTTTATTTTCATATTAATTTCATGCTAATATTTGGCTTTAATTAAAGTCGCTCTTTTTATATCTTTTGCAGTTTTTAATAAATAAAATTTTATTTTTATGGACACTTGCAATTAAATATTAGTTTTCTTCAGTTTTTATACTAAACGTCAAAAAATCCTTAAGATAGAATGAAATGAACTTTACGTTAAGTTAACGTTAAGTTTACGTACCGACTATAAATGTTCTAGTGCATTTTCACACATTTGTACTTGACGTTAAGTTAAAGTTACCGACTATAAATCAAGCATAAAGGTTGTAAAATAAACTTCGCTAGTTTTTCATCCAGTTTTGATGACAATTTTTTTATCTCTAATCGTTCTATTTTAATTAGCAATACGTATAACAGTATTTTTCTATTTGATATTGATTTTTGTAAATTAACATTGAAGACCAATGAAAAATTTTAAAAAATTAAAAAATAAATTTAAATTATTGTTTTCTTTATTTTTACTCTTATTTTTATTAAAACTTTATAAAAACCAATACACTAATTTTTTACAGATTTCGATACTTTATAGCACTACTATAATTAATATATAACCTCCACAAAATTGTTAATAATCTTTGGTAACGTATTTGACATAGCATGATATGCTTTTCGTTTATTATCAAATATAAAACAAAACTTTTTTACTAAAACATATCTGATAGTCTAATAATGGCCTTATATGAAGTTAAGACGCGCTATACACCTGAGCTAAACTATGCAAAATATGTGAACTATGTTTTTAAAAAATAATGTATATAACGTAATTATAGAAAAAAACATTACCGAAACAAAATATTTAAAAAAGAAAAGAAAAACGGAAACATTACATTTTTTTTAAAAAGCTTTATTCGCATTAAAACATTACTTTTTTAAAAACAGAGTTCGCATATTTCGCATAGTTTAGCTCAGGTGTATAGCACGCCTGAAGTTTACTATCATTTGAAAAAATTGATTTACGCTGCCATCTGAAAGTTGGCATATGAACAATCCATATTTAACATTTAATTTACAATTAAAAATATTTAGGCATCTAATCAAGATAATAACTATCCTATCTCTCAAGCTGGACCATCATACACACATTGTACAACATTTCATTAAGATTGGTTACGTTGTTACGGAGTTCATCGCGGACAAACATCGTGACACGTGATTTTGATAATATATGTATATATATGTAATATATGTATATATATATATATATATATATATATATATATATATATATATATATATATATATATATATATATATATATATATATATATATATACATATATATATATATATATATATATATATATATATATATATATATATATATATATATATATATATATATATATATATATATATATATATATATATATATAAATACATAGATAGATATATATATATTCACTAATTTGTTTATAATTAGGTTCTGCAAATTTTTTTGTCTCTGAATTTCATCATTTTCATTATCAGATCATTAAACTTTACAATACGCTAAAATAAAATGAAATTCCAATTAAAAAGCGTTAATTTAAAAAACCAAAAATTCTCCAATTTTTTAAAATTTATTAATCATAAATCAAAATAAACGTCCATTACTCCATGTTGGGGGGTATTTTTATAAATAACTCAATCGAATTTGAGTACATATACGTTTTATTTTCATCATATCTTACTTTCTCCTCCCGAAAAGAAAACAAACGAAAATAGGTTAGTACGATCAATCGTTTTAAAATGAGTTTTTTTTAAAGATCATGATCATGGTCAACAACGATGATTTTTTTATGTTATGCTTGTAAGCAAAATATTTATAATGTAAATAAAATAACCACCTGTGAGCAAATAAAAATAGAAGAAAAGATCATATCATGAATCTTTTAGTTATACGCTTCACTCTCTTCCCGAATTAAGCCTAATGAAAAAACCCATAGGCAAAAACCTTACAAAACCCTACTTTCGTTTAGACAACCTGTTCGAATTTTTGTATGTTCAGGTTATGTATTATATTTTTATATGAGAAAGTATTTTTCACAATATATTTTCTCATCTGACTTTATAAAATGTAAAAATAAATTACTGTTATGAAGATTTTTCTTTTTTTTTTTTAAGCTTAACGAAAATTAATTGGAATGTACCATGTACGTTATGTTGAACATAAGACAATGAAGAATTTGATATAATTAAAAAAAAATTGTGATGAAATAAAAATAAATATAATAAATTAAAAGAAATATATCATAACTTTATGTGAATGGTATCTATAAACTATATGAACATTTTGATCGGATAAGGGTAATTTATGCATATAGTTTTGTATTCATTAGTTGCAATACAATTGTTTGTTTGAGGCGGCGCAGTCTATTTTACTTTTATGAAAGTTCAAAAAAATCAGAGTTTCCTTCTAATCGGAGCGTAACATGCTTTGGTGTGTGCAGATTTTTCACGGTATCCCAGAATCGTATATTCACTCTTTGTTTTTCCATACGTTCATGCTTTTTTATTTAAATTTCTTGCCTGTAGCAGAAGTTTATACAGGAGGGATGAATACACTTTATAAATTTTTTTTTCCTCGTTAGAGGAATTGGAATAAAATCACTTTGGGTCAAATAAAAAGAAGCTTCAATAGGTTAATCCTCGAATATAGAATGCTATGAAAAAATAATGAAAATGAACAGGAGGAAAAAGGAACAAACAAGTTGCTATCTTGTTGTAGCATACACAACTTTGTTCGTTTGGATAAAGCAAAACTAGAGACGACAGAAACCAAACCGATATGATTACAACAATTATTGTTTGGTGTTGCAAATAAACAGAAAAGTCATAGAGAAACTATAATGGGAGATCTGGATGAGTCCTGAGCATAATACCTTACGACCAGTTCTCTATGGTTAATCGTGTGAGCAATCATTGTCATGATAAGAAGTTAGTTATAGAAGAAAATTTCAAAATAAACTAGGGGTTTGTAGGAGCATTCAAGAAGACGATTTTAAAATAAAAGTTGCTGGTAGTTAGAAACTAACAAAAGCTAAATAAGATAACGACAGTTGTTTTCAAAAATAAATAGGCTATTTCATTCTAATGGTTCACTCACGTCAGTAAGAGTTAACTCCAAATTATTCTTGTAATAGGCATAGAATGATAGCTCTAAATACAGAACTGCATTCAATCACCATTTAGAATACCGATAAAAAATTAAAGTCGACTTAATTTTATAAAATTTCAATAAAAAGCATCCATTAAAAGCATGTAAACGAATTTATTTTGCTTCATCGTGTTTTACACATTTTGAGTATTACCTACTTCAGTTGTGATTAAAAAAATTTTGTACTTTTTTGTTGCGCCACTGTAGGCTACGCCGATGATAAAGGAGTCATGGTGAGGGGTAAACATGACTCTTTTGTCGGTGAGTGAACCCAGGCAGTTTTGGATCTCGAAAAGAATTGATGTAACAAAATACAGCGACAGTGCTCACAAAAATACAGAGACTTCCGTATACCATATACCAAATGCCACTGATTTAGATAGGCAAATAACTGTCAAAATAGAGATCAGGGGAGGTATTGAGAGCCCGTTACAATCACAACCTTCCAATGCCAGTGTCTGCTATAAAGGTGGTCCCCGAACCGTCTGAGGACTAAACGGACGTTAACACTGGACACATCTGCAACAGTACTACAAGCCAAAATTTTTGCTATCAACTACTGTGCTATGCTATGTGCTGGGAATACAGCAACACAGACATATACATTATTTCTGTGTGGTTACGTGGTCATACAGGAGTATACGGCAATGTAATTGCAAACTTATGACTGTAGAAAGTTCATCAGTCCAAGGGCCTTTGGACTAATCAAAAGTTCACTCAAATACGCTCCCAATGCTGGGAACAGAAACAAAATAGACAACTTTGGAGAAGACGGTAAGGTCTTATGCTTTTTAAAAAGTTTTTAAACCGCTTTGCCATTTCCCCTATAAAACATTCAATCTTTAGAGAGATTTTTTGAAGATATTAAATATGGTGCGTGCAGATTTTTCACCTCGAAGAAAAAAACATGGAACGCGTCATCTACAATTGCCTTGACCTTGCAGGAGACAGACACGTAAAACTCAGTCAGGGAACATAACACTTCGTTAACCGCAAAAAATCAGTCCAATGGACCTCATTAGTTATGTTAAGAGGCACGGATTAAGCCACATTATATATCTTACGGATTTGACGCATAACAACATCAGGGTTAAGCAAAAAAGATCGTTAAGTCGCAGTGGTACTCGAACTAGTTTAGCAAAAAGCTCAGCTCCAAGAAACCCCCTTAAAAATAAAAAAAAGATATAACTAAAAGATAATGTCAACGTCATTGGATGAAAACATCGAGAAAAGTTAAAAATGAAACAATAAATTTGAGACAAAAACTTTAAAGTTGATGATTTTGAGAATCCAGAATATTCAAGCAAATAAAACTCCTTTCCATGTGATAAAACAACAAATAACTATTTAGTTAAACCCACCATCGTATAACGACACGATGTCTTTTACCATATTTTAGTTCCAGTTCGAGACAGCATTATAGTGACACTTATACGGCAAGCAGCCGAAATGTTACAAGCCATTCGGGGAAACGACCGTAAAAGCAATGAAAAAAGGTAAAAACGGGATTCAATCTTTTACTATCTTTAAATTTCAGCCTGAGAAAGCAGCATGAACGCTGAAAATTCGTCGTCTCTATTCATGTCTCCATTTTTAATTTTGCGTACCGCGTACTCCAGTCTCTGCTATTGGCATATGAGTAAACGTAAGATACCGCATTTTTTTGTGGCGCTCTTGCTTTGTGTAGGTGCGTTGCCAAGCTATTCAGCTTCGAATATTCATCATGGTAATTCGCAACAGCGACATAATTACAATGGCAGCCGATTTTTAAGGTCGTTTATTACGTCCATCTCCCATTGCAGTCGTGGTCTACCTTGCGGTCGCCCACCTTTTAGGGTTCTAATGTACATTATTTAATAATTTCAGACTGTGAATTGGCTCGTAGAACATGCCCAAACCTAGCAATCCTGTTGAAACGGATAGAACCTATTATATCTGGAACCTCAAAAACGTCTCTGATCTCAAAGTTATATCGCGTTCTGCACTTTCCAATGTCAGTCTTAAGTGGACCAAAACTGTAACGTAGGATCTTACGGTCAAATACAGATAAATGTGAGTCGTCATTTTGTGTAAGGGTCCATGTTTGTGACCCATACATCACAAACGGTCTAATTAACGTCTTGTATTACTTGACTTTAGTGTGATACATACGGTGGTCCAAGTGGAGGTTTAATTGAGTAGAAAGTTCGATTACCTGCAGCGATTTTAGATTTTATATCTGTAAGTATGCTGTTGTTTGAGTCAAGCATTGATCCTAAATATTTAAAAGATTCAATTCCTTCAATTCGTTCATCGCCGAACATCAAACTTTTCTGCTCAGCTTCTCTTGAAACATCCATATGTTTCCTTTTATCATAGTTAATCTGAAGACCAATTTTTCTAGCACCACTCTCAAGCGACTTGAAAGTCTCACTCATAACAGCTTCACTTCGAGAATGACAACATCATCAACGTACGTGATCATCTGTACTGGATTTATTGACAAGATATTGTTGTTGTAGTTGGTGGCTTCTTTTGACGGCACTGTAATGAAGAGATGCTTCGGTATCGAACACCGAAGTAGCATAGCAGGTCGCGTACCTAGCGAAATTATTTTTAGCCCCGAACTAGCTTCAATCAATGGGAACGAGTAAGAAATCCTGCTACTTCAGCACAAATAAACATAACAATACGCGAAATTCGAATAAAAACGTATTAATCAACAAAGTAAGTGGAATGAGTAAACTCTGGCGACCTCCTATACGAAAAAACCGCGATCACCGCGTCCAACCCCATGATTTGCACACATTCACACGTTCTCGTACTGCATACACTCTCATTCATTCACTCATACACACACATATACCCACATCCATATGCCCATACGCGAACTTCCGCCATGCAATACACCCAAGCTACCATATTCAATCCAATCGATCAGCTTATTCTCGTTTTCAGGTTGGTGGATATTTACTAGAGGAGTTATGCAACCAGCAATAAGTTTAAGTGAACTTCTTGCGAGGTTTGGTTAGTTGTTTAAATTTATTTTTTTTTACTACTGTTGTTTTAGTTTTTGGATTTGCAAATTTATTTAGTTTAATTTGTTTTATGAAAGAAAAGGGGCAGAATAGCCGTGTCATTACTTCATCAGTTACAAATAAATATGTACAACGACTTTGGATTGAATAGAAATAATATCAAAAAAAATAAAACCATCTACACCAATTTAGCAAAGAAAAATTCTAAACCAAAAAAAAATAATAATGAAATTTTTGATTCGGCACGCATTAATTCCTTATATTATAAATATACTTATATACATATTTAAGGTTGTATGTATTTATTTAGTAACTTAATATGAGCAAATATTTGGACGTTGCTAAACAAATACCATGAAAACGTTGTTAAATTTTTCTTTTTATAACTACACGGAAACATAATTATTAAATTAGAATATTTCTTTTACAGTGAACATTTCAATTTATTATAAATTTAAGTATTAATAACCAACATCGGGTAACAGTTTTCCATTCAACTTTTTACTTAATTATTTTTAAGTTCCTTTTTTTATTATCAATAAGTGCTGCACTATTTGTATAAAATTCTTGTTTATATAGCTCCCCTGGGATTCTGAAAAACATACTTACATGCAACAAATATACTCATTCACGCACACCCGCATCCACCCATCCATTCACACGACCATATTCACACACGCTCTCACACACACATAATTACATACACGCATAAAAAGAATACCTAAAGCTTACTCACCCCATGGTTAGTCCAGGTACACTCCTTTGTCCCCCTGTCAAATCAACGCTTCATTTGCCGGCCTCCATTGTTGAAGCTCGGAAAAAAGATTGTTTTCACCAAAGTGGATAGAGTATAGAGTAAAAAGTATAGAGTTAAAATTTGACAATATCTACTGCATGTACTAAGTGGATGGCAATCACTGGTGAAACGAGTCCAAAATTGCAATAAATGATATCGCGGAATTGGAAATCCCCAAATCAAACATCCAACTTATTCCAAAATAACTTCGAAGATATAGATTCTTTCTTTGATTTATATAAATTTCTTTTAGATTGATTTTTTTCGCTTCCGCACTAAACACAGCATTGATTTTAATTTTCCTTTTTCTTTATTAAACCAGGCATTAATAAAAACAATTATTATTATTTTTCTTTTATTAAACAAAGCATTAATTTAACTTTATCACTAGACAAGTAATAATTTACAGTCGTTCACTGAAGAAGTTCCAATTTTTACAGTTACTCCTAAACAAGCAATAAATTACAGTTTTTTTTTTATTTTCATTAAACTAGTAATACTTTACTTATACTACTATCCAAGCTTGAATTTACAGTTTTTCACTAACCAACTTTCTATTTAAATTTACTACGAGGCATACAAGAATTTACAGTTTTTCACTTAACAATTTTCTATTTAAATTTACTACGAAACATATAAGACCTTATAGTTTTTAGCTAAGCAATTTTCAATTTTTTTAAATTTCCTATGAGACAAGTATTATTTACAGTTCTTTTCTCATTAAACTAGCATTAATATACTTTTTCTATGAAACATGCAAGAATTTACCTTTTTCTCACGGCATTAAGATGAAATCTTCTTGAATCGACAAGCATTTACGGTCTCGCCAAAAGATTCTTTGTTCCAATTTACTCAGGGGATAACTTAAATTTTCCACTAACGGGACATTCATGTGAAATATTCACTAAACACAGCGTTCCGCTACCGCTAGCCCAACATTAGAAGGTCATCTTTTACCTAGGTTGTATTTATTTATAATAATAACTGACTTCTACCTATAAATACGGCTATCCTCGTATAGAGGCTCTCTTAGTCGATTTCTTTATTCTGTTTAGAACTTGTGTTTTGAGGTTGTGAATTTTTAATTATCCGTGTTGAGCATGGATATTCTTTTGATTCATGTTCTGTTGTGTATCCCAATTTGATCAGTGTTAGTTGATATCATTTAGTAAAATTTTGTAGTGTTATTAGTTTGTGTAAGTGGGGAGACTTTCTGCCTCTAATAACAGGCAGAAAGTCTCCCCAATTACACAAACTAATAACACTACAAAATTTTACTAAATGATATCAACTAACACTGATCAAATTGAGATACACAACATAACATGAATCAAAAGAATATCCATGCTCCACACGGATAATAAAAACTTCACAACCTAGACGTCAAAACACAAGTTCCAAACAGAATAAAGAAATCGACTAAGAGAGCCTCTATACGAGGATAGCGGTACTTATAGGCAAAAGTCACGGCTGTTTTACATCGCAAATCAAAAATAAGTTTGTTTATAGGACAATCTCGTTCGATAAATATGTGTACTAAAAGTGTCTCCACTGGAAGGAAATTATAAACAGAGACATCTATTATGAAATGATTTTAGGAAATTACGTTTATTAGTGTATCCACTAAGGATATATTACAACCACCGGGTAATAAAACTGAAGACTACAACCAAATTTATAACAGAATAATGATGGCAAGATTTATATAGCGCGATTGTGTATCAACGATATAGCACAACTCCTTTAGGATAATTTTCCCGTGATTAACGAACATAAATTGAATATAAGAAGTTACATTGAGAAATAGAACACAATTGTTATAGGATAATCTTTGTTTTACGGAAACCATGGTAAATGGCAATTACGGTTTGAGTTTAAAAAAAAACTAACTATGAAAGTCTCCGCGAATGCAAATTTGATGCGTATGAGAAAGTAGCGAATCTATAAATCAGGGAATTACACAACGCTTCGTTGATCACCAGACTACGTCATAACACCACACATATTCCAAGGCTAGATTAAAGAGTATAGGAGAGATAGCATCACCAGTTCTTAACCCGAAGTCGACGTTAAAAACTTTGGTATTTCGTTCTCTACTCTTACACTGCAGCATTGAGAGTTCTGTACTGTCACTTTGGATAGTGATACCAGTTTACCAGGAATTCCCATTGATACCAGAGCAGACCATAGAGTATCTAGTTCGAGAGTGTCGTAGGCCTGCCTGAAATCAACGAAGAGTTATTGCACAGGTATGTTGAACTCTAGATACTTTTCCAAATTCATCCATGGCGAAAGATGTGCTTCGGTGGTTTTTCAGCTTCGCCGGAAGATAATATTCTCCAAACAGTTGTTCAGCAAAAGTATTGATTTTGGCTAGCAAAATGTATGAAAAGCTCTTTTATGCTTGGCAGAGGAGAGCGATTACTTTTCTTATGGATTGGGATCATCATAGCTGAGTTCCACTCCTGTGGCATGGTTTCAGTCCTCCAGATCATTTGAACAAGTTCAAACAATCTTAAAGATAGAGTTTCACCACCATGTACAATCATTTTGGATGTTTTTCCGTAGATACCAGGTGCTTTTTTGCATTTTAATTTTGACAGCGCTGCTCTGAATTCCTCTTTGGTGGGTTCGTCTTCGTGTACATTTGACGCACGAACAAGCTTGGCTCGTCACCCAACTTGTTGTTGGTCACTTAAAATGAGAAGATTCTCAAAATAAATAATATCTAAAATATTTTAAGGTTTACTTATAGCACCCCATCTTCGTTTTGAATAGGTGTCGATCTAGTTTGAGGTACCTTCTTTAAGGCATTTACCCGTTGAAAGAAGTTACACGATTGATGTTCCTCATCGGCAATATAGTTTTGACATCTCTCGTCTGTATCAACATTCGTTAATGATGAGATGTTAAAACGTTTCCGTTGATTGGATTTTGAAATGACGGGATTTGGGAAGTGGAACCTTATTTCAACACATACAAGGAAGTGATCACTTTTATTGTATGCACCTCTAAAGGATCGCACATCTAGAACACTACCTGATCTTACCATCACTTTATATATATATATCTTTATTGCGATTGATAAACTTCACCCCTATGTTTCACCCGCAAGGTCTTTGCGTATCTTTTTACTTTGATTATCACAGTTTTCATGTGTTTTCTACACAGGAACTTGCTATCTAGAATTCATTTCAGATGGTTGTTTCCTATGCAGATACAATTAAAAACCTGTTCATGATGATGGGTTTCATATTGTGTTTTTTTCCTTGGTAAACATGAGCAACGTAGTTTAACTTTAATTTGGTGTCGGTCCCACAGAATCACCAGATTGAGTTATCTCTGTCAAATTTCACAGATTGTCTCTTCGAACTTATTTTGGCGATCTTGGCTGTATTCCGTGTACCCAAGGCATTTAATGCTCTGGTTAGCTAAGGTAGGCAAAATTTCATGGTTCACAACTTAAAAATTTTAGACTGACAACATTTTCTCACTAATTTGCAGTAGTGGAAAAGCAGAAAAAAAATTGTTTAATCGACGTTAAAAGTTTAATTCACAAACGTGTAGATTATCAAAATAAATCAAAAAATAAATTAACGAATTTTACTTTAAGATCCATGAAGAAAAAACAAATAACTTAAAACTTTTCTTTTTAATTCAAGATGAAGGAATATACAATACATATGTAATTGACACTGATTACAAGTCTTGGGGCTTAATAATGCATTGTGCCGAAAAAAACAAATCTCCTCGTTATTTATCAGCATTATTACTATCAAGGGAGCCGACACTTGGCATCAATGTTATAAATTTTTTAAGGTAATAAATTATTATTTATAATTTTAGTTCTTTTCTTTTTTTATCATCATATAAAATATAACGATCAAAAATTTGTTTCATAATTTTCATTTTAATTTTAGAGAAAAATTACCAAGATATGACATTGATACATCATTTATGTTTTCCATCAATCAAACTAATTGTAATGGTACCGTGGACGATAATGTTATTCAAAATAAGAAAAATGAGTATATAATAGAAACGTCAACAGAGATGCTAGAAACAACTACAAAGTTCGAGAGTGAAAGTGAGGAGTGGTAAATGTGATTGATTACTGTAATAATGAAAATAGTTTAAATCAAAATATTTTTTTAAAAATATGTAAAATATTTTGTTTTTGATTTTTCTTCGGTCTGCCTATAAACACGTTTGCCGAAGAGTTGACCCAGGTTTATTTGACGCCGGACCGACGCCAATAAAATACTACAGCTATGATATTTTTCTAAATAAAAAAACAAGATAAGAAGAAAGAGACCAAGGGATAAAGTAGGTAAGTATGCATGTTGACTAGCCAGAGAGATAGCATGTTACAAAAATCTTCCAAATTTGTGAGGTTAACAGAACAAGATATCTGTACTTATATTTAAAATTTTTGTACTCACATCACGAATTGAAAACAAAATCGTATTTGGCGCAAAATTTTAGTCAATGAAACATAAATTTAACATAATAATCGTATCTTGAACTCTAAATATTTAGTTTAAAAAAAATTAACATAATCATCAAATATTTGCCATCGGCAATTCAATCATATGTCATAACTTTTTTAGCATCAACCTAATTAATTTTGTTTTTCTCAATAATTTAATTGTCGAATTTAGTTTTTAATGTTTTTGACTCAGAACTAAAGTAGAAATTGTTTACTAAGTTTTAAAATTTATTTCTATGTATTGGAATCCAACACAATGTTTTCTTGTATTTTATGCCTTTTTTCAGTGAACTAATGTTAAAGATGTTAAATAATTATTTAACATCATATTTAACATATACAATTATAATTGTTTGTTTAATTTAAAACCTACAATTATACAGAACCGAATTCAGCGTATTGTGTAGAGACGATTGAACAAGAAATAAAAAGAAAAGTCTGAGCAATAAATGAACCTCATGCATTACAGATGGATCATCTAAATCCTGACAGGTAATATGTGTAAAAGGCTAATTATATGTGAAAAAACGTCTCAAAGTGTTAAAAAATCAAAAACATTGAAAGATTGACCATTCTTCAACAGCAGCTAGAAGCGTTGTTCAATTTACCTAACAGTTCAGGACGGAACATGTTTTGATCTCCTCTTTCAGTTGACACACAATTCGCCAAGATTGAGGACAACTCATTTTGCTGGATTTCAAAAAGCAAAGGCCAGCAGGAAGCTTTGGATATCCATGTAATCACTTGCATTTTTGCAAATTTTTTCCCGATATTGTTTTTCAGAAAAATAATTGAAAAAAACTGTAGCAGGAAGCTTTGGATATCCATGTAATCAAAATCAGTCACAACAAGGAACTGGCCAGATAAAACTGGCCATAAACAAAATGCAAACATCTACAAAACATCTTGACATTCGTAGATGCATTTTTCAATTTACCTTACAGTTCAGGACGGAGCATGTTTTGATCTCCTCTTCCAGTTGACACACCATTCGCCAAGATTTGGGACAACTCATTTTGTTGGATTTCAAAAAGCAAAGGCTAAACCCTTGCCGTTTTGCAAGTTGTTTCTGATATTTTATCCATGTAATCAAAATTAGTCGAATAAGGTGCTTACCACATAACTGGCCATAAATCAACAAAACTTAACTATCGTTTTTTTTAAGAATCGGGCAGAAAACGTGGTTTTTGGAAATTTTTTTGACTTGATTTTGTGAATTTGATATCAATCGATCGGTCTTGGCCGTCTCCCAAAAACTTTATGAGATTGGAGTGGTAGGACCCACCCCCACCCCTTTACACCCTCTTTAAGTTTTAGCATATAAAAATCTAAATTTAATTGCATTATTATCTTTTATTCAGTCCGGCGCAACTTGTGAGTCCAAAAATTGGTTTGCACCCCTACCTCCAATCAATTCCGTGGGGAGGGTTGAAACATTAAATGAGTTAAATATGTCATGTGGCGTATTGTTAGAATCAGAATTTCATAATAAATAGAATCTCCCATATTACCCCCTGATCGGTGACATAACCATTTTTTACTCCCAATGGGGTACCCTTATCGTAGAAAAAAATATTTTTTTGGCATGTCATGTTTGGTGTCGATTTCAATATAATCGGGGATGCTGAGTTCAATGATGATAATGAAATTAGGAGCCGGGCTTGGGGTAGTCCAAAAGGGGGTGGAGGTTGGGGGTTCGGTTATACAAAGTATCGAAATTATTGTCATTATTATCGATTTTTACAAAATCGAGAACGCTGAGTTCAATGGTGATGGTAAAAATGTTGACCGGACTCAGGTTAAAAAGGGTAGTTCAATAAGGGGTGGGGGTTGGGGATCGGTTATAAAAGATATCGAAATTATCGTCATCGTTATCAATTTTAACATAATCGAGGATGCTGCGTTCAATTATGATAATAAAAATTGGGGCCGGACTCAGGGTAGTCCAATAATAGGTGGGGGTTGGGGGGTCGGTTTGGCAAAGCATCGAAATTATTGTCATTATTATCGATTTTTACATAATCGAGGATGCTGAGTTCAATGGTTATGGTAAAAATGTTGACCGGACTCAGGGTAGTTCAATAAGAGGTGAGGGTTGGGGGTCTGCTCATGTATAGTACCAAAATTATCATCATTATTTCGATTTTAATATAATCAGAGATACTGAGTTCAATGGCGATAATAAAAAAGGTGACTGGATTCGGGGTAGTCCAATAAGGGGTAGAGGTTGGAGATCTGGTCATGAAGAGTATCAAAATTGTCGTCATTAGTGTTGATTTCAACATACTTGAGGACGCTGAATCCAATAGTGATTTTTAAATTGAGATCAAAAATATAAGGGTGGAGGGTTGGAGTCTGGGTCTGAAAGCCGAAAATGTTCACATATATATTATGAGTATTGATTTTGGATAAATCAAGGGCACTGAATTCAATGGTGGTGCTGAAATCAGTATTTGGGCTCTAGGGAAGAAACTAGAGGATAAGGGTTTGGGCTTAAAATTGGGGGTAATGTTCAAATATACATAATATATATTGGTTTTTCTATGAATCGAGAATGCTGAATCCAATGGCGATGTTGAAACGCAGAACCACGCAATAAAAAATTTGTACTACGAAAAACACCATGTATTACAAATTGAACGAAATTGTTGATTGATTTCAAATTTCAATGATAATGCTATTCTATTTAAAAACTAATCAAGGAGTACTTCTTTTTTGGTTCGAGATCGAGTTCAACGTTTACTTTCGTTGTTTGTTATCGATTCTTTCAGTTCAATGAGTTGATTTTGTTGTTCTTTTATTTCTACTGCATCTCTTTGTCGTTTCTGGAGGCTTGATTTATGCTCATTTAACATTACATTTTGCATTTCCTGACATTCTACGACATTTAGTCTTTTAATTTTTTCAACACGCTTGGATAAGTTTGCAGAATCCATTTCAAATTTTACTTGTTTTTGTTGGATTGAGCGTCCTCAAGTATGTTGAAATCAACACTAATGACCAACACTTATTGAACTACCCTGAATCCTACCACCCAAATCTCATAAAGTTTTCGGGAGACGGCCAAGCCCGATCGATTGATACCAAATTTGTAAAAATAATTTTGAAAATTTCCGCCCGATTCTTAAAAAAAAAACGATAGTTAAGCGACTAGAGTTGTTATACTTGAAGAAAGAGAGTTTAGAGCGGCATCATCTTTAAATTGATCCCTAAACCAAGGTTTTAATCTGTCGATGGAAACTCGAATGCGTAGACCTTTACGGTTAACGACCAAATTTTTATCGTCGCGGTTAATGACTTGAAAGGGACCTTCGTATGGAGGTTGTTGAGGCTTACGAACTCCATAAGAAGACATGCAAACACGACTCCAGAGCTCAGGAGACAAGAACTTTAGGAGAAGTGTGTCTTGACGCAATAGAGGGACGAAGGTGAGTAAAATATTTTTTTAATTGAGAAACGAAGTCAGATTGAGGAGTGAAAGTGAAGTTCTCGGTAAGGAATTCACCTGGTAGACGCATGTGAGTATTTGAAGTCTTTACAGAAAATGGTTCGTAACGCCCAACGTTCGATGAAGCCGGTATATTTAGGATTGTAGCTTGTAGTTTGCTTTCGAAACTGATAAGTTTTGACAACTCGCTGAATAGATTGGATTCGAATTGGGCCCTGATCAGTGAAGATTACTAAAGGTACTCCGAAATGAGCAAATCAATTGGAGTAGAGAGCTGAAGCTTTCGTCTCACCTGTGATATTCGAGATAGGAATGGCTTCAGGCCATGGAGTATATTGGTCATTAATTCTTACACAATAACGTTTGTCTTCAGAGGTATGAAGTGGACCAATAATGTCCATGTGAATCATAGAAAATCTTTGATAAGTGGATGGATAATTACCTAAAGAAGACTGTTTATGGCGAAAGACCTTTGTCTTTTGGCCAGCCAGGCAGTTATGTGCCATTTGTCGTACATCCTTCTTAATGAATGGCCAAATGACTATTTCAGTAAGGAGTTTGACAGAACTGTGGACTTCTGGGTAGGATAAATGGTGAAGACTATCGAAAACAGATTAGCGAAATCGTTTTAGAATAAATAGTCTTGGGTTACCAAAAGAGGTATCGCATAAAATAGTTTTGGCACTAGAATCGTCATACGATACTGGAAAGGATCTTAATTGAAGTGCGGGACTAGTGTCCACTAACTTCTTTAGTGCGTTATCATTGAACTGAGCGTCAACAATTTCGTCGTAGTTTATGTTTTCGGAAATTGATATTTGCTCGATACGAGAAAATGTGAGGGCAACAACATTATCATTTTCAGAGATGTGGTGAATATCATTGGTGAATTGACTGATAAAATCTTCAAGGACTTGTTTTGGTAGGGTTCTGCGACAAGGAGTTCACGATCATAAGCGCTGTGTTTCTGTTGTGTTGCATTCAGTTGCACAGAGAAGAAACTAAGAGGTGTCCAGCAGTCCTTAGTTTGTTGTTGAACCACCATGCCAAGTGCCTTGTCAGAAGCGTCGACCATTACGGCAAGTTAGGTAGAGCGTGAGGGGTGAGAAAGAGTTGTTGCCTCACTGAGTTGCCGCTCGTATAAGTCGAAGGCTTGAATAAAGTCAAAGGCTTGCATCTATAATGGTTTTCAGACCATTGAATGACGAGTTCGTCATTATTTTTTGAACTTTTGAGAAAATTGTTATGAATGGCTTGATTTCAACCAGCACGAGGAATGAATCGGTGGTAGAAGTTTATTATTTCAAGAAAACGACGGAGTAGCATCACTGTTTCAGGACGTTCGCAACGAATAATAATATCTACATGTTCAGCAGAAGGTTTGATTCCAGTTGAATCAATTGAATTGAATTGCATTTATCAACGTTGATAATGAGGCCTGCGTCACAAAGACGTTCAAAAACTGTAGTAAGAAACCTCAAAGGTTTCAAAAGCAATAAGGGAGGTCATCTATGTAGATGAAAACAAATTTCAGGTCTCCTAGAAGGAAATGCGCAATCCGAAGGACAATCGAATGAAGAAGATTCCGAATTAAGTTGATATTGCAGTTTTTGCTATATCGCATTCTTCAATAGGAACTTGATGATATGCGCGGACGAGATCGATTATGGAGAAAAATTTGCATCCATCAAGCTGATGCGAAAAATCCTTAATATGGGGAATTGGATATTTATCAGGAGTAGTGACATTGTTAAGGGAGCGGTAGCTATCGAAGGGTCTTCATTCGCAGTTCTTCTTTTTGACGAAGTTGTGAGGAAAAGACCAAGGGCTGTTTGACTGACGGCAAATGCCTTGCGACAACATAATGCCGAATTCCTTCTTGGAGCTAATCATCGGTACGTACAAGCAAAGGAAGGACTCAATAACGTGAGTCACGTTGACCAGCCTAGCCAGATCATGGGGAGTAGTAATACCCTTAAAATCCTTAGGGATATCTTGGATTTTAATATCAACCGTATCATTATTGATGGTTGTTGGCGAGAGCGTTGGAGATGTGGGAGATTTTGGCGAGGGTGAACAAGGAAGATCGACGAGGCGTCGTTTTTTAACGTCCACTAGGAGATAATACTTTTTCAAGAAATCAGCTCCAAGAATAGGGATGGTGACATTGGCGAAAACAAAAGTCAGGCAGCACACACGTCCGACACCAATGTTTAAAGTAAGGGTTTTGCTACCATAGGTTCTAACGGGTGTAGCGTTACAAGCGTAGAGAGTAAAAGCTGATTTTCTAGAGGTTTTCCTGTCTTATTGCGGGGAGAACTGATATTTCAGCGCCTGTGTCAATCAAGAATTGTTGAATGTAGTTGATATAAAATATCAAAAGACGGAGTTTGGAGAAGTTATCATCACATGCCGCCTTGTGTGTTGAGCATAGTAGTTTTTTGGAGATGGAGAATTTGGGCGATAGAATTTGCAATCGGGGTCACATTTGCGTGCGTTATCCATATATCATCGAACATTTGATGCGTGTCTTGGAACGCGGTCGCACGGGATATCGGGTAGGGCGATTATGCGGAAAATTGTTGTTGTCGTTTCGATCTCTAGATCTGTTCCGACTACGAGGGAAGGGGTGAGAAGAATTATGCTGCAAGAAGTTTTACAGCTGTTTGCTGCTGGATCCGCAATTCTTGATATCGCAGAGCCCAGACCTTGTTATTGCTGCAGGAGGAAGAATAAGGAGGGGTTAGAATATCTACTGTGCTTAGATGAGGGCCAACCATTGTGGCAAAATTTGTTCGGCTATCTCAGCAGTCTGTAGTAAGTCAGCCTTCACTGCTGCGAAAGCGGTACGCACAGCCTGTGGAAGTTTATCCTCCCAAATAATTTTCGACGTCTTTTTAGATACTAGACCTTTGGATTCAGCAGTTGAAGCCCGAAGAAATTGTGGGAGTTATTTTTCCTTCAGTTTCATACCGCGGATCATATTACGCAAGCGGTCTGAAAGACTGCGGGCTAAAATATCCTTTTTAAGCCTATCATAAGGGTTAGTCGTATCTGGTTGGAGCATAATGTCTCTAACCAGTGTAGCACGACACGGCGTTATTACCCCATGTACATAACGGTACTTTACTTGGCTTGTTGGGACTTAATGTTGGCCAGGTTGAACTGGCCCTCAATCATGATAAACCAAAATTCTGGTTTATCAGATCTAAAGGGAGGGACTTTTGGGGTAATGGCATTAATTTGGGGGACGGATGCTGAAGGAAGTGTGTCAACCGAACTTACAGGTGGCAATTTTGAGCTGAAGGGTGTATATGGAAGAGCAGATATATGATGGAGCTGCATGTTCTGTGGTAAATAATTATTAGCTGTTGAGTATTTCGGTGCAAGTGCAAAATCCAATTTCAGGTATCTTGAATTATATTACTAGTATCTGATCTTGCATCCGGATCTATTCCTTCAAAATTATTATTAGGATATGACTAGTGTTTTTCGTTGCAGTATAGTTAACCAGTGTAATTACACTATGATGTCATCGATGTTTACATTAAAACTGATCCTTAATAATTCTGCTATTAATTAATTTTAGCATATCCTTTCGCACAATTATCACAAAAATATATAACAGCCTTTGTAATGGTTTAATAAGTTATTATTTTATTTTAGGTGTAGTGGTACAACAAACTATAACGTAGTATATTATAGTATAGTATATAGTATATTATATTTACACACTGTTTTACCATTTATTATTTACAGATTAAGTAACTTAATTAACTTGAATTTTTAGTTGAAATACTAAAAATAATGGCAAGGCGAAACAAAAATTCTTCATATCTAAATTTGGCGGGTGGTTTTTATACAATGCAATATTACCATATTTTATTAAAGAAATAGCGTGTTCAAGTGATCAAACACACTTAGGATGAAGTATTTGACAGCATTCTTTATCAGGTAACAGTTCTATTCCTCTCAGCAAAACATATTTTATATGTGTGAGGCTGATTCACAATTATGTAAATTTTAAATATATACATATATACGACCAGATGGCGTAGAAAAATTTCGTGTGTTATAATTTATTATGGAATTGGAAGTTATTGCCACATATCCATGTTGATCTCTTCTTTCTCCTCGTCTTGTTGACACACCGTTTGCCAAGATTTGGGACAACCCATTTTGTTGAATTTCAAAAAGTAAAGGCTAATCTCTTGTCTTTTTGCAAGTTTTTTTTCGATATTTCGATATTGTTTCAAAAAATTACTGAAAAAGCTGCTAGCAGGAAGCTTTGGATGTTCATGTAATCGAGCTTAGTCAACACAAGGCGCTTACCACATAAAACTGGCCATACATTGACAAAACTTAAGCGATCGCCACTTTTTCATACAAAACGCAAATATCTACAAAACATTCTGGCATTCATAAACGCGTTGTGCATGTTTTGGGCTCCTCTTACAGCTGACATTCCATTCGCTAAAATTTAGGACAACTCATTTTATTAAATTTCAAAATGCAAATTTTTTTTTCGATACGTTCCTTCACTAATTTCTGAACTTGTGTTGTCGAATTTTAAGAAGTTTATTTACAGATTTATATTAAAAGCAGATTTTACCACTTTCTTGGTTCAATTACTTATTTATCTATTTACTTTTTCTATTCCAATATAGGAGGCCGTTGCGCTGCACAAGAGAAAAAATTATTTGTATGTGATTTAAAAAAAAATTAAATAAATCGTTTTTAAATGATTTTAAGTATATATACAATAATTATTAAAATTTCGTTTTGAATTTTAGTTTTCATCCAATGTAATCTTTATACTAAACTAATCTATTCTTCTTAAAACATTTAATTTTATTTCAAATTCGTATTCTTTTCCATCGAAACAAATAATTTGTTTAAAGCGCTAGTTTTTGTTGAGTGAGAAGTAGAACAAACACTAACTGACATCGATACTATAATTATGCATATCAAAGGTTCTCAGCTTGGATAAATTGTTTGTAATTTTTCTCTTGGAAAATTATGAAAATAAATGCAAATTTTCAATACACATAACCGATACTCGCGCGAAATGAAAATTGAAGATGAATTTTTCACTAATTACTTTTTAAAAACAAGATCAAACATTATGTCATGATTGTTCAATTACGAGGTTGTTCTTATTTTATTTTAATAAAATCACCGGTAATGTCTCTACACCTTAAGACTTTTTTATACATACAACCTTCATTTTTGGGTGAGTGGAAATATTTTGCGTTAATGAAGAAAGTTAAAGTAATTACATATTTGTAATCTTGGTTTATGATTTTATTTTTTTCTATTTACATACGAAGGTTGTTTACAATTTTAATATTGGTTGATATTTTATATGCACGGCTACTAGGTGTAATATCTATGTTTTCAAATGTAACTTAAAAAGAAAAGAGTATTAAGCCGAGATAGCTCAGTCGGTAGAGCATTGGACTTTTAATCCAAGGGTCCAGGGTTCAAGTCCCTGTTTCGGCGAGCTTAAAAAACAAGCTTTTGAAATATTTTACAATTATTGAGTCGACTATGAGCGAGAAAAAAAATATAATTATTTTAACAAAAAATTTTTAGGTAAGGTAAATTAAACTTACTCCCAGCAACTTTTTCAATTTTTTATGGAACTAAAGCACCGAAAAACCTTGGAAATTAGCAAGGGTCTAATCTCTAATGCTTTTTGAAATTCCAACAAATGTGTTGCTGCACATCGTGGTGAATGGGTTGACTGACTACTAGAAGAGAATATCAAAATATGAACCGTACTAAAGTTTGAACTTAATCGAGGAACGTCTATGAATGCCAGCATGTTTTGTAGATATTTGCGGTCTGTATGGTAATTGGCAAACAGCGATCGACTAAATTTTGTCGTGCGCTACGCAGTATTTACTTGAAGGAGAGTTTTTAAAACCTCAAGTATAAAAATTAGATAAACATTTAGTTACTTACTTCATAATTAATCCACAAAATCTCGTCTAGTCGATCATATATAGCAAGATTTACTATTTTAAATACAAACATAAAGCAATTAAAATAGTTTATGTAATCCAACAATTAAATCCATTCTCCTCTTTGATGAAAAACGAAAAATTCAATTAAAAAAGCAAACGACAGTAATAGTTTTGTGTGTAAATCAATAAAAATACATAAATAAAAAAAATCACTTTTATCCAGGTGAAGGTTAAGATGAAGGTAAATTATGAGAGTAAATCTTATACTTTTTTTAATTTATTTCGTATAATTTTCGAATTGCACCTATGTTACCTTACTACAGTGTAATTTCATGAAGAAAACAATTAATCGCGGAATTAAAAAGTAAAAAAATTGTCTTTACACTTAAGGTTATTTGTAC
>OY856188.1:246658663-247077038 GCA_963693315.1 Diogma glabrata | reverse complement strand
ACTTTTTTGTTGCGCCACTGTAGGCGCCGATGATAAAGTAGTCATGGTGAGGGGTAAATATGACTCTATTGTCGGTGAGTGAATCCAGGCAGTTTTGGATCTCGAAAGAATTGGTGCAACAAAATACAGCGACAGTGCTCACAAAAATACAGAGACTTTCGTGCCTCTGTTGCAACAGATATTGTTTAGATCCACAGCAACTTCAACAATGAGAGATCTTTCTCCTACTCTCTCCATTGCACTTACACCTTAAATTTTTAGCAGCATCAAGTGCTCACAGACTGCAGCCCGTCGTAATACCTGGAACTGGTCACCTGACCGACCATATAACGATCCTTTCGAAACTGTAAAAAATGAAAACTGTCAAAATGGGGATCAGGGGAGGTATTGAGAGCCCGTTCGAGACAGCATTATAGTGACACTTATACGGCAAGCAGCCGAAATGTTACAAGACGTTCGGGGAAACGACCGTAAAAGCAATGAAAAAAGGTAAAAACGAGATTCAATGTCCCTCAAATGGTGGCACAACATCTTTTACTATCTTTAAATTTCAGCCTGAGAAAGCAGCATGAACGCTGAAAATTCGTCGTCTCTATTCATGTCTCCATTTTTAATTTTGCGTACCGCGTACTCCAGTCTCTGCTATTGGCATATGAGTAAACGTAAGATACAGCATTTTTTTGTGGCGCTCCTGCTTTGTGTAGGTGCGTTGCCAAGCTATTCAGCTTCGAATAATCATCATGGTAATTCGCAACAGCGACATAATTACCATGGCAGCCGATTTTTTTAAGGTCGTTTATTACGTCCATCTCCCATTGCAGTCGTGGTCTACCTTGCGGTTGCCACCCTTTAGGGTTCTAATGTACATTATTTAATCATTTCAGTCTGTGAATTGGCTCGTAGAACCTGCTCAAACCAAGCAATCCTGTTGAAACGGATAGAACCTATTATATCTGGATCCTCAAAAAGGTCTCTGATCTCAAAGTTATATCGCGTTCTGTACTTTCCAATGTCAGTCTTAAGTGGACCAAAACTATAACGTAGGATCTTACGGTCACATACAGATAAATGTGAGTCGTCATTTTGTGACCCATACATCACAAACGGTCTAATTAACGTCTTGTATTACTTGACTTTAGTGTGATACATACGGTGGTCCAAGTGGAGGTTTAATTGAGTAGAAAGTTCGATTACCTGCAGCGATTTGAGATTTTATATCTGTAAATATGCTGTTGTTTGAGTCAAGCATTGATCCTAAATATTTAAAAGATTCAATGCCTTCAATTCGTTCATCGCCGAACATCAAACTTTTCTGCTCAGCTTCTCTTGAAACATTCATATGTTTCCTTTTATCATAGTTAATCTGAAGACCAATTTTTCTAGCACCACTCTGAAGCGACTTGAAAGTCTCACTCATAACAGCTTCACTTCGAGAATGACAACATCATCAACGTACGTGATCATCTGTACTGGATTTATTGACAAGATATTGTTGTTGTAGTTGGTGGCTTCTTTTGACGGCACTGTAATGAAGAGATGCTTCGGTATCGAACACCGAAGTAGCATAGCAGGTCGCGTACCTAGCGAAATTATTTTTAGCCCCGAACTAGCTTCAATCAATGGGAACGAGTAAGAAATCCTGCTACTTCAGCACAAATAAACATAACAATACGCGAAATTCGAATAAAAACGTATTAATCAACAAAGTAAGTGGAATGAGAAGACTCTGGCGACCTCCTATACGAAAGAACCGCGATCACCGCGTCCAACCCCATGATTTGCACACATTCACACGCTCTCATACTGCACACT
Source organism: Diogma glabrata (assembly GCA_963693315.1). Classification (NCBI taxonomy): domain Eukaryota; kingdom Metazoa; phylum Arthropoda; class Insecta; order Diptera; family Cylindrotomidae; genus Diogma; species Diogma glabrata. The sequence goes on along the minus strand of OY856188.1, from coordinate 247,075,226 downwards.
CTCATTCATTCACTCATACACACACATATACCCACATCCATATGACCATACGCGCACTTCCGCCATGCAATACACCCAAGCTACCATATTCAATCCAATCGATCAGCTTATTCTCGTTTTCAGGTTGGTGGATATTTACTAGAGGAGTTATGCAACCAGCAATAAGTTTAAGTGAACTTCTTGCGAGGTTTGGTTAGTTGTTTAAATTTATTTTTTTTTACTACTGTTGTTTTAGTTTTTGGATTTGCAAATTTATTTAGTTTAATTTGTTTTATGAAAGAAAAGGGGCAGAATAGCCGTGTCATTACTTCATCAGTTACAAATAAATATGTACAACGACTTTGGATTGAATAGAAATAATATCAAAACAATAAAACCATCTACACCAATTTAGCAAAGAAAAACTCTAAACCAAAAAAAAATAATAATGAAATTTTTGATTCGGCACGCATTAATTCCTTATATTATAAATATACTTATAAACATAGTTAAGGTTGTATGTATTTATTTAGTAACTTAATATGAGCAAATATTTGGACTTTGCTAAACAAATACCATGAAAACGTTGTTAAATTTTTCTTTTTATAACTACACGGAAACATAATTATTAAATTAGAATATTTCTTTTACAGTGAACATTTCAATTTATTATAAATTTAAGTATTAATAACCAACATCGGGTAACAGTTTTCCATTCAACATTTTACTTAATTATTTTTAAGTTCCTTTTTTTACTATCAATAAGTGCTGCACTATTTGTATAAAATTCTTGTTTATACAGTTCCCCTGGGATTCTGAAAAACATACTTACATGCAACAAATATACTCATTCACGCACACCCGCATCCACCCATCCATTCACACGACCATATTCACACACGCTCTCACATACACATAATTACATACACGCATAAAAAGAATACCTAAAGCTTACTCACCCCATGGTTAGTCCAGGTACACTCCTTCGTCCCCCCTGTCAAATCAACGCTTCATTTGCCGGCCTCCATTGTTGAAGTTCGGAAAAAAGATTGTTTTCACCAAAGTGGATAGAGTATAGAGTAAAAAGTATAGAGTTAAAATTTGACAATATCTACTGCATGTACTAAGTGGATGGCAATAACTGGTGAAACGAGTCCAAAATTGCAATAAATGATATCGCGAAATTGGAAATCCCGAAATCAAACATCCAACTTATTCCAAAATAACTTCGAAGATATAGATTCTTTCTTTGATTTATATAAATTTCTTTTAGATTGATTTTTTTCGCTTTCGCACTAAACACAGCATTGATTTTAATTTTCCTTTTTCTTTATTAAACCAGGCATTAATAAAAACAATTATTATTATTTTTCTTTTATTAAACAAAGCATTAATTTAACTTTATCACTAGACAAGTAAGTTCCAATTTTTACAGTTACTCCTAAACAAGCAATAAATTACAGTTTTTTGTTTTTTTATTTTCATTAAACTAGTAATACTTTACTTATACTACTATCCAAGCTTGAATTTACAGTTTTTCACTAACCAACTTTCTATTTAAATTTACTACGAAGCATGCAAGAATTTACAGTTTTTCACTAAACAATTTCCTGTTTAAATTTACTACGAAACATATAACCTTATAGTTTTTAACTAAGCAATTTTCAATTTTTTTAAATTTCCTATGAGACGAGCAATTAGTTACAGTTCTTTCCTCATTAAACTAGCATTAATATACTTTTTCTATGAAACATGCAAGAATTTACCTTTTTCTCACGGCATTAAAATGAAATCTTCTTGAATTGACAAGCATTTACGGTCTCGCCAAAAGATTCTTTGTTCCAATTTACTTAGGCGATAACTTAAATTTTCCACTAACGGGACATTCATGTGAAATATTCACTAAACACAGCGTTCCGCTACCGCTAGCCCAACATTAGAAGGTCATCTTTTACCTAGGTTGTATTTATTTATAATAATAACTGACTTCTACCTATAAATACGGCTATCCTCGTATGGAGGCTCTCTTAGTCGATTTCTTTATTCTGTTTAGAACTTGTGTTTTGACGTTCAGGTTGTGAATTTTTAATTATCCATGTGGAGCATGGATATTCTTTTGATTCATGTTCTGTTGTGTATCCCAATTTGATCAGTGTTAGTTGATATCATTTAGTAAAATTTTGTATTGTTATTAGTTTGTGTAAGTGGGGAGACTTTCTGCCTCTAATAACAGGCAGAAAGTCTCCCCAATTACACAAACTAATAACACTACAAAATTTTACTAAATGATATCAACTAACACTGATCAAATTGGGATACACAACAGAACATGAATCAAAAGAATATCCATGCTCCACATGGATAATAAAAACTTCACAACCTAAACGTCAAAACACAAGTTCCAAACAGAATAAAGAAATCGACTAAGAGAGCCTCTATACGAGGATAACCGTACTTATAGGCAGAAGTCACGACTGTTTTACATCGCAAATCAAAAATAAGTTTGTTTATAGGACAATCTCGTTCGATAAATATGTGTACTAAAAGTGTCTCCAATGGAAGGAAATTATAAACAGAGACATCTATTATGAAATGATTTTAGGAAATAACGTTTATTAGTGTATCCACTAAGGATATATTACAACCACAGGGTAATAAAATTGAAGACTACAACCAAATTTATAACAGAATAATGATTGCAAGATTTATATAGCGCGATTGTGTATCAACGATATAGCACAACTCCTTTAGGATAATTTTCCCGTGATTAACGAATATAAATTGAATATAAGAAGTTACATTGAGAAATAGAACACAACTGTTATAGGATAATCTTTGTTTTACGGAAACCATGGTAAATGGCAATTACGGTTTGAGTTTAAGAAAAAACTAATTATGAAAGTCTCCGCGAATGCAAATTTGATGCGTATGAGAAAGTAGCGAATCTATAAATCAGGGAATTACACAACGCTTCGTTGATCACCAGACTACGTTATAACAGCACACATATTCCAAGGCTAGATTAAAGAGTATAGGAGAGATAGCATCACCTTGCCTGTACCCGAAGTCGACTTTAAAAAAGTTTGGTATTTTGTTCTCTACTCTTACACTGCAGCATTGAGAGTTCTGTACTGTCACTTTGGATAGTGATACCAGTCTACCAGGGATTCCCATTGACACCAGAGCAGACCATAGAGTCTCTCGTTCGAGAGTGTCGTAGGCCTGCCTGAAATCAACCAAGAGTTGGTGCACAGGTATGTTGAACTCTCGACACTTTTTCAAATTCATCCATGGCGGAAGATGATATTCTCCAAACAGTTGTTCAGCAAAAGTATTGATTTTGGCTAGCAAAATGTATGAAAAGCTCTTTTATGCTTTGCAGAGGAGAGCGAGTACTTTCTTTATGGATTGGAATCATCATAGCTGAGTTCTACTCCTGTGGCATGGTTTCAGTCCTCCAGATCATTTGAACAAGTTCAAACAATCTTAAAGATAGAGTTTCACCACCATGTACAATCATTTTGGATGTTTTATTGTCGATACTGGGTGCTTTATTGCATTTTAGTTTTGACTGCTCTGGATTCCTCTTTGGTAGGTTCGTCTTCATGTACCTTTGACGCACAAACAAGCTTGGCTCGTCGCCCAACTTGTTGTTGGTCACTTAAGTTGAGAAGATTCTCAAAACAAATAATATCTAAAATATTTTAAGGTCTACTTGTAGCACCCCATCTTCGTTTTTAATAGGTGTCGATCTAGTTTGAAGTACCTTCTTTAAGGCATTTACCTGTTGAAAGAAGTTACACGATTGATGTTCCTCATCGGCAATATGGTTTTGACATCTCTCGTCTATTTCAGCATTCTTTATTGATGAGATGTTAAAATGTTTCCGTTGATTGGATTTGAATTTTGATAGGATCTTGATGAAACTTTGGCAAATGAAACAAGCTCACTTGAAAATAGAAGATCTAGATTCATTTTAAATTTGGACAAAATGGCGGGGGGTCTCCCGAACACCTCTAAGTTTAAATCTTGAATAACTTCTGATCCCGAGCTATGATCTTATTAAAACTTAGTATATAAGGTTTTAGTACTGTTTCCAATATTTCTGCATACCAACTTCCGGTTTGTCACTTCCGGTTAAACATTTTTTTTTTTCAGGTGTTTATCCCTACTGTAGCCTACAATTACCGATCGATTTTCATGAAACGTTGCGAAAAGCTTTTAAATAACATGAAAAAGATTTAATTAGCTTTTGGAGCACATTGGATGGTGGTGGGGGGTCCCTGGAGTACCTGTTTTTTGAAAGCTCTATAACTTGTGTACCTGATAAACGAATTGGATGAAACTTGGTACATGAGTATGTAGTACGGATTACAATAGTTCTGCATCCCAACTTCCAGTTTTTCACTTCCGGTACCTTCCGGTATTTTTTTTGTACCTTTTTGAAGTTTTTCAGTGTCCTTATGCACACTACAATCTACAATAATGAAGTGATTACTATGAAACTTATGGAATAGGGTTCCAATTAGTGTGAAAAGATAATTGTTATGTTTTGGGACACATTGATCAAAGTGGTGGGTGGTCTACCATACAAATGCTGACTTTTCACACTTTGTTTTTTAAGTTTGTTGGGAGCATACAGACTTCGTTCATTAATTTATTTTAATGACACTTTGGAAAAAGATTGAGACTTAAGTAACAAAGAACTGATTGGTTTTTGCATAACATTGGAATAAGTGGTGGGGGTCCTCCCGAACACCTGTTTAATGTGTCACACTTTTTTCAATGTTTGTTGGGAGCACACAGCATTCGTTCGTGAACGAATTTTGATGACACTTTGGAAAAAGATGCAAACATGTATGGCAAAAATCTGATTAGTTTTTGGACAATATTGGGATAAGTGGTACGGGGTCTCCCGAACACCTGTTTACTGTGTCACCATTTTTTCAATGTTTGTTGGGAGCACACAGCATTCGTTCGTGAACCAATTTTGATGACACTTTGGAAAAAAATGCAAACATGTATGGCAAAGAACTGATTAGTTTTTGAGCGATAGTGAACAAAGTGGGGGGGGTGTCCCATTCACCTGTTTTTTTTAAAGCTCAATAACATCTGTACCTGATAATCGAATTGGATGAAACTTTGTACATAAGCATTTAGTATAGTATGATTTACAAAAATTCTGCATCCCAACTTCCGGTTTTTTACTTCCGGTAAAAAAAAATTTTTTTTAATTGTTGGCAGTTTTTTCAGTATCTTTAAGCACACTACAGCATACAATAATGAAGCGATTATGATGAAACTTTTAGAATAGGGTTCCAATTAGTGTAAGAAGATAATTATCATCTTTTGGGACACATTGATGAAAGTGGCGAAGGATCTACATACAACTGCTGACTTTTCACACTTGGTTTTTAAAGTTTGTTGGGAGCCTACAGATTTCATTCATTAATCAATTTTAATGGCACTTTGAAAAAAGATAAAGACTTTATTGACAAAGAATTGACTAGTTTTTCGACAATATTGGGATAAGTGGTGGGATCCTCCCGAACACCTGTTTATTGTTTCAATGTTTGTTGGAAGCATACAACATTCGTTCGTTAAGTAATTTTGATTACACTTTGCGAAAAGATGCAAATATGTATGGCAAGGAACTGATTAATTTTTTTTTTAGCGATAGCGAACAAAGTGGTAGGGGGTCCTCCAAGCACCTGTTATTTTGGAAGCTCAAAAACTTCTGTACCTGATAATCGAGTTGGATGAAATTTGGTACATACACATTTAGTACGGTTTACAACAGTTCTGCATCCTAACTTCCGCTTTGTCACTTCCGATAGATTTTTTTTTACTTTTTCTCGAACAACAGAATTTATGTTTGTTGGGATACTACTGCCTGCTTTAATATTTTTGTTATTAGAACTACGAAGTCCATAATATTGGTTAGCTTTTAATTAAAGTATTTTATGGATATTAGCTCATTATATATCCAGAACACTATGTTTCCAGAGCTGTGGTGAAGTCAGCCTATGCATCAGCGTCGCAATATTTTTTTTCTTGGTAAACATGAGCAACGTAGTTTTACTTTAATTTGGTGTCGGTCCCACAGAATCACCAGATTGAGTTGTCTCTGTCAAATTTCACAGATTATCTCTTCGAACTTATTTTGGCGATCTTGGCTGTATTCCGTGTACCCAAGGCATTTAATGCTCTGGTTACCTAAGGTAGGCGAAATTTCATGGTTCACAACTTAAAAATTTTAGACTGACAACCTTTTTTCACAAATTTGCAGTAGTGGAAAAGCAAAAGAAAAATCCTTATCCAGTCCGAAAATTGTTTAATCGACGTTAAAAGTTTAATTCACAAACGTGTAGATTATCAAAATAAATCAAAAAATAAATTAACGAATTTTACTTTAAGATCCATGAAGAAAAAACAAATAACTTAAAACTTTTCTTTTTAATTCAAGATGAAGGAATATACAATACATATGTAATTGACACTGATTACAAGTCTTGGGGCTTAATAATGCATTGTGCCGAAAAAAACAAATCTCCTCGTTATTTATCAGCATTATTACTATCAAGGGAGCCGACACTTGGCATCAATGTTATAAATTTTTTAAGGTAATAAATTATTATTTATAATTTTACTTCTTTTCTTTTTTTTATCATCATATAAAATATAACGATCATAATTTGTTTCATAATTTTCATTTTAATTTTAGAGAAAAATTACCACGATATGACATTGATACATCATTTATGTTTCCCATCAATCAAACTAATTGTAATGGTACCGTGGACGATAATGTTATTCAAAATAAGAAAAATGAGTATATAATAGAACCGTCAACAGAGATGCTAGAAACAACTACAAAGTCCGAGAGTGAAAGTGAGGAGTGGTAAATGTGATTGATTACTGTAATAATGAAAATAGTTTATATCAAAATATTTTTTTAAAAATATGTAAAATATTGTGTTTTTGATTTTTCTCCGGTCTGTCTACAAACACGTTTGCCGAAGAATTTACCCAGGTTTATTTGACGCCGGACAGACGCCAATAAAATACTACAGCTATGATAATATTTTTCTAAATAAAAAAACAAGATAAGAAGAAAGAGAGGGTTAAGTAGGTAAGTATGCATGTTGACGCATAATTTTTATAAAAATATCGAAAAAGTAAGGTTGTGTCAACTAGCCAGAGAGATAGCATGTTACAAAAATATTCCAAATTTGTGAGGTTAACAGAACAAGATATCTGTACTTCTATTAAAAATTTTTGTAATCACATCACGAATTGAAAACAAAATCGTATTTGGCGCAAAATTTTAGTCAATGAAACATAAATTTAACATAATAATCGTATCTTGAACTCTAAATATTTAGTTTAAAAAAAATTAACATAATCATCAAATATTTGCCATCGGCAATTCAATCATATGTCATAACTTTTTTAGCATCAACCTAATTAATTTTGTTTTTCTCAATAATTTAATTGTCGGATTTAGTTTTTAATGTTTTTGACTCAGAACTAAAGTAGAAATTGTTTACTAAGTTTTAAAATTTATTTCTATGTATTGGAATCCAACACAATGTTTTCTGGTATTTTATGCCTTTTTTTTAGTGAACTAATGTTAAAGATGTTAAATAATTATTTGTTTAATTTAAAACCTACAATTATACAGAACCGAATTCAGCGTATTGTGTAGAGACGATTGAACAGGAAATGAAAAGAAAAGTCTGAGCAATAAATGAACCTCATGCATTACAGATGGATCATCTAAATCCTGACTGATAATATGTGTAAAAGGCTAATTATATGTGAAAAAACGTCTCAAAGTGTTAAAAAATCAAAAATATTGAAAGATTGACAATTCTTCAACAGCAGCGACCGAAAAAGAACGACTTATGACTGTGAAGAAGAAACGAACATGTGACAATACAAAAAAGTATAAAAGGACTGCTGAAAGGAGGTTTTTAAATTAAGGCTTAAGTCAAAATTAGTCAAAACAAGGCGATTACCATATAAAACTGGCCATACATCGACACAACTTTAGCGGACGTCAATTTTCCATATAAAACGCCAGCATCTACAAAACATGTTGACATTCATAGACGCGTTGTTTAATTCAGCCCAAAGTTCAGGACGGAGCATGTTTTGATCTCTTCTTTCACTTGACATATCATTCCAAGATTTGGGACGGCTTATTTTGTTGTATTTCAAAAAGCAAAGGCTAATCCCTTGCCTTTTTGCAATTTTTTCTCAAAACAATTGAAAAAAGCTTCTAGATGGAAACTTTGGATATTCACGATATCGAAATTAGTCAAAACAACGCATTTACCACATAAAACTGGCCATAAATCGACAAAACTTAAGTTGCCAACTTTCCATTCAAAACGCAAACATCTACAAAACATATGTGTGCATTCATAAACGCGTGGTTTGACTAAGCTCAAAGATCAGGATGGGAGCATGTTTTGATCTCCTCTTTCACTTATCTCACCATCCACCAAGATTTAGGACAACTCATTTTGTTGGATTTCAAAAAGCAAAGACTAAAAGGCAAGGGATTAAGCCTTTTGCAAGTTTTTTATATGTATTTTTTTCAAAAAAATAATTAAAAAAAGCGCTAGCAGGAAGCTTTGAATATCCATGTAATCAAAATCGGTCAAAACTAGGCGCTTACCAGTTAAAACTGGCCATAAATCGGCAAAAGTTAGGCGGCCGCCAATTTTCCATGCAAAACGCAAACATCTACAAAATATCTTGACATTCATTGACCCGTTGTTCAATTTACCTAACAGTTCAGGACGGAACATGTTTTGATCTCCTCTTTCAGTTGACACACAATTCGCCAAGATTTGGGACTACTCATTTTGCTGGATTTCAAAATGCAAAGGCCAGCAGGAAGCTTTGGATATACATATAATCACTTGCCTTTTTGCAATTTTTTTCCCGATATTGATTTTCAAAAAAATAATTGAAAAAAACTGTAGCAGGAAGCTTTGGATATCCATGTAATCAAAATCAGACAAAACAAGGAGCTGGTCAGATAAAACTGGCCATAAACCTAATGCAAACATCTACAAAACATCTTGACATTCGTAGACGAATTTTTCAATCTACCTTACAGCTCAGAACGAAGCATGTTTTGATCTCCTCTTCCAGTTGACACACCATTCGCCAAGATTTGGGACAACTCATTTTGTTTAATTTCAAAAAGCAAAGGGTAAACCCTTGCCGTTTTGCAAGTTGTTTCTGATATTTTTTTTTTCAAAAAAATACTTGAAAAAAGATGCTAGCAGGAAGATATCCATGTAATCAAAATTAGTCGAATAAGGTGCTTACCACATAACTGGCCTTAAATCAACAAAACTTAACTATCGTTTTTTTTAAGAATCGGGCAGAAAACGTGGTTTTTGGAAATTTTTTTGACTCGATTTTGTGAATTTGATATCAGTCGATCGGTCTTGGCCGTCTCCCAAAAACTTTATGATATTGGGGTGGTAAGACCCACCCCCACCCCTCTACACCCTCTTTAAGTTTTAGCATATGTAAATCTATATAAAATAAGTGGGAAGAGAGAAAATAAATCTAATGGCACTACTATATTTTATTCAGACCGGCGCAACTTGTGAGTCCAAAAATTGGTTTGTACCCCTACCCCCAACCAATCCCGTGGGTAGGGTTGAAACATTAAATGAGTAAAATATGTCATGTGGGGTATTGTTAGAATCAAAATTTTATAACAAATACAATCTCTTATATCACTCCCTGATCGGTGACATAGCCATTTATTACTCCCAATGGGGTTCCTTATAGTAGAAAAAAATATTTTTTTTTGCATGTCATGTTTGTTGTCGATTTCAATATACTTGGGGATGCTGAGTTCAATGATGATGATAAAAATGGGAGCCGGGCTCGGGGTAGTCCAAAAAGGGGTGGAGGTTGGGGGTTCGGTTATACAAAGTATCGAAATTATTGTCATTATTATCGATTTTTATACAATCGAGGACGCTGAGTTCAATGGTGTGGTAAAAATGTTGACGGACTCAGGTTGAAAAGGGTAGTTCAATAAGGGGTGGGGGGTTGGGGAACGGTTATAAAAAATATCGAAATTATCGTCATCATTATCAATTTTAACATAATCGAGGATGTTGCGTTCAATTATGATAATAAAAATTGGGGCCAGACTCAAGGTAGTCCAATAATAGGTGGGGGTTGGGGCTTCGGTTGCGCAAAGTACCGAAATTATTGTCATTATTATCGATTTTTACATAATCGAGGATGCTGAGTTCAATGGTGATGGTAAAAATGTTGACCAGACTCAGGGTAGTTCAATAAGGGGTGAGAGTTGAGGGTCTGGTCATGAATATTATCAAAATTATCGTCATTATTTCGATTTTAACATCATCAAAGATGCCGAGTTCAATGGTGATGATAAAAATGGTGACCGGATTCAGGGTAGTTTAATAAGGAGTGGGGGTTGAGGGTCTGGTCATGAATAGTATCAAATTTGTCGTCATTAGTGTTGATTTCAACAAACTTGAGGACGCTGAATCCAACAGTGATGTTTAAATTGGGATAAAAAATATAAGAGTGTCACTAAAGGGTGGGAGTTGGGGGCTGAAAGCCGAAAATGTCCACATATATATTATGAGTATTGATTTTGGATAAATCAAGGGCACTGAATTCAATGGTGATGCTGAAATCAGTATTTGGGCTCTAGGGCAGAAACTAGAGGATAAGGGTTTGGGTCTAAAATTGGGGTAATGTTCAAATATACATAATACATATTGGTTTTTCTATGAATCGAGAATGCTGAATCCAATGGCGATGTTGAAATGCTGAACCACGTAATAAAAAATTCGTACTACGAAAAACACCATGTATTTCAAATTGAACGAAATTGTTGATTGATTTCCAATTTCAATGATAATGCTATTCTATTTTAAAACTAATCAAGGAGTATTTCTTTTTTGGTTCGAGATCGAGTTCTACGTTTACTTTCGTTGTTTGTTATCGATTCTTTCAGTTCAATGAGTTGATTTTGTTGTTCTTTTATTTCTACTGCATCTCTTTGTCGTTGCATATCCTTTCGCACAATTATCACAAAAATATATAACAGCCTTTGAAATGGTTTAGTAAGTTATTATTTTATTTTAGGTGTAGTAGTACAACAAACTATAACGTAGAACTGTATATTGTATTTTTTTTTTTTTTTTTTTTTTAAGGCGTTCATGCTCCATGTAGGAGCGTTGCCAGGTTGATCAGCTTTGAATATTCACCACGGTCATTCGCAACAGCGACAAAATTACCATGGCAGCCGATTTTTTTAAGGTCGTTTATTACGTCAGTCTCCCATTGTAGTCGTGGTCTATCCCGTGGTCGCCCACTCCCTGGGGTACTAACATACATTTTTCTAATCATTCCAGACTGTGAATCGGCTCGTAGAACATGCCCAAACCAAGCAATCCTATTAGAACGGATACAACCTATTATATCAGGACCCTCAAGAAGTTCTCTGATCTCAAAGTTATACCGGGTTCTATACTCTCCATCGTCTGTCTTAAGTGAACCAAAAATGTAGCGTAGGATCTTACGCTCAAATACAGATAAATGCGATTCGTCATTTTGTGTAAGGGTCCACGTTTGTGACCCATACATCACAACCGGTCTAATCAATGTCTTGTATAACTTGAGCTTGGTGTTAGTTGATACATACGGTGATCCAAGGAGAGGTTTATTTGAGTAGAAAGTTCGATTACCTGCAGCGATTTGAGCTTTTATATCTGTAAGTATGCTGTTGTTTGAGTCAAGCATTGATCCCAAATATTTAAAAGATTCAACTCCCTCAATTCGTTCATCGCCGCACATCAAATCTTTTTTCTCAGCCTTCCTTGAAACATTTATATGTTTGGTTTTATTGTAGTTAATTTGCACACCAATTTTTCTAGCACCACTCTCAAGCGACTTGAAAGTCTCACTCATAACAGCTTCACTTCGGCCGAGGATGACAACATCATCAGCGTAAGCAATCATCTGTACTGAGTTTATTGACAAGATATTGTTATTAGTCGGTAGTTTCTTTTGACGGCACACATATTCCAAGTCTAAATTAAAAAGTATAGGAGAGATAGCATCACCTTGTCTTAAACCGTAGTCGACTTTAAAAAAACATTGATATTTCGTTTCCATATTTCCACATTTCCATAAGAGATATCTCTTCCAACCTGTCCATGAATCACCAAGAACCATAATGAAGTCGCGTGTTGGTGTTTGTTTCATAACCTCTTCCAGTGTTATGTAGAAATTATCCTTCTCGTCGACGGTCCTAGCTTCAGTTGGTGCATGCACGGCAACAAGAGAAATATTGTTATATGTACCGCGTACACGTAGGTAGCAGATCCTCTCACTGACCGGGATGAATTTCATCACGGCTTCTTGTATGCGTGCACCAACAAGAAAGCCAGTACCAAATTCTCTACGAGAAGGATGACCACTACAGTATAGAGAGTGACTATCCAAATCTTATTTTCCGATTATCGGCTGTCTAATTTCTTGTAGAGCAATAACATCCATCCTATACCTCTCAGCCTCTGTTTCTAGACTTATAAGAGCATCAGGAGCGCTCAGGCTGCGCACGTTCCACGTTCCGATTCGGTAGTCTGGTCCTTTTTCACGTCCAGGTAAAATTCTGTTGTTGTTTCCGGGTCTGTTTTTCTCTTTCTGATAACCAAATTTAACATATTAGTTTTTTCCGGGGTTAGGGTGTTAACCTAAGGGCCAACCCAAATTGTCGTGAATGGGTCCGTTCTGCATATTAAGGTCACCAGAAACAACCTTTATCACGTTTATATAGCGAGCCGCTTGGTTCAAGACAGACGCCCGCTCCAAGCCGCCCCTGACATGGAGAACAGACGCTTGAGTCGCATTGGTTGTAGTGCGCCAACTCGCTGTGATGTAGCGTCATTGACTAAGCAGTTTTTACTCTGCTTGTCTCTAATACACCAACCTAATTCTGTCAGCATTACCCAGGCAGTACGGCGTGGACGTCGAATTTCGGATTTCGCTACCCTAAATTGAGTTTTGTTTTAAATTCGATTACTTTTTCGTTTTGGTTTTTAATAAATTTTAAGGCAAATTAAAATTTATTTATCTATATAAATAACAACAATTTATTTTTGTATATTTGTTTTAATTTTTCATCTACGGGCGTGACAGCCCCGTGTACTCTTGTCGCTGCTATTGACATACGATTCAACGTAAAATATTAGATACCACTGGCAATAGCAGTGAGATATTACCAGCCAAGGTGATATACGGGAGCTGTCGAATGAACTCTATTCATCGAACAGTACTCTCAATTTTATATGCAGTTTTCCTTTTTCTGCAGTTTTCCTTTTTCTATAAATTATCGTTATAAATTATGCGGCTTCATCTTCTGGAGAAACTCTTAATTTTTTTCAACTATATTTAATTTTTTTCAAGTACATATACGCATATTTTTCGAAATTCGTTTGTCGTGTCGTTTTGTTCTTTTAAGGCAGCAAATGAAAAGCTTAGTTTAAGGCCAGCAATGAAACTTGTTGGGAAAACTGAAAATCAGCTGTAAGACCTTTTAGATTTTAAAGCGTAGAATTTTAAAACACTTTAATTGAAATTCCGAACACGCAAAACTATTTTACACCTTCTATATTTGCAAAACATGCAAGATATTTTCCGAATTTATTTAAAGCCAAGATACTGCCATTAACAGTAGCTCCCGCTGAAAGGAACTTTTCTAAATTACACCAGGTGATGGAGCATGTGCCGGGAGAGGTTAGTTGCCTTTTCTCTTAAATCAATTGAATCTGAAATTTCTTATTTATGAAAATACGAACCGGCAACAAAAGAGTTTTCTGAAAATAATGCCATAAAAGTGAGCATGTGTGATTCTTTATTTACTACAACTTTATTTGTATAATATACGAATGTTATAGTATTTTTGATTTTCATATTATAATTATTCTTTCTTACATATTAATGTTATTTTAATTTTCACATTTATTCATAATTTTTTTAATAATTTTTATTATATTGTAACGTAGAGCAACTCGGCCATTGCTTATATTCTGTTCGACTTCTAGATTTAATAAACTTAAACAATGAATTTTCTTTACGTTATAAATATTATTCGTCCATTTATCTTATTCCTCTTTCTTAATCAGTTTACTATTATTTTTTTTCATTTTTTAAATTATTTATAACTATCTCATATATTTATACCGTATCACTGCTATATTATCAATAACTTCTGTCGCCGTTAATATTCAACTAACTGTATCGTTTAGTTTGAACTAATCTATCGCCAACGCAACCTTTTTTTATGCTATTCAAAAATTAAATAGCAAAAAACATAACACAATCTTCGAAACTTCGCACCTAGGTGTGAAATCTACAATTTTTAATTTGTTTATTTACCTACTCTATCATAGACTGTGTAGTTTTTTATTTTATTTTCGTATTAGATAAAATTATTTAATTCTGTTTTTATCTTCAAAAAATTTTTTTAGGTGTTATTCAGTTTGTATTGCGTTAGCAGGACCATTTTCCAATAAGAAAACCCAATCAATAGATTTTTTTACATCGCACTTCATAATCGTTACAATATTTGAAATAAATTCGTATAACATTTTTTATTTATTAAAATAAATTTTTATTTACTGTGCGATTGTTTGCTCGAAGATATGCCTCTATATATACCTAACTCTATTTGTGAACTGATTGACCACGGGAGCACGTCACATGAATGAGGAGTATTTCATCAGCTAGATTATTAGTAGCCTAGTTTTAATTATGTTTTTCAAATTTAAAAAAAAATGAAATTTTTTATTTTGTTTCTATTTTCCACATATTATAATTTTGGCATATATCATATTTTATTATATGATAAGATTTATTGTCTAAATATCCAACATTTGAAAAACCATAAAAAAATTGTTGATCCAATTATAAAAAGCGTTTAATACTTGAACGCATGTTGTTGTGGGATCTAGATCTTAAAAGCTCTTTATGTGTTGGTGTGACAGTGAAACATATTCTAATTTCTATTACACAACACTTCGTATTAAAACAAGTATTGCATTGATTTTTGAATATATTATCTTACAAAATAATTTAATTTGAGGGCGCCATTTACCTAATCTGCACCCGGCGCTGAAATAGCTTGATGTGGCACTGTTGAAATACTTAAAATAATGGCAAGGCGAAACAAAAATTCTTCATATCTAAATTTGGCGTGTGGTTTTTATACAATGCAATATTACCATATTTTATTAAAGAAATAGCGTGTTCAAGTGATCAAACAAACTTAAGATGAAGTATTTGACAGCATTCTTTATCAGGTAACAGTTTTATTCCTCTCCGCAAAACTTATTTTATATGTGTGAGGCTGATTCACAATTATGTAAATTTTAAATATATCTGTAGATGGGAGGTAAACTATACCAAGTCCAATTTTTTCAAAATACGGTTTTTTATACTGTTAGAATCAGGATTTTGTTCTCTACCGAGAGGTTAATAGCACTGAGTCCTAAATAGTGTAGTTTTCGAGATGAACTTGTGTTGTCGATTTTAAGAAGTTTATTTACAGATTTATATTAAAAACAGATTTTACCACTTTCTTGGTTCAATTACTTATTTATCTATTTACTTTTTCTATTCCAATATAGACGGCCGTTGCGCTGCACAAGAGAAAAAATTATTTGTATGTAATTTAAAAAAAGATTAAATAAATCGTTTTTAATTAATTTTAAGTATATATACAATAATTATTAAAATTTCGTTTTGAATTTTAGTTTTCATCCAATGTAATATGATCTTTATACTAAACTAATCTATTCTTAAAACATTTAATTTTATTTCAAATTCGTATTCTTTTCCATCGAAACAAATAATTTGTTTAAAGCGCTAGTTTTTGTAGAGTGAGAAATAGAACAAACACTAGCTGACATGGATAGTAATTAATTATGCATATCAAAAGGTTCTCAGCTTGGATAAATTGTTTGTAATTTTTATCTTGGAAAATTATGCAAATAAATGCAATTTTCAATACACATAACCGATACTCGCGCAAAATGAAAATTGAAGATCAATTTTTCACCAATTTCTCTTAAAAACAAGATCAAACATTATGTCATGATTGTTCAATTACGAGGTTGTTCTTATATTATTATAATAAAATCACCGGTAATGTCTCTACACCTTAAGACTTTTTTTTATACATACAACCTTCATTTTTGTGTGAGTGGAAATATTTTGCGTTAATGAAGAAAGTTAAAATAATTACATATTTGTAATCTTGGTATATGATTTTATTTTTTCTATTTACATACGAAGGTTGTTTATAATTTTAATATTGGTTGATATTTTATATGCACGGCTACTAGGTGTAATATCTATGTTTTCAAATGTAACTTAAAAGGAAGAGTATATTAAGCCGGGAGAGCTCAGTCGGTAGAGCATTGGACTTTTAATCCAAGGGTCCAGGGTTCAAGTCCCTGTTTCGGCGAGTTTAAAAATCAAGCTTTTGGAATATTTTACAATTAATTGAGTCGACTATGAGCGAGAAAAAAAATATAATTATTTTAACAAAAAATTTTTAGGTAAGGTAAATTAAACTTCCTCCCAGCAGCTTTTTCAATTTTTTTATGGAACTAAAACACCGAAAAACCTTGGAAAATTAGCAAGGGTCTAACCTTTAATGTTTTTTGAAATTCTAACAAATGTGTTGCTGCAAATTGTGGTGAATAGGTTGATTACTAGAAGAGAAGATCAAAATATGAACCGTACTAAAGTTTGAACTTAATCGAGGAACGTCTATGGATGCCAGCATATTTTGTAGATATTTGCGGTCTGAGAGTTTTGAAACCTCAAGTATAAAAATTAGATAAGCATTTAGTTACTTACTTCATAATTAATCCACAAAATCTCGTCTAGTCGATCATATATAGCAAGATTTACTATTTTAAATACAAACATAAACCAATTAAACAGTTTATGTAATCCAACAATTAAATCCATTCTCCTGTTTGATGAAAAACGAAAAATTCAATTAAAAAAGCAAACGACAGTAATAGTTTTGTGTGTAAATCAATAAAAATACATAAATAAAAAAAATCACTTTTATCCAGGTGAAGGTTAAGATGAAGGTAAATTATGAGAGTAAATCTTATACTTTTTTTTAATTTATTTCGTATAATTTTCGAATTGCACCTATGTTACCTTACTACAGTGTAATTTCATGAAGAAAACAATTAATCGCGGAATTAAAAAGTAAAATAATTGTCTTTACACTTAAGGTTATTTGTACATAATTCAGTAATAATTCGTTCGTTATTATATTCAGATCGTTTTTGGAATAAAAAATTATAAGAATTCGGAGTTTACATATTATATCATAAATAGTGCTGTGCTATGAATTTAATTTAAGTACATAAAAAAATTTAAAATGGGTGAAACAAAAACCTCAATAAATAATTCAACAAATTGCATCGTTGATGATACAATCGATGATCATATTATTGTTGTAAATGGTTCAAGTGAAAATAGTGAAAATCAAAACGATCATTATAATCCCTCGGTTCGATTGGTGAATGTTTCAAAACTATCAGACGGTTCTTGTGGTTTTCATTTATCCCGGAGTAAATGGGATCCGTATCCATGGGTGAGAATACGTGATGTTATTCTTGTTTTACTATAAGTGATTGTTTTAATCCTTGAACTTTTGTAATAACATGTTTTCATAATTTATCTATAACTTAATCGTCACGAATTATGGAACTTTTTTTAAAAATTATTTATTTTGAAATATTTCTACAGGTTAGTCGGGTTGATATTGAAACACCAGCCTATGTGACCGGTGTTAAAAGTGGAGATTGCGTTTTAGAGGTAAGGAATTTTATGAAGTATTGACAATGATGTAATTGATATTTGATATTTTTTTGGCATTCAAACCTAAGAACGTTGTTTTTTCTTATAGTACTTGAGTAAAGATTGTAAAATATCAGCTCCACTGACAAAAATGATTGTACGTAATATCAATAAACACCTTACAGTGAGCAGTAATTTATTATGATAATGAAAAATTCATTACGACAATTTACCGATTGAACAAAGTTTTGATTTGATTAAAATTTATAATTTAGTTCATACGTTATAGTCGTAGATTTTACAATAACCTGCATTGGCTAAAAAAATATGTAAAATTCGTTGTATGAATCAACCGTTTGATTGTATTTACTATTTGTTTAGTGTGCATTGATTTTATCATGTACTTTTTCCAGCATTGATTTCGGATTGTACGACTGTGCTTAGCAATCATCGATTTATGCCCTTTTCTTTAAAAGTAAGATCATCCTTCGAGCCAATACTCATTTTTAATGAAAACAAGGTTTTCTTTTTATGTTAACATACTATCTTTATGTTTACATACTCCCCGTGCTGAAGTTTGAGCTTAATCGGGCAGTGGGTTTAGGCATGGCACCAATTTTCGTTTTGTATTTAAAATTTTTGATTTTCGACTTATGGCCTGTTTAAGGTAGCAAACCTGGTATTTCGACTAATTTCGATTAAATGGATGTCTTAAGGTTCCCGCTAGCATATTTTTTCAATTTTTTTTTTGACAAAAATTTTACAAAACATGCAGTGAGGTTAAGGTGGAAAGGGGAGGTTTGGAAATTGGATAAGCTGAAGTTTAAATTTTGAATTTTTTGGAGAATCTTCTAAAAGAAGTTGTTCGAGCTCTTCATCGTTTGTTTGAGCTTGTGATAATTTGTTTAAATCTATTGCATGAGATTCTAAAACAGCTAAGGCATTGTCGCTTATCCGTTATAATGTATCAGCAACAACGTTGTCTTTTCCTCTTATATGTTAAATATCTGTTGTGAATTGCGAAATGAAATCTAAATGACGAGTTTGTCGTGGACTTCGTTCGGATTTTGTGAAAATAGCAGTGGTCAGCGGCTTCTGATCTGTGTAGAATGTAGATGGTAAATTCTCTTCCTTCTACAAAATATCGGAAATGTTTGATTGAAAGATAGACTGTAAGCAATTCTCTGTTGAAGGCCGAATATTTTATTTCGTTAGACTGTAGTTTTTTTGAAAAAAATGCTAAGGGTTCTCACAATCCGTTTCTGATTTTTTGAAGCACTGCTCCAACAGCATTTAATGATACATCAATAGTGATGCTGAACTTGCCATCGTTCAGTGGATGTGCTAGTAGTGTTGCATTAGCAAGTGTACTTTTAACCTTGGAGAAAGATTCTTTGCAGATATCTGGCCAAGAGAAATTCTTTTTTGTTTTGGGCATTTTTATCAAATATGCCAAATGTGCATGAATTGGCTGCAACAATTCGGGTAAACACGGCATGAATCTGTGATAATAGTTCACAATTCCAGCGAATTGTTGAATTGATTTTAAGGATGTGGGTTCTGGAAATTTTTTGTTGACTTTCACTTTATCAGGGGAAGGAGTTATGGCATCTAATGTAATTTTGTGACCAAGGTAATTCAGAGCAGTTACACCGAAAATACACTTCGAAGTGTTGATTTTAATATCAAACTTAACAAGTTTTTCGAAAAGTACGTTTTAATGAAGTCGATGCTTTTCCTTATTAAAAGATGCCACTAATAAATTGTCAATATAACTATACACAAAATCTAGGCCTTTTTTCACTACATTCATGAAGCGCTGAAAAGTCTGTGCAGCATTCCGACAGCATTGCAACACAACTGGCCTTTCTATTACTAACCCGACTTCTACCCAACCTGGTTTCGATTTGCCACGTCATACCTGGACTACATTAAACCGAATAAGAACGAATCATGGATGTTGTGCTGATTCTTTCTACAAGTGGGGCATTTCAGAGTCCCCTGAGTGTGACTGCGGCGCTCCACAACAAACCATAAAACACATTGCAACTGTGTGTCCAATTCGACGTTACAATGGCAACATCTCAGACGTCCATTTGGCAACTCCCGATGTAGTAGCATGGATAGACTCGCTCGATGTAAACATCTAATGTTCAAATGTACTGCCCAATGTTCAAATATTTTACTTTTTAATTTACTTAAAAGACACGCGATCAAATCGATTGTAAGTTCACTTAATGTGTATCCATGTATTGTTTTAGGTAGATTTCATAGAAGAGTCTACCTATTTTTTTAAGTTTAATTTTTTAATGTGTCACAAAAAAAACCATACGCTAAATAAAAGCATTCCGAAGATTAAATTCGTATAAACCAAAAGGAGTTGTTAAAGCCGTTTTGTGAATGTCTTCGGAAGCTGATACCAGTTATCACATGATATGCCCTGACTAAATTTTTTTTTGAAAAAATCCTTCGTTCTTGTAGATTCATTGTAAAATTTTGAATGTGAGCAATTGGATAACGATCTGGAAGAGTGACTGCATTTAGCTGTCTATAGTCGCCAGATGGACGCCAATCGTTAGTGTTCTTCTTTTTTACCATGTGAAACGGTGATGCGGTTGAAGATGATGATGGACGACATATTCCAATTTTATTCATATGTTCTAATTCTAGTCTAGCTGATTTATCTTTTAATGCATCTAGTCTACTGGGTCTCGGATATGGTAGTAGACCTCGAGTGAGTATGTGGTGTACCACGTTGATCACGGCAGGTGTGTTATAATTTGGAGTTTTTATTAAACAGGGAAACCACTTCACAATAGTATTATAGCCATTTGCAACTATATATGTTGTAGTGGAGTGGGTATATATATGCGAGAACTTACTCCGTTAACGGAAAGTTTTGTATCTGGATCTATTAATCGTTTATTCTTCACATCTACTAAGAGATTACATTTACTTAAAAAATCAGCACCTATGATCGGTTTGCTGGCTTCTGCGATTATGAATTCGTGGATAAATACACGACGTAATCCCAGATCAAGTTTTATTAGCTTAGTGCCATAAGTGTCAATTGTTGAATCATTTGCTGCAGAAAGGGTTAAGTCAGGATTTCTGGAAGTTAGTCGAACACTGTTCCATGGAAGTACTGAAATTTCAGCTCCTGTGTCCACTAAGAATGGCATGTTGGTTCCAGGGTCTTGAATGAAAAAGCGACGATTGTTTACCTGCCCACTATTAGTCACTATCATAGCGGGTGTTACTTGTTTGGGGAATCATTTTTAGATTGAGATTTGTTTTGAAAATCGCAAGGCCCAATACACTTTTCAGCTTTGTGTTTAAAGTTTGAACGATCGACATTGAATGATCGACACCAACACCATGACCGTTTTCTGGACCGACGGCGAGATCGATCTCGTGAATGTTGAAAATTTCGTCGGTGATGTGGTGAGTTTGAACGAGAACCACGATTCAGGATAGCTATAGTTTGTATCGTGGATTCGAGTTTTGAAATTTGTTGTTTCAATTCGTCATACTGAAGTGTGGAATTGGTATCTGAATTTGATGTGCTTGATGTTGGTTTGTGAATTGCAAACACGCTGGGAGAATCATTTGCTTCATAAATCTTGTCGGCTAAATCTGTGAGATCTGATATAGATTTTTCTCCCTCCGCAATCAAAGGAACAGTCATGTATTTCAGAAATTTTCTAAGCCATAATTTTTTAATGATATAATCACTTACTGAATCACCCACAAGCCTCTTCATTTCTCATAATACCTCTGAAGGTTTTTGAACACCCAATTCGGCCCGTTCGATTAATTTTTCGAAGCGTTTCTCTTCTGAGGGAGCGTGACGACTCACAAGAGCAGTTCTTAGCGTATTACATTCATCGGTATTAGGTGTATTCATTAATATGTCATATGCTGATTTGCATATCAGTGGAGGCAATACCGCCATTGCGAGGAAGTATTTTGTAGAGTCATTACGAATATTATAAACCGTGAACTGTACTTCCGCTTGAACGAACCATAGCTGTGGGTTTTTCCCAAAATGGAGAAAGTTTAATATTTGTCGATTCTACCCTTGAATTGCCAGAAGGACCAGGCTGTTTTGTTTCGAAACTGCTATCGTTCTCTGTATCACTCATTTTAAAGTAAAGAAAAGGTGTGTACGAGGATAAATAATATTAAATAAATAAAATTGTTACTTGAAAGAGAGCAAAAAAAAATTTCAAGATTATCTGATTGTATACTCTTTTACTAATTTAATGATAACTAATTTGATTTAATCAAAACCAGCAAAAAAGTGTTTCATTAATTCCAAAAACAAAAAATGAAAATGCAATTTTTTTTTTCCAAAAAAAATAATTAAATTTAGATAAAAAACATTTATGTTATTAAATTTAAATCAATAAAAAATTTAAAAATAAAATTAATCCCTTTTACTCAACTAACGGTTGAGGCTGGGTGAAGCCCATATCACCCTTACATACTAACTCATGAACTACCACCACCAATACTTAACATCTAAATCGGCTCTGTTATTCTTATCCAATAAATCCATATTGGATTTGACTGGATTCGAACCCGTCGACCCTAACGACGATGTATAGACTAGTGCTTTAACATACTCGGCTATATATCGCAAAAAATTAAATTCAAATAAATAATTAAAGTTTTTATAATATGTTATGTTATTCCATATGTTTTTGAACAAGTTTGCTTTTCTCCAATTGATTGATTCCGTTGAGTTTGATTAATTAATAAATAGTATAATATATATCTTTAGTAACCGTAGTTGTATCGGTTTTCCAGGCTGATTGCTTAATGGCCAATAATTGTTATCATTGATGATCAGCAACTAAATTTTTTGTTGTTTTTTTTTATTGGATGGCCTTGAGCCTTGCAGTTCAAGTAGCACTGTGACCTGAAGGTACAGATGTAAAAGTAATATTACCCATGGTAAAATTACCGGTAAAATTGGTAATATTACGTAATATTACGTAGGCTTGGTAAAATTGCAATAAAATTTGAATAATCTTTATTTGATAAAAATTAAAGTTTGTGCTTTTTGTTGACACCCCGTATAACTGAAAATTGCGTGCACATTGCTGTGAGAATATCTCAGCTGATCTATCGATTTGCAGCTGAAAACCCATAAATGTAGGACATTTTAACGTCCCTACGTGTTGCCACAAAGTAGAATACTTTAAGCAAACATTTATTTTGTCTACTGGTGTCGATCGGTGGGTTGGAATGGGTAGTTTTTTCACATGGTAGCAATAACGCAGCTATTCTGGATGAGGGAAACGCTAAATCTATGTCATTTTGGGATCAAATTGCTGCCGTAAAGAAGGTTTCTCTAACGCTGTTATTGACCGTTTGCTGATTATCCGTGTTAATCTCCCTCCACCTTCAAAGCTCACTTCTCTAGTAATTTTGTTCACGTTTCAATTTTACATTGAACAATCAGCAGTAACAGAACCGCAACGTGACGAACCATTATCAATGCTTCGTTGTCAATTTGTGTCACGAAACGCACGTTCATATTTAAATATTCCTTTCGTTTTCGAAGGCAAATATCTTCAGCAATTTGCCATTTATATTTTCCCATGGACGAGAAAGAAACAATGCACGAATTAGATTTTTGATGTATTGATGTGTTGCACACGTAGTTAATACATTTATCCCAGTGTCGGTCGTGCCAAGTGTTGTACGCAAAAAGTGACATGTATAACGCCATTGACAATTCTCTATTGTAGGAAAAGCGTTGAACCGGGTTCATTTTGGGATCCATTGCGTACAGTCTAAATAAAGCAAGTTTAATTGAAAATACTTGGTTATCTGTCAATTTGCTCTTTGCAGTTGAGCCATTAAATGCATTCTACTTCTATTCGATGTCGCCTAAAACATTTTCTAATACGGCAGTGTTTTAAAAAAAACGCAGAGTTTTACATAACAGTAAAAAAAGGAGTTATCGTTGTAGTCAGTGTGTTCAGGATTTATTGCGTTTTTGCAGCTGTGAAAATAGCGGCAGCCTGTTTTCTAGATGTCCTACAGAACAACAGCTGAAAAACAACAGCTGAACTTCGTTTATGTATGGATGGGGCATAAAAGAATTTGCCATTGTTGCATATGTATCTTCCTGTCTACAATACTCTGCGAGTGAGGATATTTACACTCGATAATAATATATTTGATTTGCATAATATGTTTTTATAAATTAGAAATGAGTCATCAATTTTGGGAACAATAGTCATCAATTTTGAATTTAATGAAATTGCAACTATATTTAAATGTTTTGAAATAGTTTTGTATTTTACCAATATTACCAATTTTACCAATCTTACCGGTAATTTTACGGTAAAATTACCACAAATATATTTTACCAGTAAATTTACATCTGTACCTGAAGGTCTATTGTCCTTGCCTTGATTGTGTTATTAGTCAGTGCCGTTACTGGTTGTACCCTGTCATCCAAGTTGAGACTTTTAATAAAATTAATTAGCTCAATTGGAGTGACGTTTTGTGGTAATGGAAGTGTTAGTCTTCTATGACCAAATTGGTTGTATCTGTGCCAGGAGAGTACAGGACAGCTATAGATGACGTGTTTCATCGTTTTCGAGGCCGAGTATCAGAATCTGCACCTGTCGGAAACAACAAGGCCCATTTTGTTAAGATGGTGGTTTAAAGGACTATGTCCAGTAACGCACCACTTTAAAATTCTTAGAGACTCTCTGTTTAAGTCGACTATTTTTAAGGGTGAAACAGGGAGGTTACCTAGAAACTTCTTGGAGTGTACTAGTCCCTCTCTGCTTCTCCATAATTTAGCATTTTGTTCCTGTTCCCATGTTTGGATTGTGCTTTTGAGCGAACTCTTGGCCATTCCGAAGTATGGTTCCGGTTCACAATACTTTTTATTGGTACCTTGCTTTGCTAAAGCATCAGCGATAGCATTTCCTTGTATTCCTGTGTGGCTAGGTGCCCACACAGATGTTACTACATTATTGCAGGAGATTTTTAGTAGATTTTGGTAGCATTCCCATACCAGTTTTAGAACCAAGAGTGCTGCTTGGCTGTCAGAGATAATATATATATTTCAATATTTTGAAATTTTCTTTCAGCACATAGCAGAGCGCAACTGCTAATGGCAAAAATTTTGGCTTAAAATATGGTTGTTGTGGTGCCTAAGGAAACCGTTTGTGTTGTTCTAGGACCAAACACTCCTGCTCCCGTGCCCATATTGGTTCGAGAACCATCTGTGTACCAGATGCTGGCGTTATGTGGCACACAGTATGTAGTTTTTAATACGATCTCTGCCCAATATCTTGACATCAAAGTGCCTGTCTAAATCTATTGTTTTTGGCATACAATCCGAAATATGGTATGTATGCAGTTCAGCTTGTAATTCAGAA
Source organism: Diogma glabrata (assembly GCA_963693315.1). Classification (NCBI taxonomy): domain Eukaryota; kingdom Metazoa; phylum Arthropoda; class Insecta; order Diptera; family Cylindrotomidae; genus Diogma; species Diogma glabrata. Next base: position 247,049,922 of record OY856188.1, on the reverse strand, counting down.
AGGATTGTAAGGTGTCCGGTTAGATTACCCGGATTAAACACTTCTGTGAGCTGCGGTCTATGAACGCTCAACACCGCTACAGAGCTAACATGTAGGTGCAATGGAGAAAGCTTCAGAAAAATCTCCATTGCTGAAGTTGGTGTGGTTTTGAAAGCACCTGTGGCACTAAGACACACAAACCTTTGTATTTTTGTAAACATATTTTTAGCAATTGTATGGCGCGTTTTAGGCCACCAAACTAAAGCGGCATATGTTAGAAATGGCTTTATAATGCTTTAGTGCAACCAAAGTATCATTTTTGGGCTAAGACCCCATGTTTTCCCAAACAGGTCGGAGATATATTTCAGGTGTGAGTTCCAGGTTAGTTTGCTATCCAGGCTCATACCCAAATATCTAACCTTTTTTGATGTTTGTATTGGATCGCCGTTTAGAACAGGAAAAATGAAATTAGAGTTTCTCCTGTTTGTGAAAACGACAATGCTTGTTTTTTCGGGGGTTGATCAACAGTCCTAATCTGTTGCACCACTTTGATACAATATTAAGAGCTGTCTAGGTTCGAGTAATGACAGCAGCAGCATTTCGTTTAAATATTTGAACCAGTTGAATTTGATGTTTGATAGTTGAATTTGGAATTACTGAAAATGATGAATCAGCTGTTGTTTGTAAGGTTGTTGTAATTAAAGTTCACGTCCTTACGATTGATTTGTGATTGATTTTTTTTTTGGTTTTGTAATAATAACCTTTGATGTTGCTGTTGTTTTTTTTGTATATCGTTTATAACAAGCAATTGTTAGTTGAAACTAATGTGGTGTAAGTTAGCACGAAACACTTTTGTTGAAACTTTGCACAAAATAAAAACACATAAAGTTCTCCGCCGACTATATAGCGGTTTTTTCGGGGTGACCAATTCAATAGAAATTATAGCTGAGTGAAAACTTAATAACTTAATAACTTCTTATATAAACACTCACAAATAACTCTTATTATACATAAAATAAATTTTTGGTTTTCCATATGAAAATAGTACATTATTTAATTAAGAGCTAAAGTGATACTTTTTGTGTTGAGTCTATAGTTTGACAATTATAGACGATACACAAAAATTCACTTTAGCTCCTAATTAAATACACTATTTTTTCGGCAAACGTTTAAATTTTGTATAAATATGAAATTAATACATCAAAATTTTTATAAATATGAATTTGTACCGTCATAATTACTTCCAAAAAAGAAAAAAAAACATTTAAATTTGTATGAATAAAATTGTTTTATCAAAGCAGCCTTTTCAAAATTTCACTATCCAATTTTTTTTTTTTTTTTTTAATAAAATGTGTTGTGTAGTAGGAGTTACAATATGTGTCACAATAACACATAAAAACCTTTTAAGACCAAGGTCCCACAACAACATACGTTCAAAGGTGTTGATGGACGTAAATCTTTCTTTTTTTTTTTTTTATATTTTTTGTTAAAGAATGGATAACTAAACAAAAAATCTTATCACTGATAAAATATGATATAAGCCAATATGTTATGATAGAATAGAGAAAATAGAAGTAAATTAAAAATTAAATAGCAAATTTTTACAAAAATTTGCTGAAACAAAACAAAAATGTAGTTGCCGAAAATCCAGCCGGTTGCATATTCCTTGATCCTGTGACACACCGTCTTTCTTAAAGATTAAATCCCACACATAGTTATATGAAGGCTCGTTTCTTCATGGAAGCAATAGAGTCTCATCATCAAGGATTATTTCACAGCTAAGATTGAGGGTGCTACCGTTGACTGAATACAGTTCAGCTGCCACCACCCCTAAGATGTCACATTGGCTAGTGACATCTCACTGCTATTGCCAATGGTATGTGATATCTCACGTTAACTCGTATGTCAATAGCAGGGACTGGAGTACGCGGGGTTGTCACACCCGTAGATCAAAAATAAAAAGAAATAAAAAAACAATAAAAACTGATCCCTCCATGCGAAAGAATCGAAATAATTGTTATTTTGTTGTCATAGTTATAAAATAATTCCAAATTTTATTATCCAATGAAACTGTTTATTATGTTTTGTTGTCATAGTAACATACAATAATTCAAAATATCATAATCCAATGAGAATCAACTTATTTTTTTTTGTTATGGTTATATAATATGTTTGAAAAAATAACAAACTAACAAATAACGAATGCTACTTTACAGCCTCCGTAATATAAAATAAAAATGGCGTTACTTTTGGTGTCGCAGGCTAAAAAGTAAGACTTTAGCTAATTCCCTAGTGGCAGTAAAGTTAAACTTTACAGCCGTTCGCCGAAAAAAACTTTTATTTAACAATTTATGTCACACAATTTATTTTAACAATTTTATTGTTTGTCGCAAAGTTGTCACAAATCTCGGCGAGTGGCATAAAAACTGAAAGGGGGGTCCAAATCCTTCCCCGTACTCAAGTTTGAGCTTAATTGGTTAGCGGGTTTAGGCATAGCACCACTTTTCATTTCGTATGTAAAATTATTGGTTTCCGATTTCTGGCCTGTTTAAGGTAGCAAACCTGGTATTTTGACTAATTTCGATTAAATGGATATCTAGAAATTCCAGGCAGCATATTTTTTTATTTTTTCAATTTTGTTTTGACAAAAAATTGAATTTTTTTAACAATAATATAATGGTAATTATTTTAATCTAGAAACATTTGGTACTCTTTTATATATGTTTTTAAGGTTATTTTCTATGAACAGCTTGAAAACATCTTGTTACTGATTAAATGTCGTTTCCATGAAAGTCTATATTTTACCTTCAAAATTAATAAAAATTAAAAAAACTGATACACCACCCATAACTATTAATTCAAAAATTTTCTTGTAATTTTAGGTCAACGGAGAAGATGTCATTGGTATGCGAATACATGAAGTAGCATCATTGGTACGGTCAAGATTCGATCACGTAACACTTTTACTATGGACAACTGGAATGGACCAGGATTGTAATCCAGAATCATTATGCTGTGGACCAATGCCATTAAATTTAGAACGTCTGTCAGCAAGTGTAAAAACAATATTGGTTGCCCTAGAATGCCCTGTTTGTATGGATACAATTGCACCACCAACAATTCAATGTCAAAATGGGCATTTAGTTTGTTCAAGATGTAGTATGAGATCTGAAAAGTGTCCCGTTTGCAGAGAAAAATACAGTCCCGGACGTTCGTTAATCGCAGAACAAGTTTTTACTTCAATAACAGAAGCATTTAAACTAAACGAAACAGAAGGAAAACTGAAAGAGAAACTATTTGGTATTCCTAGTTGTAAACAGCAAAAAAATAATGGAATACACGATAACGGAATCAGTTTGACGGGAAAACCAACAAAATCACACGCACATTCTTTTTTAGCCAAAATTATGGGAAAGGCCACATCTGTTGATAACTTAAATTGTACGAAGAAAGAAGAATACAGCGGTATGATTAAAGCTAAGTCTTTATCTAATTCTGCTTGTGAAATTTTTAGAAATGAGACGAGTGGAAGAGAAGAAAATAGATCTTCATCGCATGTAGCGAGTCCCGAAACACGGTTGAGTAACACTGAAATATCAATGTCAAACTTAAAAAATCCTTGTTTCATTGGAACACGAAGACCAAAATCATGTAACGCTTCATCCGAAAAATTGAATGAAGGGAATTGTGAGATTCAAATACCTGTTCCAACAGTTTCACAGTTTGTTAGAACTATATATAGGTGTCCCTGCGGTGATGATTGTGAAGATATATTAAATGGTGATTAGGATTATTGTTTTTATTTATTCAAATTTTAATTTTTGTTTTGTTTTTCATAGCATCGTCATTAAATCGACATATATTAGATCACCATAAAACACCGATTTTAACGTTTGGTACATCATCAGCAGAAATATCACTCCCACCAAAAGCACCTATTGAAAACGCTTGTTTAATCTTAATGTTGGATAATTTACAATTTTGGATCAAATTAAACTCTACATGGACAACAACTGGTGATTTATTTGTTTCAGCAATACTCCAAGGAAGTGAACACAAATCAAAAAACTATATGTTAGAAATAAATATCTCAAACTGTCAAGAAAAAAATATAATTTTAAAACGGGAACTTATAATGAGAAATGAAATTTATGATATGGAAAATTATTCATGGATGGTAAGTCTGGTCTGGTTTATCAAAACTAATAACCTCCTTAACCTGAATTTCATATTTTTATTGCATATTTATTGTCTCATTTAAATACCTTAAATCAGATAAAAACATATCTAAATCAATCCAAAGAGAATCCCAATCAATCAATTTCTACTTATAATTAATTAATTAAATTAATTAGAAATTTTATTTTTAGAATATAATTACAAACAAAAAAGGAATTTACTACTCACGTGAAAACCTTCAATCAACATTCAATTTCGAAACAAAAATAATATTGCGTGCCAGTATTGTACGAGTAGAAACAGAATAAATCCACTAACGGAAATATTGCTTAGAGTTTTTCTATAAACATTTAGGCAATTGATATTTATTTCAAACTTTGAACAAAAAAAACTGTACAATTTGTTGTATAGATTTAAATCTCTTAAATTAAATTATATAAGAGTTATTATTAAATAATTTAGGCGTAAGCTTTATTTTAATTTTCTTTAATTATATTAAAATTTGTAAATTTTTGTAAATAAATTAAATAGATTTAATAGATTTTTAACAGAATTAACTGGATTTTTATTAAAACCTAGAACACATTCATTACGGTCCATTTTTTGATCTCCTCTTTTAGTTTATATGTCATTTTCCAAGATTTGTGACAACTCACTTTTCTAGATTTCAAAAAGTATACTTTTCCTTGCAAATTTTTCTCGAATTTTTTTCCAAAGAAAAATTGACCAAATATGCTGGAAGTAAGCTCGGTATATGCATGTAATCAAAATGGCCTTTTACCCGAGGCTCTGAGAGTAAGCTACCACGCAGGTCACAGGTGGTGCATAGCGTAGCCTTTGTTCCGATATTATTGTGTAAATAACAATACGATCGCGTACACGGCAGATCCCAAATATCAAATGAGGACCCTGAACCATACACTCTCACTTGCCTTGCTGAGGTGACCGATTGGCGGATGGTGATCTTCATCAGTCGCTAACGACGACCAACTCAGAGCTTGGTCCCCCCTGCAGTATTGTGACTTGGTCAAGTAAGGCGGCCCTGCTTGACTCGACTGTCTTTCCGACCTATAAATTTATGCATTATGAGAAAATCGAAGAATAATCAAAAAAAAAAAAACACAAACACACACAATTACACATAACAGCACGTCTAAAAAACATAACAAAGAAAAAGAGGAACATTCTGTTGACGGTAATACGTCCATAGTAAACTTTCCAAAATCTGGCAAGAACTCCACCTCTACTCCGGAGGCTTGTGAAAATCTTCCGGCTGGGTCTCTTAGAAATTTAAATAAGTCTCTAAAAAGTCTCCATGGTGCAGCCGGAATCAGAGGTCAGCAAATCTTAGGCAATGCAAGCTTCCAAAACCACGAGGGCTGAGATAATCAAAAATATTCGTATACCGATCACCTCGGTCGCGAGTCACAAGACGAGCCTTTGTATGGCTCATAATAGCTCTCCGCATGGAGGGATCAGTTTTTATTGTTTTTTTTTATTTTTTTTTTATTTTTGATCTACGGGTATGACAACCCCGCGTACTCCAGTCCCTGCTATTGACATACGAGTTAACGTAAGATATCACATACCACTGGCAATAGCAGTGATATATCACTAGCCAAGGTGACATCTTAGGGGTGGTGGCGGATGAACTGTATTCAGTCAACGGTAGCGCCCTCAATCTTAGCTGTGAAATAATCCTTGATGATGAGACGCTATTGCTTTCTTGAAGAAACGAGCCTTCATATAACTATGTGTGGGCTTTAACCTTTAAGAAAGACAGTGCGTCACAGGATCAAGGAATATGCAACCGGCTGGATTATTGGCAACAACATTTCTGTTTTGTTTCAGCAAATTTTTGTAAAAATTTGCTATTTAATTTTTAATTTACTTTTATTTTCTCTATTCTTTCATAAAATATTGGCCTATGTCATATTTTATCAGTGATAGGATTTTTTGTTTAGTTATCCATTTTTTAACAAAAAATATAAAAAACAAAAAAACAAAAAAGAAAGATTTACGTCCATCAACACCTTTGAACGTATGTTGTTGTGGGACCTTGGTCTTAAAAGGTTTTTATGTGTTTTTGTGACACATATTGTAATTCCTACTACACAACACATTTTATTAAAAAAAAAAAAATAATAGGGCTACCTGTGAAGGAAGTCCAAATCCTATACAAGGGGACGACGACACGACTCACCCAGAGGTCTTGAAGCACAAAAGCGGATAATGTCTCAAAGATTCCATCGAAGTAGACGACAACGACGCGTCCGAACAAGGTTGCATCAATGTTGCATGCTAGTGCAGCCAAGGGACTTGGCTTAACTTGGAATTGTTGAAACTAATAATGGAAGTATTAGCCATGAACAAAAGAATTTGATCCAGTAACGCCTGTTTGAAGATATGCTGAAACAAACAGGAACTCGTTGTATGATCTCCTTAAGACGCACCTGGCCAAAATCTGGATTTCATGTCAAAGACAATCTGAAACGGCTTTATTGGGTGGTCTCGGACGTCAAAATGGCTTGAATAGTTCTAAATAGAGGATACGATCGAACGGCGGGAAGAAATTGGCTAAGGATAAAAGCTATGTTGAAGGAAACCTCTTGTACATTCTTTTCGATGAAGAAAGTGCGAGCAATATCTAATCGAAAAGTGAAACTTATCTTCATGTGCGGCTCAGTAAATGTTAACTTTATTAGATCACACTTGAAAACAAAAGCAAATATCACTGTTATGATGGCAGTGGATAAACTTGAGTTGCGACAAATCAATCTGCAACATAGCATAAGTAGGTCATATAATCTCATGGCTTCACTTTCTAAAAAGTTGCACACAAAAGTATTAATAATTCAAGAGCCCTACATCATTAAAAACAGAAAAGCCGGTCTTTCATAGGAGGGCTAGGACATTATGTATAAGGTTTTGTCAGGACCCCCTGACAACAAAACCAGAACCTACATAGCACCACGCTAAAGTCTTGATATGCAACTTCTGGCTGAGCTATCCTCATGTGATTCAACCGTAGAAATGCTTAGTTGTGGAACAACTACGGAAAAAGGTGGATACTCACTGTGTCTGCCTATCTTTTGTGGTTGAGTATGCTAATCACAAAAACCTGGATATCATAGTCGGCTGTGATGCCAATTCACATCACGTAAGTTGGGGATGTACCAATAATAACAGCAGAGGCTAGTCTCTCTTAGAGTACTTGCCTACTAATTGGAAACGCCTAATTGCCTAATTTGGAAACTCTAAATTCTGGAGGAGAGCATACTTTTGTTAACTCCTGAAGGCAAGAAACTATGGATATCACTCTATGATCCTGACCTCTTCTAGAAGACATCAGTCGCTGGAGACTGTCTACGGATATACCCATGGCGATCATAGAGATATAGACTTTCTTGTAAAGGCGATCCAAGCCAAGGACCGCGACTACCGGAATTTGGATTGGGTGTGCTTTAGGGGCATTGTGGAGGAAGAACCGGCCAGTGAAAGCATTTTCAAAGTCCGAGCTATTGAACAAGGCGTTGACCAGCTCAACGATCTGTTAGTCTGGGCTTTCGAGAGCTCGTCTCCGAAACGAAGTGCTCACAAGTCAGTTTGGTGGAACAATAACCTTGATAAACTCAGACAAAGATCCAAGAAACTTCTGAACAGAGCATTGAAAACTCACGATAAAGCTGATTAGGCTCTGAAACTTTTCAAAAGGCCTATTCGTAAATCATAGAAGAAGTCTTATGATAAGCACTGGAAGTCGTTTGAGACTATCACAAAAGGTGCAGCAGTAATGAGGGCCTTGAAAAAGGATCCTTTAGCGAGACTGAATAATATTAAATTATCTAATGATACTCACACATCTTCAAATAAAGAAACTTATACAGCACTGTTTCAACACCATTTCCCTGCCGGTGTACTTGTAGAGATTCCTCAGGATACAGCCGCGGAAAATAGGGAACAACCAAACCGAATGGACTGGATAATGGCAAAAAGAGTTGTATTGCCAGAGACTCCATCTTGGGCTATCGGCTCCTTTGAGCCATACAAATATCCAGAAAGATCGATGTCTGTTTATTCACACGAAGTACAACACCACAATCAAGGTAGGTGTGAAGCGTTGCTGATGAAGGGTTGCTTGCTTATGTATCACAAGTGCTTTCAGGACAACGCCCACAGTGGGTCTGCAGGACTTATTATGGCTTCCTGCCTTGCATTTATTTGTAAAAATGGAGCACTTATGGCTACAAAAAGGCTCAAACTCCTGGGAAACGCCAGGGGCTGTAGGAACAATTAAAAAGCTCTATGGAGGAATCTGGAAGAACATCTGACAGATTTGTCCATGCCGACTGATGACACAGTACCTCTAACTACCTTTCACAAGCAGTATAGTGTTGTAATCCCGATAAAGGACCAGTCCTCAACTGATTTTTTATTTTACCGTGCGGCTAACACGTTGGACATCTACACAGATGGATCGCTCACTGAAAATGGTGCAGGAGCTGCGGTTTACTTCAGTAATGAAGATCTTTGGCTGAAAATTCCACTTGGCGAATACTGCACAGTCTTTCAGGCTGAGGTACTCGCCTTAAATGAACCATCAAAATGAGCAAAGGAGCTTATGTAGACTGGCAAGGTCAATAACATTTTTACTGATAACCAGGCTGCTCTTAAAGCACTGGAAAACTACACTATCAAGTCAAAAATAGTGCAAGAATGTTCTAGGTCCTTGAATTATCTCGGGCTCAAGAACAGCATATCACAGATATGGACACCAGGGCATAGTGGGAATCTCGGGAACGAAAAAGCTAATGATTTAGCAAAAAGCTCCGCCGGTAGGATAAAATCGCTTAACGAACAACTTCTATTTCGGTGCAGTAACTCTCAATGGCGGAGCGCATAAGGTTGCAAGGTCTCCAAGATGTTCACTACAGAGTTGACCCAGCAAACCACAAAGTTCCTGTTAAATCTGACTTGGTCAGACTGCAGCTAATGGTGGGACTACTAGCAGGTCATCATCTTGTGAACAAACATATGGTACGGCTTCGAGTACAAAATGATTCAACATGCTGCTTAGTTTTTAAAGGAGAAAACAGTCCCTCACATTGTGGTAGAATGTTTGGCTCTTCCAAGGCTCCGAATAAGATGGCAAATTCGAATCATGTTTTTAGTTCAAAAATTCAAATCGTGATTTGTGTTTTAGAGACGTTGCTTTGTTTCTTAGACGAGTACATACTTTTGATTTCATCACTATGAAATCTGGTCCCATTATAAACTGTTCTCATAATCTGTCAATTTTTTCTAGTTTATTTTATTTAAATCTTTATAAGTAACAGCAAACACGTATATCGAATCTTGTCGTTAAAAATACTGGCACTGTGTCGTTAAAAATACTGGCACAATAATTTCACTGTGATTGGGACAACTACACGATAACATTTTCCTAATAACAGAATGAGGTTTATTTAAAATATAAAGTGTTATATCCAATATAACAGTAGTTGAATAAAGATAATAACTATTTCCCTGAAAAAAATTTTCTTTGGCCTTATATCATGAATTTTTCATTTTAAAGTTTAAGTATTTGAGATTAATTGAACTATATTTTATTTTCACATAAATATTTCGTGTGATTGTCTCAACTTCATCGATTTATAATTGTAGAGTTGTTGAAGCAATTTCGTAGTTTGATTCGCCATATGTGACCGCACGGTGAGGTTGAGACAATTGCATTTCGATTGGAAATAGGACATGTTTTTTTCAGTGCATGTTTATTCAAAAGATTAGAGGCTGGGTAGATCAAAACGCACACCTAGCGCCATCGCACACCATGAAACAATTACTTCGTAATTGTAGATATGATATATATGCACACACCCCTCCCCCCCCCTCAATACCGCATCGTTACTAAAAATATTGAAGCCTTCCAGGGCAATAGACTGCCGGTCCTACATATAACATAATATACTTTTAGTTTGAAATTGTTTGTACTTTGCGCCATTTACTAAAAACAACATTACCGATTCGATTGAACTTTTTTCTTGTTTAAAATGTCTGAAAATTTATTTTACATGAAATGTTTTAGTTTTAATTTTCCAAAAATTTAATTTTCAAAGTTGGCGAAACCCAAAATTAACATTTTTTTTCTTTTTTCGATTTTTATAAAAACTTAGCGTTTTACCCAAAACATAATAAAACTACACACATATGATGTCACCTAGCTTAGCCCCGCCATTTTGAGAGAAATGAAAAAGACAGATTGTGCTGGATTGGGCTACAGTTGTACTAGATGTGCTACTCAGAAATAATTCCATATTATCAATGAAAAAAAGTTGAAACAATTTTTGGAGCAGAAGCTATCCCCGCCATTTTGAAAAAATGGAAAGCAAAAGCTGTGCTGTATTGTACTCGAGTTGTACTGGTTGTGCTACTTAGACAAAAATTTCGTAACCCTAACAGAAAATTTTTAAAAAGTTAATATCAGTTGTTCGAATAAAAGCTAGCCATTTGGAAAAAATGAAAAACAAAAGAAGAGATGTATTGTGTTAAAGTTGTGCTGGTTGTGCTACTAAAAAAAATATCGTACCACCAACGGAAGCATTAAAACACGCTAAAACAGTTTTAGGTTGTGCTATATTGTGCTACACTCGTTCTGGATGTGCTTCTCAAAAAGAATCACATATCAACAATGAATAAAAGTTGGCACGCTAAAACGATTTTTCGAGCAGAAGGATATCTTCGAGCAGAAGGTTAAGCAGAAGTTAGCCCCACAGTTTTGAAACAAATGCAAAGCAAAGATTGTTCTGTATTGTGCTTTAGTTGGGCTGGTTGTGCTACTCAGAAAAAGTTGTATATAATCAATAAATAAATGTTGGCAGACTAAACAGATTTTTCGAGCAAAGTTAGTACCGCCATTTGTGCTTGAGTTGTGCTGGTTATGCTACTCAGACAAAAATTTCGTATCACTAGCCGAATAATTTTATAACGCTAACATCATTTCATCGAATAGAAGTTAGCCCCGTCATATTGGAAAAAATAAAAAACAAAAGGAGCACTGTATTGTGTTAAAGTTGTGTTAGTTGTGCTACTCAAAAATAAATTCGCACTACCAACGGAAAAATTTGAACATGTAAAAGCGAGTTTTCGCGTAGAAGCTAGCCCCGCCATTTTACAAAGAATAAGAAAAAAAAGAAAGTTGTGCTGTATTGTACCATAGTTGTGCTGGATGTGCTACTCAGGAAGACTTCCATATCACCAATGAATAAAAGGTGGTGCGCTAACATAGTTTTTCGAGCAGAAGACTATAAGCAGATGTTAGCCCAGCCATTTTGCATAAACTGAAAAGCAAAGGTTGTTCTGTATTGCTCTAGGGTAGTGCTGGTTGTGCTACTCAAAAAAATTCCATACTACCAATGCAAAACATTTGGCACGCTAAAACAATTTTTCGAGTAGTAGTTAGCCCTGTAGTTTTCGAAAAAATGAAAAACAAAAGTTTTGTAGGCAGTGATATGAAATTTTTTTGAGCTGGTGCGACATGCAACATTAATTTAGGCTATCGGACACCAGATGTCACTTATAGTATAAGTACTAATAAATTAATGCTTACACTGATTCCTACAAGAAAAGATTATGCTGGCGTAAAAATATTTTCCATTGGTTATATATAGTCTCTTTTTAAGCAGCCAGCTCAAAAACATTTCATATCACTACTTACAAAACTTTTGTTTTTTATTTTTTCGCAAAACGACGGGGCTAACTTCTGCTCGAAAGATCGGTTTAGCGTACCAGATATTTTGCATTGGTAGTATGGAGTTCTTTGTGAGTAGCACAACCAGCACAACGCTAGAGCAATACAGGACGACCTTTGCTTGTCAGTTTTTGCAAAATGGCGGAGCTAACTTCTGCTTTAAAGCTTTCTGCCCGTAAAACTATGTACCCGCACCACCTTTTATTCATTGGTGATATGGAATTCTTCCTGAGTAACACACATCCAGCACAACTATGGTACTATACAGCACAACCTTCTTTTTTGTTAAATGGCGGAACCAACTTCTACGCGAAAAATCGTTTTAACGTGTTTGTAACTGCGGCATCCAAAACGGCAGTGGACTGTATTTTATTCTTAAACTTGATCTTCGATGGTCGACGAGATCATTGGAGCCGCAATACATAAACTTTTCGATCGATGATGCCTGCTTGACAGAGCAGACATTTCGTCAACCCACTGAACAATGTTATTGGTTTGACTTCAATGAATGACACCGTTGCTGGTACACAAAATGCGAAGAATTGATAATTCTAACTAGACAATATAAGAATATAAGATGATTTTTGAAGTTGTTCAAATCCATCTGCCTAACATGGCAGCTATTTATTTTGATGATAATGATTATTAAAATAATATAATTACAGCTGCCTAACATGGTAGGAAAATATGATAATGTCTGATGACTGTGAAATTATTTAATTAGATATATGGACGATGATTTTTCAATGTTGTTCAATTGTCTCCACCTGACATGGCAGAAGAAAACTATTATACAAGACGATGATTCTGTAGTTGATCAAATATGTCTGCCTAACATGGCAGCTAGTTATTTACAATATACGATGATTTTTTTTTAAGCTAATCAATTACAGCTGCCTAACATGGTAGAAAATTATTATACGATACGATGATTTTAAAGTTGATTAATTTTATCTGCCTAACATAACAGCTATTCACTCGATGACAATAATTATTTAAACAATAGAATTTTATCTACCTAACATGGCAGAAGCTTATTAGACGATACGATGATTCAAAAGTAGTTCAATTATATGTATATACAGCCGCCAGCAAGTTGTTACAATAGGCGATGATTCTTGAAGCTAATCAATTTTATCTGCATAACATGCAGCTATTCATTCGATGGTAATGATTCTTTAAACAAAAATTACAGCTGCTGAACATGGCTGACACTTATTATACGATACAATGAATTTTGAAGTTGTTTAATTTTATTTGCCTAACCTGCTTGCTTATTGCTGCTTATTGCCTAACCTGCTTGCCTAATTTTATTTGCCTATGCTGCCTATGGCAGCTATTCACTCGAGGATAATGACTATTAAAACAATACAATAACAGCTGGCTAATATTGCAGAAAACTATTATACAATACGATGATTCTGACGTTGATTATTTATATCTGCCTAACAGGCAGAAAATTATTATACAATACGATGATTCCGAAGTTGTTCAATTATACATAAATATACAGCCAGCAAGTTTTTACAATATACGATGATTCTTGAAGCTTATAAATTTTATCTGCCTATTATGGAGGCTATTTATTCGATGATAATGATTGTTAAAATAATATAATTACAGCTGCCTAACATGGCAGAAAATTAAACTGCAATTAGAAAGAAAAATTCCAATTAGCACATGTTTTCCACAGCAATAATAGCACTTCTCATTCGCAATCCCTATTTACGAAGACAAAATGTCAATTGAAAGACATATAAAATACAACACTTTTATTTTTCTATTTTATTATTTTTTATTTAAACTCATTTATCTTTTAACAGCACAAAAATTAATTTAACAAACATGATGCTTAAAATTAATATAAGAAATGAGAAGAAGTTTTCACAAAAATGTCTGACCTTATATAGTAATTTTGTATCAGTCCGACAACTTAACAAAAATACGTTCCATACTCAAAGAAAATATTATCCCAAATAAAAACTGCTGAACGCAACCATATTTCTCTTTCTCCAATTTTGAGTGGAGAACGTATTAATTGTCAGATGGACGTACTGATAAACAACAACATTGGAATTAAGTTAAGTTTATATTATATTATTTGTTAATTTATAAAATACTAATTTCTATTTTCTATTTTTCAAGGAAATGCGAAGCAAAAATTGAAGTACTACAAAACAAGGACAACAACTATAAATTAGGTTAAGTTTCCATTATAATATTTTTTAAATATATATAAAATACTAGTGTTAATTCTTTTCTTTCTTTTTAGGGAAATGCGAAGCATTAACAGTGTTCAACTTTTTTCGTTGATGGTGCGAGTTTTTTTTTGAGTAGCACGACTAGCACAACTTTAAAACAATACAGCGCTCCTTTTATTTTTCCTTTTTTTCAAAATGGCGGGGCTAAGTTCTATTGGATGAAATGATGTTAGTGTTATGAAATTGTTCTGCTGGTGATACGAAATTTTTGTCTGAGTAGCGCAACCAGCACAACTCGAGCACAATACAGCACAACTTGTGTTTTTTATTTTTTTTTTTAAAGGCGGGGCTAACTTCTGCTTGAAAAGTCGTTTTAGCGCGACAACTTTTTTTCATTGATAGTATGTAATTATTTATGAGTAGCACAACCAGCACAACCACAGCACAATACAGCACAACCTTTGCTTTTATTTTTTTTTTTTTTTCAAAATAGCGGGGCAAACTTTAACGCGAGAAATCGTTTTAGCGTGTTTAAATTATTCTGTTGGTGGTACGAATTTGTTTTTGAGTAGCACATCTGGCACAACTCTAGCACAACACAGCACAACCTGCCTCTTTCATTTTCTCCAAAATGGCGGCGCCAACTTTTACTCGAAAAAATTATTTTAGCGATATAAAATTTTTTTATTAAAGATATGAAATTTGTTTCTGAGTAGCACAACCAGCACAACTCGAGCACAATACAGGACAACTTTTGTTTTTCCGTTTTTTCAAAATGGCGGGGCTAGCTTCTGCTCGAAAAACTGTTTCAGCGTGCCAACTTTTTCTCTTCCGTGATATGGCATTCTTTCTAAGGAGAACATCCTGCACAACTGTAGCATAATACAGCACAATCTTTGATTTTCCTTTTTCTCAAAATGGCGGGATTAAGCTAGGTGACATTTTTATAATTAAATAATTCAAACTTGAGTGATTTACTGATATTTGACGTTTTCACTGCAATAGTGCTCTTGCTTGAAAACTTGGAATGAGCATTATTATTAACGTATGTAATGCGAAAACCACATCAATTATTTCAAAGATTTAAACGAATAATTTACGTGTCAAACAGAAAGTCAAATATTTAGTTTTTTCTCCTACCGTAAAACAAACCGTAGGTAAGCAAGAAGCACAATACTTAAACGAAATATTTACTCTGCCTATGATAAAGTTTTAAATTTAAAGTAAATATATCTCACAAAAAGCAAAGATAACAAAAAATCAAATCTTAGTTGTCAGATCAGATGATTATATCAATTTTAAGACTGATCAGGTTTTAAATGTATTTCAATGGCTACGCATACAAACAACTGGTATCAATTTTGCGAAATTGATACCTCAAATCTCATGGTATACCTTGCCAGTCAAATTTTAATTAGTACATTTGTTTCTCTTCATCTCAGAAGAACATTTTATTTTTAAATTTTCCCACACTGAATTAATGTTCACTAATGTTCATTAATGTTCACAATTGGGATACTAAATTAAAAGCCTATGACTTTAAAAAAAACTTGCATAATCCATTAATTTTATTATAAACATTAAACACTTTCTACAAGCACTATCGCTTCAATTGCGTAATTCAAACAAAGAAGAAATACACAAGAATCAAACAAACAAAACAAATTAATTTACCACAGTTAAAAGTCATTAATTAGGGTCCAACATTTCCGTCTTAAAATGACTTAAATCCAATTTATTTTCTCCTAAAACCTTATTCATTCTCATATTCATATTGTATGTCACGACAATCACATCATCATCAAGATAAGCAAACTTGTAGGTAAGTTGTAATAATAACAAAACAACATACATACGGGTTAATGCTTTCATTATTTCACTTTCTTTTTCGACGAATGTGTTAAAGTTTTATATATTACGAGTACCAGCTTAAGTTATTATTTATTATTGTATTTATATGAATATTGATAATATAATTATTAAATCATGTAAATAAAAATAGATAAAAATAAAACTCATGCGTGTCTGGCTTGCTATTATGGATGCATTTACAATATGTGAGTTATCATATCACCAGTTTTTTATGTTGATGCTCTACATTTCATATATGTGCATATAGGGGTAAAGTTATTTTTATTGTTGTTATTACAATGCAGAATACATACTTTCTTTGACATTTAGTTCCTCGTACATATTATTTATTTATGTTATTTAAATTGTACTCAGCCGATCGCGTTTTTGGTGTATGGAGGTAATCAACTATTTTATTGTTACATGATTGTTGTAGTTATTGTATAATTGCTGGTAGAAATTTTAAACATAATATTGTGCAAAGGATGAGTCTCGTGATTATGTGGGTGAATCAGGAAATGTTTTAAAATAGCTTTAGGCATTATGTTTACAAATAATTAATTGGTTATTTCATTATACAGTATTGTTCTCTTTCTTACCATTTTTTAATGGATTTCATTCTTTTCATGCTCAAAATCGTGATGAATTATTTGATATATTGATAGTTGCTATAGATATGTATATGCTAAAAAAAAATATTTTGAATAATTATGTAAATGTTTTGAGAATGTTTATATTTTATCTATACTTGATACAAATGCAAATGCTAAGCACTGGCTGATTTGATATGTTGGTTTTACGAAGAATAAAAATCGCACAAATTATATCAATATGGTAGTCATCTCCTTAAGGACGAAAAAGAGACCATGGTTATCCAGAATAATACCACATTCATGGTTTTGCTGGTTTTGTTGAATTCCTGTAAACCACCTCCACAACTCGACTACTCGATTCATTTTGTTTTGTTAGATTTTATTATTAAGCAAAAGCAAAATTCTATATTATTATTCTTGAAAATATATTTTGTCTCTTCTTTACCACTCGGTTACCAAATCATCAATATATGTCTGTCTTCGTTACGTTAAATGGAATTCATATACGATTATCTAACATAAGTTTAAATAAAATCGTTTAAATAAGCTGGTTTGAACGTTCTGTTTGTTACTCTTGTTGATCGTCTTAGACTTGTAGAAGAGGGTTGATCATCTTTCATGGTCTCATTTGTTTGTGTTATACTTGGTTTATTTGTATCTTCATTAGCAACGATTATAGGTTCGATGCTTGGTGTGGATCTAATTTTCATTATATACATTATTGTTTGTTGATAAAGTCGATTCCATACTTCTACTTCTAGTAAAAATATTTGAAATGGTATCTTGTTCTTTTGGTTTTAAATGAACAATAATACGTCGATACTTTGTACCATTAACATTTATAATATAAGATCAATCAGACAGTACATCATTCACAAATCCAGTTGCCCATCTGTTATTATTTGGATAAATTTAAGCCATTACTAGCTGTCCTATTTCTAAACTAGGTGCTCACGACGATGAAGAAATCGAAACCTTTTACGAAAATGTTTCCAAAGCCTTCGAGGAAAATCGAGCACAATACTAGTTTTTGGTCGGCGATTTCAATTCCAAATTAAGAAAAAGGGAAGATGTTGCAGAAACTTCAATTGGAACTTGTGAATACGATCAAAGGAACGAGCAAGGAGATACTTTGCTGAGTTTTCTTCAACAACATAACATATTTGTAATGAATTCGTTTTTCCCTGGTAAGCCTCAAAGTAAATGGAATTGGGCCAGTGCGGATGGCATAACGAAAAACGAAATTGATTACATCATATCGAGCCCCAAGTCAATCGTCAAGAATGTTACTGTGCTTAACAGATTTACAACGGGCAGTGACCATCGAATGGTGCGCGCTAAAGTCGTTTCAAGCACAAGAACAGAAAAAGAACGGATGGCCAGGAAGAAAGTCGTTCTGGACATTGATCGCCTGAAAGAACAAAGTGTGGAATGCAAAGAAACGATGGTCAACGAAATGAATGGCGTGGATACACAAAATATCACAATCGATGGGTTCAACAAGAAATTAGTAGACTCAATGAAGAGCTTTTTGGAAGCCAGATGCCGATCTAAACGTACTACAGTGTCTAAACTCAGTAAAGAAATATTAGACTTGATAGCGGATAGGCTGAAAATGTTGAAAGATGGTAAGCGGGACACTGCGGAATACCGTCACATAACGCAAAACATCAACAAGAAAATGAAAAACGATCTGCGATAGTTAAATGTAATTTTGGCTACCAACGCTATTGAAGCAAACGGTAACATGAAGGTCTTACGAGCAAAGCTGATGAACGGGAACAAATAGATTTTTAAATGGAGAAATAAGGCTGGAGTGATGCAGACGGATCAGAATAAGATATAAGATATAGCACAGGAGTTCTATGCGGATCTATCCAAATCGATTCGACCCAAACCACCTACAAAAGCACCGCAATCAGGAACGGTGATAATGAATGTCGGATCTGAAGAACTACTGGACATAACGACCGATGAAGTACAGGCTTCGTCAGACGATATGAAAAACAAAAGAGCTCCAGGCGATGATTCAACAAGTATCTTGAAGCAGAGAAAATACGGGAATCATGGGAAAACGCAGTAATCACTCTGTTGCACAAGAAAGGAGACATCACGAAACTGGAAAACTACGGACCCATCAGTTTGCTTTCACGCCTGGACAAGTTGTTCATGAAGCTGATAACGAAACGGATCACAAAGAAGCTAGACTTCTATCAGCCAATTGAACAAGCCGGTTTTCGAACAGGTTTCAGCACGAACGATCATTTGCAGGTGTTAAGGAGTCTAATCGAGAAGTGCAACGAATACAAATCTCCTCTTGTGCTGTGCTGTGTTGATTCTAGACTCCTTAGACAAATGTCGAATTGATTCGAGATATACGTCCACGATCAAACATATTTACGAACATGCAACGTCGTGTGTGAAACTTCACAAAACTACTGATAAATTTCCAATCGAAAGAGGAGTCCGTCAAGGCCATTTCACCGAAACTGTTCACGTAATGTTTAGAAACTGTCTTCAAAGAACTTGATTGGAGACGATTGGGAATCAACGTGAATGGAAAGTTTCTGAATCACCTTCATTTCGCCGATGACATTGTCCTGCTAGCTACAACTATGGAACATATCGAAACGATGCTGTTGCTGCTCCACGAGGAATCTCAAAAAATTGGCTTGAAGATGGACATGTCGAAAACGAAAACTATGACGAACATCGATGGCGCCAGAGCTATCAATATTGGAGACGAGGAAACCGAAGTCATAAGCTCGTACAAGTACCTCGGCCAAAACATGAAGCTCGGTCTCGGCAATCCAATGGCTGATATCAGAAGAAGGATCGGACTCGGTTGCTTTCGGCAAACTACGGTAAATTTTCAATAGCAACATGAACAACAGCCTGAAAAGGAAGACGTTCGACATGTGTGTGCTGCCAGTACTGACATACGGAGCCGAAACTCTCACGATAACAAAGACAACAGCGAACAAGTTGAGAGTGGCCCAAGGCGCTATGAAAAAAGCAATGCTAAGAATCTCACTTAGAGACAAAATGACAAATGCGTGTATTCGACAGCAAACGAAAGTCACCGATGTCATAGAACGCATAGCGTCGCTAAAATGGAATTGGGCAGGCCATATTGCTAGAATGACCGACGATCGATGGACAAAAACCATTATGCAGTGGATATCATAA
Organism: Diogma glabrata; assembly: GCA_963693315.1. Classification (NCBI taxonomy): domain Eukaryota; kingdom Metazoa; phylum Arthropoda; class Insecta; order Diptera; family Cylindrotomidae; genus Diogma; species Diogma glabrata. The sequence goes on along the minus strand of OY856188.1, from coordinate 247,030,183 downwards.
AGGCTTCAGAAGAAGAAGAAGAAGAATGATTTGAATGAATTGAATGAATTGAATGAATTGAATGAATTGAATGAATTGAATGAATTGAATGAATTGAATGAATTGAATGAATTGAATGAATTAAATGAATTGAATGAATTGAATGAATTGAATGAATTGAATGAATTGAATGAATTGAATGAATTGAATGAATTGAATGAATTGAATGAATTGAATGAATTGAATGAATTGAATGAATTGAATGAATTGAATGAATTGAATGAATTGAATGAATTGAATGAATTGAATGAATTGAATGAATTGAATGAATTGAATGAATTGAATGAATTGAATGAATTGAATGAATTGAATGAATTGAATGAATTGAATGAATTGAATGAATTGAATGAATTGAATGAATTGAATGAAATGAATAAATTATATGAATTGAATGAATTGAATGAATTGAATGAATTGAATGTATTGAATCAATTGAATGAATTGAATGAATTGAATGAATTGAACGAATTGAATGAATTGAATGAATTGAATGAATTGAATGAATTGAATGAATTGAATGAATTGAATGAATTGAATGAATTGAATGAATTGAACGAATTGAATGAATTGAATGAATTGAATGAATTGAATGAATTGAATGAATTGAATGAATTGAATGAATTGAATGAATTGAATGAATTGAATGAATTGAATGAATTGAATGAATTGAATGAATTAAATGAATGGAATGAATTGAATAAATTGAATGAATTGAATGAATTGAATGAATTGAATGAATTGAATGAATTGAATGAATTGAATGAATTGAATGAATTGAATGAATTGAATGAATTGAATGAATTGAATGAATTGAATGAATTGAATGAATTGAATGAATTGAATGAATTGAATGAATTGAATGAATTGAATGAATTGAATGAATTGAATGAATTGAATGAATTGAATGAATTGAATGAATTGAATGAATTGAATGAATTGAATGAATTGAATGAATTGAATGAATTGAATGAATTGAATGAATTGAATGAATTGAATGAATTGAATGAATTGAATGAATTGAATGAATTGAATGAGAAAGAAATAATGAGAAAATAGCGATATATATAACGTCGATTAAAAATATCAATTAATGAAGTCTTTAATCTACGTATTGGCACGACAGTTTTTACCGCGAGTGTTTGAATTTACATACTTACCACATGTTGATGATTATATAATAATAATAGATTTTGTTAAAAACTTCTACCAAGCCCACCAAACATACATATAAAATAAACATATCTTGAATTTCTCTCATATGAACTATGGTCGTATATGTTCACTATATGAGTAACGATCGCGTTATTCTCCCCAATATCATCAAATATTGTATTTCAAGTTTTTTATTTTTATCTTATATCATTTCTTAATAATAAAAACTTCAACAAAAAGAATAAAGAAACATAACAAAAAAAATTCAAAACAAACAAAAATTGCAGTTCCCAGTTGTATTTTACTTCTCGGTACGTTTGGTTTTCTATCGTCTTAAAAATATAATGTTGTAGTTAATTTAACCAATATTAGTTAGTAAAAATAAATAGTTTTTTTTGGTTAATTTTTTTTTTAATAATTTGATCACGGAACTGATCTTTGATCGATAGTGTTAATGTATTGTTTGTTAAAAATTTAAACAGGATTTAGAAAAAATTTTAATACTTACCCGGTTTTTAGTTTTTTTTATTGTGATCATAAATAAATCTAATTATATAATTTAATTGTATTATAAAATAAAAAAAAAATATAGTGAAATAATTTATCATTATTAATTTATAGAAATTGAAAAGTGGAGAAGTGATATTTATCGTTTTTTAATAGTTTTACAGTGATTTTATCTCTTCGAATAATTTTGAATTAACGTCAAAACTTTTGTTTAAATGGTTGCAAAGGTAAGATTATTAAAGTATTTATTCCCATTGTTAAGTCGAAGAAATTATTAAAAATTTGTATAAAATTTATTTTTAGTAATTATTTGATCTCATTTAAAATTTTTAGGTTAAACATTAAGAAAGTAAAACTGTTTTTATGAAATTAACCTTAATTTATTAGATAGTTATGCATGGGGGAAGATTCATGAGAGCGATTTGTGTAAATAATGTTGCTTTGGTCTTTAAGTTTAATTGCAACCTAATTTTGCTTGTTTTAATTTTAAAATAAAAAATGTAAATTTTTAAAATATACAAACTATAAATCACGTTAAAGTTTAAGTGCTAAAAATTATGAAATTATGATATTACATAGATTTTTAGTTGAGAAATTGTATTTTTTGAATGCATGCTCTATGTAGCATTGCGTTTAATCAGTTTCGCTTAGCGACTTACACTATAATCCCTACTCTGTATATTAAATGCAATATTAGCTTCATTTAATTTTAATCACCATTTATATAACAACGAGATCAGCGACCATGCAAGAACTCCACCTCAAAAAATGCGAAAGCTAGATTAAATTACGCCAATATTGTATGCCAAATTTCATAAATATTGTATGAAATACCTGTAGTTAATTTTATGTTGAACAAACAGGCCGAACATTTATTGAAAATTTCGATGTAATTTAATTTCTTTTTGTTTATGTTTAAATTTAAAAAACATTTTAGGGAACTGATATATATTTTCGTTCCAAAATAAATAAAACGACTAAATTTTTATGCAAATCCTTTTGACGTTATTTGACGTGACTATTATTAAAAAATCAGATTTGAAACAATATTTTAATTCAGGCGGTTTAATTCAGTAAAATCTCTTCTATCGAAAATTTCTGCCATTTTTCCTATTTTTTGTATGAAGTTTTATAACTGTAAAACAAAATTTCATACAAAAAATAGAAGAATAGCAGAAATCTTTAATAAAATATTTTACTGAATAGACTTCGTTTTTATCCTAAAATATTAATTTATATAAAAAACTTTAGGGTTAATTGGACTGCCACAGGAGGGATCGATTTTGATCGATTATGATCAATGTTGATCTACGGGTCTGACTACCCTGCGTACTCCAGTCCCTGCCATTGACATATGAGTTAGCGTGAGATATCACATACCACTGGCAATGGCAGGAGATGTCATTAGCCAAGATGATATCTTAGGGTGCTGGCGGACGAACTTTAATTAGTCAACGGCAGCACTTCCAGTCTTAGCTGGGCAGCGTTCCGTAGCGGTACGGCTCATTAGCTCTTCCGAGGAATCGAACCAACACGTAGTTATGTGTGGGCTTTGTGCCTCGATTGAGGTGGTGGGCGGTGCGTCTGGGGTGCGCTGCATCAGCTGGATTATTGGCATTTAGTTTTGTTTTGTTTTCTGCAAATTTCTCACAATTTGTTTTTCACTTATTATTTTGTTATTGTTTCTTCATCTTATCATGAAATATTGGCATATGTCATATTTTGTAGTATGATAGGATTTTTTACTTAGTTATGCATTTTAAAATAAAACACAAAAAAATAAAATAAACATTTTGATATATATATGGCAGTACAACCGAAAAAAAATAAGTCTGCAAGTGGTAAAGCAAATTTGCGCAATCCACCCGCCCATAAAGCGGCATGTCCACGGAATTTGCAGGGACAAAACATATATGAATCAATAAAAAATTTTAAAATACATGTTCAAAACATCTGCGGATTGAACGCTAACCATGACCACGTGCAACATCATCTTGAGCACGACAAACCGAACATTCTATTCCTTACAGAAACACAAGTTTCTGAAAATTTTCTCTTTATAGAATCGCTTAATTCCAAATATAGGCTCGAATCAGCTTTCAAACTCCATCAGGGCGTATGCGCATTCATTCATGAGAGTGTTGCGTACACGCGCTTTCCAAATTTTGAACTACACGGTGACGGCTTCAATACAATGGTTTTAAAGATTTGTCTTCCAGAAATGACTTTTTTTACAATAGCTTTATACCGGTCCCCCAACAAACGTAACCCAAACTTTTTTAATATACTGACAAAAATTATGGACGAGATTAGAGCAAAGTCCCCTAATTGTGAAGTTATCGTTACCGGTGACTTCAACGTCCACAACAAATCATGGTTGGAATTCTCCAAATCGACCGACGATGTTGACAATAGTGGAAAACTGGCAGAAATTTTTGCCGCGTCTCAGGGCCTATTCCAAATTGTAAAAAGCCCGACTTTCACTCCCCGTAATGGCGGTGATAATAGTTTTCTACTAGATCTCTATCTTACCACAATGCCAGATATTACGAGTGTCGATGTTGCGAAAGGTAGTATTGGAAATTCTGATCATTATTTAATCTCATCAGTTATCAAAACTGATTTACTTAAAACTACAGCTCCCAAACCCCGTAAAATATTTCACTACTCAAAAATGGATAAGAGTGGTCTTCAAAATTTTTTCCATGGTTTCCCTTTCGACCGTCATTGTTTTTACACTGACAATGTAAATGTTTCTGCTCAAAACTTTACAGAAACCATCCAATTTGCTATCAATAAATTTGTCCCTTTCTCCATAGTAAAACCCAAACAAAAATACTTGTATTCGAAAGCTGCCAAAACGGCACTTAGAAACAAACGTAGATCATTTAATATTTGGATTCATAACAAAACTCCCACTAATCGATCCCAATATCTAAAGGCCAACAAAATATCTAATCAGATTATCTCAAACGAAAAGTCCGAAATTGACAGAGCGAAAGCCTCAAAACTTACGTCTATGTCTGTTTCTGACAAGAGTTTCTACAGTGCCATTAATTCTTTAAATTCTGGTACAAAATTTTCTATTCCCCCTATTATTGATGGTGATTTAATCGTCAATGATCCCGCAAGAAAAGCTAACTTGTTCGCTGAACGCTTTGCTCTGAACTCCACTGTTTTGGAAACTCCTAAAGAAATACCCCAAATCCAGTCTTCAGGAGTTAATATGAATGAACTTCACTTCAAACCCAAAATAGTCGCTAAACTTTTAAAGGGGTTAAACATCAACAAAGCATCAGGAATGGACAATATTCCACCCATTATTTTAAAAACCTTTTCCAAAGAACTTGCACCAACTTTAACTAAAATATTCTACCAATCCTACAAATCTGGTATATTTCCCTCGTGCTGGAAGTTGGCAAATGTCCAGCCCGTCCCCAAAAAGGGACCAAAATCCGATATCTCAAATTATAGGCCAATAGCTTTACTATCGGTCCTATCCAAAGTCTATGAGCATTATATTAATACACATATTTCAAAATTTCTGGAAGAAAATCATTTAATATCCGACAGCCAATACGGTTTTCGAAACAAAAGATCAACTACCGATCTATTAAACTATGTAGCGCATTGTTGGAACAGCATACTTGATAAAGGTGGTGAAACATACGTTATCGCTTTAGACATCTCCAAGGCATTCGATCGAGTCTGGCATGCCAACTTAATCAACAAGCTCGTTGCGTACGGTTTTCATCCCAATGTTGTGAAGCTGATTCAAAATTTTCTATCCGACCGATACATTTCGGTAACCTTAGATGGATATTCTTCTGAGTCTAAACTAATTAACGCTGGTGTACCCCAAGGCTCAGTATTGTCCCCAACCCTATTTTTGATTTATATCAACGAATTGTTGAAAATCACCAGCAACCCAATAAATAGTTTTGCAGATGATAGTACTCTGCACAACTCGTTCGAGCCCCTTCCTTCAAAAGGTAAAATGCACGAACGAATTAATCCTGCCCGGAGAGACGCTGCCATAAACGTGAACAAAGACCTGAATAAAGTCGCCGACTGGGTGACCAAAACCTTGTCAATTTCAACTCCACCAAAACACAGCTGTTGATTGTTTCCAGATTAAAGACCGAGTTCCCCAAAGATATTTTATTTAGTATGTGTGATGAACCAATAGGTGAATGTAAAAACATTCGTTTATTGGGTGTCACAGTTTCAAATGACCTACTCTGGAACGATCATGTAATGGCGATGGCAAAAAGCGCGTCTAAAAAACTCGGCCTCCTAAATAGATGCAAAAAATTTTTCACTCCATACCAATTGCTCCATGTTTATAAGTCCTATATTCGTCCCTGTATGGAGTACTGCTGTCAAGTTTGGGGTGCTGCCTCTGTTTCCATCTTGGCCCTCTTGGACTCTGTTCAAAAGCGAGCTATACGAATTGTAGGTGATCGAACTTTGACATCACAACTTGATTCCCTACAACATCGTCGCACTGTTGCTGACCTCGTTGTTTTTTACAAATATCGTCATCAGCAGTGCTCAGATGAAATCAGCGGCATCATGCCTCAAACTTATTCTTACCCCCGTTCCACTCGGCAATCGGCTGCCGCAACCAGTGAAACGGTAAAGATCCCGCGCTGTCATACTGGCAGATCGCAGAGAGACTTCTTTGTCCGAACTGCGTACAAATGGAATAGTTTGCCGGAACACTTAGTCTCAGGTGGCTTCAACCCACAGATGTTTAAAAAAAGCGTTAATCTACACCTCAGAACGCCAGTTGTTGTGGGACCCAGGTCTAGACCTAGGTCTTAAAAGGTATTTATGTGTTGTTGTGACACATATTCTAAACCCTATTACACAACACATTTTATTAAAAAAAAAAAAAAAAAAAAAAAATTCTTCTTTTACAATGGTCAATTATCTTACATAATTCAAGCAAAACAATATTCTAAGACCTTCCAATTTGTTTTTCTTATTTATATATCACAGGCACCAAGCTTCCATTTGTTTTAGTCTTAAAAGAATGAAATAAACAACTGTTAAATTTATTCTGTTGCGCGCATTAACACAATACAATAAAACAATTTATTTGATTGTATTGAACTCTGAAATCAATTTTTTTTACTGTATTTTATAAATACTTTGATTATGTTTTAATAAAAATCAAAAAACACATTTTTACCTCTTATAATGAGAGCAAAAACAAAAAACTCAAACTAATGCGCATGTTCTTCTTTCGAATATTGGAAAAGGCAAACGACGCTACTATGACTTCATTTGAATTAAATTAGTTTTAAAAATTTAGTTGTTTGTATGATTGGTTTTTGATTTCTATATGTGTTATTATGGTTTTCCATATTATTCACTGTTTGTGTGCTTTAGTCTCTTCTGAATTAAAATGCAATATTTAAAAATATACTTTTTACTGTTTATTTTTAATTTTTTATTTTATTAATAATAATATAAACTTCCTTATAGTAACAATTTGAATTTGATTTTTTTATTTTATTGATTATCGATTTCGACTTACGTCACCCTCCCCCCTCGGGGGGAAATAAAAAATAAATTAAAATAAATTAAAAATTAAATTAAAAATAAAAAATAAACAGGAAAAGTATATTTTTAAATATTGCAATTTGATTTCTCATGCGTATAAATACCCGGTTTCCACCGCCAATTAAAAAACCAAATTTAAATTATTTTATGTCCCCATCCTTTCCTGCTATTAGCATATGAGTTAACGTGAGATATCACATACCACTGGCAATAGCAGTGAGATATCACTAGCCAAGGTGACATCTTAGGGGTGGTGGCGGATGAACTGTATTCAGTCAACGGTAGCACTCTCAATCTTAGCTGTGAAATAATCCTTGATGATGAGACGCTATTGCTTCGTTGAAGAAATAAGCCTTCATATAATTATGTGTGGACTTTAATCTTTAAGAAGGAGAGTGCGTTTCAGGATCAAGGAATATGCAACCGGCTGGATTATTGGCAACTACATTTTTGTTTTGTTTCATCAAATTTTTATAAAAATTTGCTATTTACTTTTTAATTTACTTTTATTTTCTCTATTCTATCATAAAATATTGGCCTATGTCATATTTTGTCAGTGATAGGATTTTTTGTTTAGTTATTCATTCTTTAACAAAAAAATATAAAAAACAAAAAAAAAAGATTTACATCCATCAACACCTTTGAACGTATGTTGTTGTGGGACCTTAGTCTTAAAAGGTATTTATGTGTTATTGTGACACATTAGTAATTCCTACTACACAACACATTTTATTAAAAAAAAAAAAAAAAAAATATCTTCTGATATTTTCTGGTATTCTTAAGTATTTCGAATTGTTTTGGACATATATTCATGATTGTTATAACTTATAACCTATATTTATTGGTGTCAAATACAGGCATAGAAATGGGTCCGTTTTGTGCCCGGGGTACGAACAAAATATCACTAGATAACATATATGATGTCAACAATTTTTTGTACTCAAAGTGTTAAAAGCAACAAAAATATTTTTAAAGCCAGAGTAAGATGTTACTGAAACTGGTCTTGTGAAACTATACATTTATGTCAAAAAAGGTGAGTTGCTATAATCTTAAATATATAATTAAAGATAAGCAGTGTGACTTTTTTGTAAATAAGTTGTAAAACTAGTTAGTATAAAAATAGAAAGAAGACAAACAAATTCTTGAATTATATAAATATATGAGAATGATTTTATTGATTAGTGAGCTATAGCTTACTTAATGCAGTGTAATTACTTAATACCAGTGCAACTGTACCAGAACTGCATAACAAGATAATTAACTGACATCGTTAGACTTAATAATTTTAATAATTCTAAATAGAAACCAGTCGAAAATTTGAAATTATTATACCAGATTTGTATGGTATTGTTTCACTTTTGATAAACTGCTTGCATGTGATTTGCCTAATGCCTACTTTGTGATCGAGTTTGTTTTTACTTTTAATGATAAAAACTGAATAAGTAAATTAAGTACGCGTATTAAAAGTGTAGTCGCTTAAGGGGTATTAGTGAAGTACGGCGGGTGAAAAAGAGCCAAGAATGCTGGCTAGATTGACCACCTTCTTTAGCTACATAACGGGACACAATTGTTATTACCAACTTAAGTAACAATACCAATTTTTACTTCCACAATTACTAATCCTAACATTGAAAATAAAGTTTTAGTTCCTACCTGCTTGAACTTCTTCAATAGCTGTTCAATAGCTGTATCAGATTCTCGTACTCGGTCGAGCAACAACTCGTGTTTAAAAACCTATAAAAATGTTGATTGAATTTTATTTTCCAAAATTAAATTGCTTTTTAATAAAAGTGAATTTAAATAAATTAATTGTTCTAATTATTTCATAAATTGAAACAGATCTATGTTGAGGACTATAACGGCTCCTCATATGGTGACCCCGGCTTGATCAATATGATCAGTATGATTTTATAGTTAAAGCACTTTTAGACCGAAACTCTATAAGTGCAGGCAAGCGCTTAGATAGACTTCTTTCAGGTCTTCGAGAAACGGAACGCAATGCCCCATCGAAATTTAATCGCAAGCTTGAATCAGAAGCCGGCGATTCAACATCGGTCAAGAACGACCTTCTCAAACAGATTTGGCTTAAACGGCTGCCAGCACTTCTTCCTCAATTGCTGCAACATCGCAATCAACATCCCATAGTAACTCAACGCCAAGTGTTCGCCAAGTCTCATCAAAACATTTGTTACAAAAGCCGTCCTTCTACTTCAAGAGCGAAATACATATTCAGGCGCTCTTCTAGATCTCGTCGCCGATCTTCTTCTAGATCACGAGATATTTGTTACTATCACAACAAATTTGGCAACAAAGCACGTAAATGTTTACAACCGTGCAGTTACAAAAATCAAAACGTAGCAAATTCGCAATCTAAGGACCTAGGAAGCTACTAAGTCCCGCTGTTACTACGCCTTACCGTGGGATCTACGATTCACGCCATCTTTTTGTTAGGGATGATGAAAACTTATTACAGTTTTTCGATATGGGTGCTGAAGTCTAAGTACTACCCCATTCTACCTTTCCTCCCGGCAATAAAGATCCCAATCAAACACTAACTGTTCCTAACGGTACAGCTTTTCCCCATTTGGTACTAAGCTGTTGAAGTTGAACATCGAACTTCAGTAATTATGTTAACAGGTCTGTAATAGATGCTGATTTCCCCTCAAAGTTTGACATTTTGATCGATCGGATTCGGAAGTCGATCGGACATTTTGGTCGATTGGAAGTGATTCAAAGACATCTCTTCATGTGAATGCAATTAAAACAAGTTGTAATACGCCTAGTCCTAAACATTCCAACGTCGACAATTAATTCAGCACTCTCCCGAAAAAGTTTTCGTCACTTACGGAGGCAGCAAACTATGGCCTTCCAATTAAGCACAACGTAAAGCATTACATTTTGACAACTGAAAGACTTTCATCCTTTGATCAAAGGCCCTTACAACCGACGAAACTTAAAACTGTAAAGACAGTATTTGAACATATGGTGTAACTAAGTATATGTCGTCCTTCTAACTCCCCAGTCTCCTCTCCTTTACTCACAATTCAGAAAACGAAAATGAACTGGCGACTTTGTGTAGACTACAGACAGTTTAACGTTGCTACTGTTCCTGATAGATATCCCATCCAAAATAAACGAAATTTTGCCTTGCAACTAGCAAGATGCAAGATTTTTCAAAAATAGATCTGGTAAGAGCTTACCACCTGATAATTATGCCAGATGAGGATATTCATAAAACAGCTATAACTACACCTTTTGGATTGTTCGAGTTCTCTCGTTTGTCTTACGGTTTACGAAACTCAGCACAGATATTCCAGCACCTCATCAACCAAGTAACAAACGAACTCTATTTCGTCTTCGTCTAAATAGATGATATCCACATAGCTAGCCGCTCTGAAACAGAACATCTTTTGCACTTGGAGAAAAATTTCACTCTTATAACCGAATATAGCATCAACATTAAAGTTTCAAAATGCATCTTCAGCCAAAAGTCACTTGATTTTTGAGCCACTCTATTTCGGAAAACGGCATACTCCCATTGAAAGATAGAGTTACTCCCATCTCCAACTTTCATGCTACAACATCAATCCACCAAATACAGCAATTCGTAGGTATGATGAACTACTATCACCGTTTCATACCACGATTAGCCGAATTGACAGCGCCTATTTACGGGCATTTGGCACCACTGATAAAAAAGGCAAGAAAAAATCCAATTTTTCTTTGCCAGAAGACTATATCGAGTCTTTCATCCAGTTCAAAGAATCTCTTGCCACCGCAACTTTTTTAGCAAATTCGTTGGACAACACACAGTTTAACATAACATCAGGTGCTTCAAACACTGCAGTCGGAACTGTACTACAACAGTACAACAATGGATGTTGGGAGCCACTTGCATTTTTCTTCAGGGAACTCACTCCTACTGAAGCAATATATTTCGCGTTTGGTAAAGAGCTATTAGCACTCTATTTCGCTTTTAAAGATTTTGCTATTTTGTCGAAGGTCAACATTTCTCTGTCTACTCTGATCACAAACCTCTGATTACAGCAATTTCCTCCAAAACTTTTAGAAGTCTACCACAACTAGGTCAATAAAGTCATCTAGATTTCATAGCACAATTCATTACAGACATACAACATATCAAAGTTAAAGACAACGTCGTCAGTGATTGCTTATCATGTTCTGGTAAAGAGCCTTCTACAGAAATTTACACTTCTATTTGCAACTTGAAAGATGTACGATTGCAACAGGAGGACGATGAACTTGGTTAAAAATTGATTAATCTTAACAAACCATCAAGATCATCAAAAGTTAAACTTAGGTTCATCAATTGTCAGGCAGCAAAGAAAACATTTCGCCAAACAACTTCTGGTTATAATCGTCTTCACAGCATCAGAAAAACGATTTTCTATAAGTTTTCTAGTTTATCACATCCTGGCATACTGGCAACGCAACAATTAATTACATCCAAGTATTTTTAGCCGCAAATGAATGTTGATCATGTCGACTATCAAAAATGCACAGTGCCACAAAATATTCCATTGGTAAATTTGAATTACCAAATTTCAGATTTGACCATATCCACGTCGACATCGTTGGACTACTTCCGCAATCAAACAGTTTCAGTTACATCCTTACAACAGTAGACCACTACAAACTTTGGCCAGAAACATACCCTATAAAGGGTATTGCATCAACACTGATACTGGAATATATCTCTAGGTTTGGTATTCATTCGGTCATAACGATAGAACGTAGACGATTCGAATTCTATCCGTTCACCGAGCTCTCTAAACTTCTAGGATCTCATAAGATCCGCACAACTACTTACTCCATCAATCCGCAGTAGACAATTCGAATTCTATCTGTTCACCGAGCTCACTAAACTTCTAGGATCTCATCAAATCCGCACAACTACTTACAATCTGAAACCAAACGGTCTTGTCGTGTCGAACGCTTCCATTGTCAACTTAAAACATCTCTTAAACTGCGAGTACTGAGGAGGAGCACTGAGCGTCCACTGGTTTTACTTGGCATTAGAACTTCATTAAAAGAAGACCACGACACCTGCAGAACTAGTGTATGATCAAACTTTAAAAGTCCTCTGTGAATTCTTAGTCGACTCTCCAACAGACGAAAATTCCAAAACTTCTGAGTGCATTGAGAGATTGCGAAGAAATATGCAAACCTTAACTCTTAAATCTCCCTGGCTACCCAATCAGACCAACATCTTCATCCCTAAAGATTTAAACAACTGCACACACGTTTTTGTTCGAGTGGTTAAAGTAAAAGGACTCCTTAGTACACTTTACGAAGGGGCCGTTTACAGTTACTCCTCAAGATCACTTGAAAATTATTTACATACGCGTAAAGCAATATTCCAGAATGACCTAGGCTCAGTGTAGAAAATTATAACGAGAGGTGCCCCACAAGGGTTGCTTTCTGCAGTTGTATGGACTTCAGCACTATAGGGTAAGTTTGATCGGACAAGAACTTTCAGGACAAGATCGGACAAGAACTTTCAGCCCTCGATATGTAAATAACTATTTGTACGAGTAAACCGTAAAATCCACTTTTGCGATTCAAATATTGTGCATAAAGCAGACCTTTTTTTCTTATTGAAATAACAATGCTAAAAGTGAAATAACAATGCCTTAAATTGAAATAACAATGCCTAAAGTTATTATAACGCTATTATTTCGAAAAACTACTTTGATAAAATAATTTTCGAAAAAATATTTTACTATTTTGTGTAAATATATGTATTTTTATTTATGCAAATAGTACAGAATCTTACTCGTACAAAAAATCTTGTTTGCAATTCAGGCATAAAGTATCTTTTTTGCTTTCGAGTGATTGTTTTTCTCGGCTGACGCCTCGAGCAACAATTTCACTCTCAAGCGGAAAAGACATACTTTTTGCCCTTAATACATAAATAGCTATTACAAGTTTTTGATTAATAAATTTTAAAATTACTGCTGTAGAGCTCTTTTGCGGGAAAAGAACAATTTATTTTTATCAGTTTTAATCTAAATCATTTCGAAACGTGTTAATACTGAATGAGATGCATGTTTAGCCAAAGGCTTTATAAATTATTTCTTATGAAAAAAATAATCAAAAGTATGTAATAAATTAGTTGAGTAACCAATTACAATAAAAAATATTACAAATTAATTAGCTTTAATTGGTAGCTTAAAATCAGTCAACACAACACGAAATAAAATTTTTCACGATTTCAAACTCAGGCAAATTTTAATCTTTTTTAGTTTTTACATATCAACACATCTCTGATAAATAAACTGGGTTACAAGTAAATACCGAGTTTTAATAACTATATTAGTTAATACTAACAGCCCAATAATACAGGAGAAATAATATTTTTCTTTTCTATTGCTTATATTTGCATAGAAAAGCTTCAATGGTGGAGTCCCGAGATTCCAGCAAAATTATAACAACATTAACCCAACCAATATTTCTTTTTAAAAATATCTAAGCTTTTGTTACTGATTTTTTTAAAATACGACTAGCTGGGGGTTTTGCCAAAGAAGAAGTTTAAAATGGCAACTTTTATAATTATCACCTTTTCCTTTTTATTAAGTAATATATTTTATTTTTGAGTCACCCTATATGTTACTCTAAGTAACTAAAACCGCAAATGAAAAAGAAATCAAACATGGTTTTAAGCCCTGAGTGGACTTATGCCTTTCTCTACTCTAAAAATGTAGATGACATTCACTCTACGGAACATGTAAACAAAATTAAAAAATTTATCTTTAATACAGGGATCTAATCAGCGTGTGGCTAATTGATGCACGTCCTGTTGTTGTTTACCATCTTCAAAGGCTGAACTGATTTAAAAAAAAATCTGTTAGCTCTTATAAAGTTTTTTGTATAATTTAAAAACAAATCAAAACATAAAACCAAAATTCTATTATTTCGCAAAAAAATGTTGTTAACCATCCAAACATGCAAATTTGTTAATAGACAAAATCGAAACCTGAAATCAAAATATCCAAAATCCTTGTCATTCGTTATTCAAAACTTTGATGCATACAAAACTACTCGTAACAAAATTTGATTCTTCAGTAAGACAAAAATTTGACGTATTAAACTACGATCATATTTCTTTAAGTCTAATAATTTCCGCAAACAAAACCTAATTGAAACGAATGACTCGATGGCCTCGAAAGCTTTTTAAAATCGTATTTATTGTGTAAAACATTATTAACTATAGCGAAATAATTCTTCTATTTGGTGAACAAGTAAAATCATTTTTGTTGTAGAATTGATTATGCAAATTGTTATGTCAATTTTTGTTAACATCTCAGTCTAAACAAAAGATTGAATGTGATAATTCACTTTATGGTTTCCAATAACAAAGAAATATTTTAATTAAGAATTGTTCGTGATACGTTTGAAACAATATGATCGATCGCGGCTTTGTTTGATGGATTCGTTAAACTATTTTGTTATTGATTTGATTTAGTTAGCTTTTTGAAATCCTATAACATGAAAATCTAAACATTTCATGAAAATGATTACATCGCAACCTTGTAATGAATACTGTGCATTTCTGACAATGGTATCACCATCAGGAACAGTTGAGGAATTGTGTGCCTTGAGATTTAGACTTCCGACTGGCTGCAGTCTATGAGTTCGATTATGTCTTTTCTCAGGCGTGCTGTATTACACGCAAAATTTTCACAAAAATACGGATTCATATGTACATTATACAGGGACTCTGACGAGCCCAAAAGAGAAACCAAGATCATCACCCATTTCTACATTAAATAAAAGGAGATGTTTCATTCACTCATAATTTTTCAGGATCCAACTCTTCATTTTTTCTCCACACAAGCCAAGCATTATAGTAGTATTTAGCCTAATAACTCCACCATTCGTTGCGCCAATACACAGGCGATTGTTGAGCCATAACAAAAAATCAATATAACAGTTGAATATGAATTTGAATAATTATTGGTTGAATATTGTTGAATATGTATAATAATAAATCAATATTACCATGAATATAAATATGAATAACTAATTGTTGAATATTGTTGAAAATCAATAATAATAAACGTTGCGCCAATGGAACCGGTGATTGTTGTATATGAGTAATAACTAATCAATACAATAAGAATCGTTGCGTCAAATGCGTTGCAAAATAGGTGATTGTTGGATAAAGATAGAGCCCGCTAAACAAACCACGGGCCCAATGGAGCGATCGCACTAGGCACCAAAAAAGGCGCTAAATTTAGTTTGCTTTTAAATGCTATTGCTTTTTCGTTTTGGTTTTTATTAAACTTTTTGGTTAATTAAATTATGTTTTTCTAATTTTATGTAAAAAACATATCTGAAGATTTGTAATTTTTCCGCATACGGAAGAGATCAGCTTTTGTTGATTTGCATAATTGTTTTAATTCTACGGACGTGACAGCCCTGCATCAATTATACGTATATTTTTCGGTGCTGTTTGGGGTTCCTAGGGAGCAAATTACAAGCTTAGTTTAAAGTCAGTTTATTAAACTTGTTGGGAAAACCGAAAATCGGCTATAAGACCTCTTCATCAAACCGTTAGGTTAGACCCGCAACACTTTAACGCAATTTTGAGCAAAACGCTCAGCAAAAATAAGGCACAAGGAAATGATCTTCTATCCAAAATTAATGTTATTTTTAAAATGATACAAAGTCTGAACTTGAATGTATTTCTTTGCATAAAAATTGCGAATATACGTTTTAGATTTATAAAAGAAATTATAGAAGTCAAAAGGCTGGCGGATTTCTTCGACAGCGAACCAGATATTTTGCATCCACAAAGTTTTCTCTCTTATAATTGATTTTGTTGTTAATTCACTAGAACAGGGATGGCGAACCTTTTTCATTACGCGTGCCAAAAAAATACAATCTATTTTTATAAAATTGCTCACATATGTAATATTAAAAAATACAATTGTTACAAATAAAATAAAAACAAACGTTTGCAGAATTTTATTACCAAAAATTAAAATATAAAATTAAATTCTTAAAGATTAAATTGAAAT
This sequence comes from Diogma glabrata, assembly GCA_963693315.1. Classification (NCBI taxonomy): domain Eukaryota; kingdom Metazoa; phylum Arthropoda; class Insecta; order Diptera; family Cylindrotomidae; genus Diogma; species Diogma glabrata. Next base: position 247,013,870 of record OY856188.1, on the reverse strand, counting down.
ATAAATATTAATATAAAGTTTAAGTTAATTAATGCGATTTTTGTTGCTGCATCTTGGATGACAAATATTTATTGTAGGGTTTGTAATTCGTCGCTTTTAACAGAATGTATGCCAAGCTAGAATTTTCATTCTATTTCTCAACCTGTACTATATAAAATTGATTATGGCCATGGTGCCGAAATATGAAACGTAGGACTTTTCACTAATAAAATAGATACCTTCGGTATCCAAGGGAATTTGACTAATTTTAAATATAAACGAATGTACGGATCATCCGTGTACTCCACTAAGGAAACATCTCTAACGCAACACTAATTTAATTTAATTTGCATTTACGAGACGATGATGGTCTAAAACAACTCAAAATAAAACAAAATAATCCAAAAATAAAACATAAAAATAAACTTAACTTAAGTATTGTTGGTGGTGATATTTGTCTTCCTATCCTGTTTTTTTTTGTTTATTACAATGCTGATGACAATGTTTGCTTTTTAATGAGGTTGTAAACGTTTAATCCAATGAGGTTGTAACTGATTTAATCTAATAATGTTGTAACTGAATTAATCCAATAATGTTGTAACTGATTTAATCCAATAATGTTGAATTTGATGCATAACTCATTAGCAATCAAGTACACATATGATGGTTTTCCAGATTTAATTACCGTTTGGTTGACGTATGTTTTACAAATACAGAAACACAAAAATAAACAATATTTTCATATTTAAATTAACAGTTAGTATATCGTATCTTCACCAAACTGTACCTACGCAATTACATTAACATATGTAGTCTTTCCTAAATTTTGAAGACTAACTAATTTCATTTCCATTTTTTCCAAAACACCTCTTAATCCAATCCCAAATTCAATCACACATAATGCTTTGAATATAACTAAGTAATTGCACACTTGGATAAACATTTTAATTAAATTAATATATAATAAAAAAACAAATAGTTGAGTTCATGATAAATTTAATAATATAAACAACGTTTTAATTTGATTTCAAATTTAAATAAACTAATATTGATTTTTGAACACAAGTAGCACAAGTTATTTGTTTGATTAGATTTTTACATTATTTTATTTTCAACTTCTAAACACAACTCAACAAAATTGAAAATTATTTTTCAATTTATAATTTTTAAAATTATGCTAAACAAGAAAGAAGAGTTGGTTGCATGAAACAGATGCTCGTTACTCATATTGTTTGTAATCAATACATTTACCACAAAAAAATTATTTATTAACGAAGCCAAGGGCTATGTCATCTACCACATAAATATCTTCTTGTTGGCTTATAAACACGTAGAACACGCGCAAAAATCATGAACACCCTTTTTTTATTCAAAAATAACAGCAAAAGAACTGGATATGTTCATGTATTGAAATATTTCATTTCTATTTATAATATTTCGTTTCATTATAATAAAAACGAAAGAAGATAAATTTAAACGTAGCAATACTATTGTTTAATTTTTTTCGTATTTAAACATTGCAGATAGAGTGCAAGTATACATAACAAAAATCATTATAACCTTGATGTTACAAAAAAAGGTCAGGTGTGCCGATTTATTGATAAAAATGTTAATGCAAAATGCATATTATAGCCGAGGGTGAGGTAAAAGGTTATTTGTATGGTGATCTGTTATATGTAAAATTCCGACAACGCAAAATGTGTAGTTGGGTAGATCAGGGCTGGAAATTATAGGATGAATCAACGAGAATCTAATCTTTGCTGTTAGCGCAACCATTTAGTTGTTTGTACTGCCAATCCTTAAATTCCAGTCAATACACCCTATGCTGACTCTATAATCGTAAATGATACATGTTTAACAACACTTACTTTGGTGGGAATAACAAATATTGCAATTTAAAGTTGAATAAATAATACATAAAAAATGGCTGAAAAACTAGGTAAAATAATTAAAAAATTTTTTTCAAAATTACTATACCGTATCACTGTTATATTATTAATAATTTGTGTCACCGCTAATTTTCAACTAATTGTATCGTTGCCCTACTATTTTGAACTACTCTATGGCCAACGTTTCTTTTTTACTAGTAAAAACAATAGTAATTATACTCCACAATATTTGATAATAGAACTTTATATTAAATAGCAAAAGACATAATAACACTTTGCACCTAGGTGTGAAATCTATTCTATTTAATTTGTTTATCTACCTAGTCGATCATAGATTACGTAGTTTTTTTATATTTTCACATTAGATAAAATTATTCATTTTTTTGTTGCATGTTATTCTGTGTTATCTTTAGAAATTTATTTAGGTGTTATTCAGTTATAGTGCGTAAGTGGAACTATTTTCTAGGAAAAAATTATCAATGGATTTTTTCTACATCGCACTCCATAATCGTTGAAATATATTTTGAAAATGTGCAATATTTGATATAAATTCGTATAAAGTTTTTATTATATTTTTATTTACTTACTTTACTTACTAGGGTTAACCACCTTGATAGCATTATTCATTCTCATGATATTTCCAAAAGTTGATATTCTGTTTTTTGGAAACTACTAAGGCTCCAAACTATGTTAATAAACATCGATTGTGTCAATTTAGATCTAATCATCAGCATGTGACAACTGCCTGTGCCAAAATCAAATGGGTTCACTACTACAACTGCTGCATTTCTCCAAGCACTTTACTGGACAGTTTTGAGGTGACACTTAGCTGACTAATAGTAGACGTTAGAGATTAGTCATTTTGACGCTTAGGCCGTTAAGTGGGGATGTAAACGAACATCCATAAGGGAATAGCGGGACTGCTCAACCATGGAACCACGGTGACATATAACAAAAGTAAACAGGTTCTACTATCGATATCACTTTTGCAAGTGGGTGACTCTCAAGAGGAACACAATGGAGAGTGCCCAACTAGTTTTCGCATACGTATGCGTAGATTATATGATCATCGCGGTATTATATTAGAAACCGACTTCAACGGTTTTAAATCGTAATTTAAGTGGATATCGTGGCTCGCAAAACGGGTGAAAAATCAAAAAGTTGGGAACACTAAAAAGTCTGAATCAAAATGTTGTACTGCATGGTTGATGCTTGAAACAATACTCTGAGAGTAGTACTAAGATAATTTATAACACGATATCTAGCACCAGCAATGCATCTATACCGCGTAAAAACAACAATAATGGAAGGTACCCATTATTCTGATGGACTGAAAATATTAACTATGTTTGAGAAAAAATCGCCTCAATCTCTGTAGGAAATGTACATGGATGATACATCGTAAGCACTATGAACAGTTTCTCAATGATTTTTGGAACTTTTTTTTTAAGTCAACAGCCATTCGGCTGGTTTGACGCAACTCTTCATTCATCTCGAGTCTCTGCTTTTCTCTTCAGATCATGATAGGATGTTGCATTTACATCTTTTTGAATTTGTTGGATGTATTCTAGGGGCTGACTGCCTTTTGTGTTTTTTTCCTTCTATCATGCCTTCTTTCACTCTTGACATTAGCTCATTGTGTCTTAAGGTATGTCCTATGAAATTCAGTCTTCTCTTTTTCAAATGTTCTAGTAAACTTCTTTCTTCTCCATTTCTTCTGAATACTTCATAATTTGTTACACTTTACAACTCCTGTCTCTTTTTTGTGAATTATTCTACTGTCTTTGTATGTCACCTCAATTTTTTTTAACATTCTGAACATTATGTTCCATTTTACGTTATCAAACGCTTATTCCAAATCCACAAATGATATATAAGTAGCTTTTCCTTTTCTTTTCCTTTTTTCTACTACTTGTCTTAGACTTAATATTGCCTCCCTTAATGTTCCCATCCCCATCCTGAATCCGAACTGGTCATCTTTTCAATCTTTCTCTTTATCCTTTTCAGCACTATCCGTGTGAGTATTTTAGAGACATGAGATACCAAGCTTAAAGTTCTAAACAGCTTTGTGCTCTGGTATTTTTTGGAATCCGAATTATAAGACACAATTATAAGACACACACAATCTTCAGGTATCTCTCCCTCGTCATACATTTTAAAATTCATTTGATAGAGCATGGACTTTGTTTCCTTACCACAATTTGTGAGTAGTTCAGCTTGTATATCATTAACCCCAGGTGCTTTTTAATTCTTTAATTCTGTTAGAGCTTTTTTAAATGTTTCTTTTAAAATTGGGTCTCCTATATTCTTTTGATCGATCTTGTTTTCGTTCGATAGAGTTTTTTGAGATATTCTTTCCATCGTTTTGCTATTTGTTTTTCTTCATACATTAGTTCTCCTCTGCCATCTTTTATAGCATATGTTTTATTTTTCTTTACTACAAAGAATTGTTCCACCATCCCATATGCTCTGTCTGAATTGCTTGCTTTGAGTTCAATATCAATCTCCTCGCAGATCTCATTCAGTTAATATTCCTTGTCCCTTCTGCCTAGGTCAATACATCTCAATTTTCTTTTTAGTAGCTTTTTGAATTTGAGTTCACAAGTGGTTATACCGGGTTGTGTTCACTACCAATATCGGCTCCTAGATAGCTTCTGTAATTTTTTGCTTGGTTTTTAAACCTTTCTTTTATTAAAATGTAGTCTAACTGCATTCTTTTGGTGTCTCCTGGGGCTTTCCAAGTGTAGCGTCTTCTTTTATGATGCTTGAAATCTATGTTGCTAACCATGAAATTATTTCTAGAGCCAAATTCAATTAATATATCCTCCCTCTCATTTCTGCATCCAAGCCCATACTGTCCAACAAAAGTTACTTCTTTTCCTTCACCAACATTTGCATTCATATCTTCTAGGACGATCATATTGTCCTCTTCTTCGGTTTTATCAATCAAATTGTTTAATTTGTCATACAGTCTGTCCATTTCTTCATCTTACTAGTATTATGCGATCGCTGTGTTGTATGTAATCTGTCACTCTATGGCCCAATGATTTTTCCAATATAATACCAACTCCTTTCATTCCTGTTTTTCCTTCTTCTGTTCCTGAGTATATAATTCTGTAATTAGCATTCCCATAAGAACATAAGTCGCCGATGCCCGGCCAACTCATTTCTGAGATGCCAAGTATACTTAGTTTTTGCGTATCCATTTCCATTTAAGATTCTCGGTTTTCCTGCTTGTAGTAAGGTGTTGATATTTGATGTTCCTATTCCATGTTCTTTTTATATTCTTTGATTTCTTTTTGTTATTTAATTCCGTTTTAGTGGTAAAAACTTCTTGGGCAGTCCCCACCCGGACATCTAATTGGGGGGGGCTATTTTACGTCCAGAGTTTTTTACATTCGATGCATCCATCATGAGTGGCTGTTAATAGGGACATCCATATAGATTTTTAATGCAGTGATTTCTCGATGCCTTCTTTATCCCTATGCCGTTCTCCAGGTATACTGGTTCGTCTGCCTTTGAAAACCGTTTTTCATTTTCAGGTCAGCCCTCCTCTGCTCGCTCATCTGCCTCGTAGATCGTTGGCACTTGATAGAGGTGCAGTGGGTCGGTGTACCTTTAGCCACTTCTTACGCCAGGTGGTACTGCCCGTGGTCTTATTATTACCCGAGCGCCACAGGGGCAGATATTTTAATACATTTATTTATTTAGTTTAACATTACATATAATAATTATTTTATTTAGTTCCAAAACAGAAACTTTTTTTTTTTAATTTTGTATAAACTAGTGACCTTTTCTCACCTAACAATCATTCATCTAACATAAATAAAACCAACTGATTTACCGCATGTAAGACATTGGGTTACAGCATGTGGATAGTAGCCCCTCCAAAATTATAAATTCTCTAAAACGGCATACGAAATGAAAAAAACTACTGACCTTTCATGACCTAATGATTTTCCGTCTAAACAAAATAAAGAATTTGGATTTCGAGTATATGTGGGGTCAGGAAAGCGAATTATAGTTCCCATAGCTCAAAACATGTAAAGTCTACGACCAAACGAAAAAAACTAATGACCTAACTGTTCTTCATCTAAAAAAAATAAAAAATTTAGATTTCGAACATTTTGGGCTGGAGAAGTGGATTTTAACCTCCCAAAGCTCAAAATTTGACAAAGCTATAAAAAAAAGGAATACGACCAAACGGAAAAAAATAGTGACCTTGCCTAACCTAACAATAATAAAACGATTCCATATATCAAACATTGTAAAATCAATATTTGGTGGGCTAGAATCCTGGAGTTCGTTTGAATCGATGATGTTTCAACTTAAGTTGTCACCAACAAAGAGATCCTAAAGATGGTGCTGAGATTATTCGTAAATAGCTCGCAAGGTCTAGACGGCATCCTAAAAATCATTTTAAAAACTCCGATAATACGTGCCCTTAGAGAAAGCATATTTTCTGAGGAATGAAAACCCTTACGCCTCATATTTATACGTAAAGGTGATAAGGCACCAGTATCCTAGTATGTCACGTATGCCAACATATAACTGGTATAATTTTCGACAGACTGATGTTCGTTGCAACGGAGTCTGATGAGGTTTTAAATGTTTTTGGTAGTGATATGCAGAACGATATTGCAGTAAAAGATGTATTCGTGATGCGTACAGCAATACAAAATGACCGTGGCCAACAGACATATTGAAACTTCATCAAAGATAGTTATATAGAATGTAGAGAAAAAACGGAAAACATCCTTCAACGGACGCTGGATCTTTGTCATGATCCTTTACTTAAAAACATGGACAACAAAGAAACATGGTGATGTCAGCCATCACTTGACGCAGATGATCTTAAACCATGAATGTTTTTGTGATTACTTAAATACAACTATAAGCCAAAAGGTCGAAAGCGCAGAGCATGCGATAATCAAATGCGGAAGACTTATTGAACAGCATTATAGAATATTAATGCTGATTTTCGGTATAAACGCGATTGTCGAATTATAAAATTCAGTTTTGTAATAATCGTAGTCTTGCATTATAAATGGCAACACTAAAAAATTAAATAAAAATTCAAACAACAAATTAAAATCTAAATAAAAAAAACGAAACAGAATACGAAGAAGAAAAGGAAAAGAAAACTATAGTTTTTGTAATGTTTAGAAAGAATAGCTGTTTTCTCGCTTATAAAACAATTAAAAATTTATAAAAAAATAATAACAACGTGATTTTATTAAATAATTAATATTTAAAGAACTAACCTTACAGTCCATAATTATAGATAAAAGAAATTGATTTTAACATTTTGGTCCTTCGAGCCGGATCAAAATTTTGAAAATTGTGGAACGACCCAAAAACAATAATTTCCTATATGAGGAGATTGAAAAAATGCAAGCATAAGCACCGCCGAATGATAACGATATTGTTGTGATTTATTTATGGATTGATTAAACGGAAAACAATTCAAATTTCATTGTGACATCCTTTCAAATATATTCCGAAACATTTTAACACTAAGCTTCTCTCACTTTATTAACATATTAAATTTCAACATATTGCATTATGAAAATATTATATATCTTTAACACAATGCATAAACAGATGTAATATAAAATAAAAATACAAATAGAAGAAACATAAGAACTATTTCATTATTTTATTATAATTCTTGCATAACATTAAATGCACTGCATATATAAATAATTACATAAATAAACGCAATTTAACAGCAAAATAAAAATTAGAACAAAATCATAGACGTTAAAATATAAATGAACATCCAACGCAGAATTAATGACAACTCAAAAGTGCCAAAAAAAAAGTTTTTTGTTTCAAAAACTTAAATTTATAAATACATTAAAAATAATAAAATTATCTATACCTACCTAGCAACCTACCTATTATCTAATTTTAGATAAGTTAACGTGAATATGAGTATAGGAAACACCTTGGTGTTTTTAAAGAAAGTTAAAATAGTTTAATTGTTTCTTTCAACCGTTAAAAAAATATTTGTATATGTGGGTTGGGTTAAAGCAATTCATTATTAAACTATTTATTTTCGTTTTCTATAGTATTACAAAATATGGTTGTAAACCTTCTCACCGAACACCCTGTACAAGTTAAAAGTATTGTCGTTTTAGTTTATGATTTTGATCTTGGTTTTTTAAAGATTGATTTGGATGAGTGGTTCAATTGGTTTGAATACAATTAGAAAGTGGGTGAAGTTGAATTTAATCAATTTTTAAATTGTTATTAATAATTTAAATATTTTTATTGTTTTATTTATTGGTTACAGTTTCCAATTTAGATGGTTTGATTTGTTAGAATAAATTGTATTAAAAAGGGTTGGATCAAGCAGACAATTTTGCATAATTATCGGTGCATCATAGAATAAAGTCGAGTTAAACATTAATTTTGGTGTTTCGACACGAAAACTAAGTTTAATTTCAAAATAAATTTACATTTATTCTTTACAGTTTTTACATCTCGTATTAACTTTCGTAACGACATAATTTATGTATAAACCCAACCACCGTAGCTTATCTTTGCAAAATATAAAATGTTATTTCCAAAGGAAGAAAACGAATTTATATATTTGCAAATGAATATTGTGAAATACTTACAAGTACAAGCATTATTATTACAAACTAACAACTCTAGCAAATGATGTATTTAGGTTTTTGGTGAACAAGAAGTTGAGTTATGAAGAAAATTATTATAAATATAATAGTTATTTCCTTGTTTTGTTTGAATTTTTTTTGTATTAAATGGATGATTGATGGGTGAATGCAATCTTAACAAGAATCTAAAAATGCGTTATGAAATGTTTTAATTCTTTTATTTCAAAATATGTTACTTGTTTTGTTGAAATATGTGCTAACATTCAACATTACGTGATATGGCTGTCGCGAACTTGTCACGAAATATTTGCTGACTATAGACCACTGCTGTTAACGGGTAGGATATAAATGGAATACTTTTTTCTCCTCATCTTAACCATACAGCCTCTGAAAAAATCATAAGCAGGCAGACCAAGTCTGTTTGCGTGATCCTTAAATATGAAAATCGATGAAATAGATATTTACCCAAAAAATAAGCTCTAGTTTTATTGCTTGGCTATCTTAAATAACTAAAATTGAATAAGGTTCTTGGGATAGTTATAGGCTGGTAATCGAACGACAGTATCTAAAAAATAGGAATGCAAATCTGGCTTAATCTGGATCCGCAATGCTTCAAAGAACTGATATGCATTCATGCATACAGAATACATGGATATCGAAATCATGCATAATTTTTATGGAGGTCAGATGTGAAGTTCTATATGTGCAGCTGCCCTAGCCCTCTCTAATCTGACTCTTGTTATAGTAGACCATGTTGAACAAAATGCTTGTCGAAAAAGGGCACCGTACATTAGATATGTTTAACTATAACAAAACTTAAGCGCAAGGATCTCTGAACCCAAGAATCTAAACTAAATTAACAGTGTATATATAACTGGACTAGAGAAAAGATGGCAGCTTTGGTCAACGTCAAATGTTACTGTAATGTAATATCTCATAAATTGAATCAAGCATTGGAAAAGCAGAAACACCCAATGATGGCTACCAATCATTGAGTTTCTTTTCAAGGAAAAGTAAAAACACGAATAAAAAATTGCGGACTTCAAATAAATATAAATAATACAGTTGTTCAGTAATTTAGTATTTAAGATCTGGGGAAGTCTTTTACAGGACATTAAGGATATTTTCAAAATATAAAAATTTTCAAGCAGCAATAACATTAGTTAACCTAACAATTAAATCGGTAGCATTGTACAAGATGAAAAGTTAATTTCGACAGCCAACAAAGAAACACAAGCCAATTATTTAAATCAAATACAAAAGTTGAACAACCTACTTTAGAGAACTACTACTACGCCAAGAAAATTTTTAAGTAACCCTATCCTTTACTACTCTTTCTTATGATAGAGGGGTATCTCCATCACTAATCACTTTATAACATATTGTGACGATTAGGAAGTTCGAAAGAATACAATACAACGGAACATCAATCTAGAAAATGTTTTTTAGGATAAAAAGTTCCACTAAAAGAAAATAAAAACATCGAAATGAAGATAACAAAAATAAAGTAACACGTAACTGGAAATATTTGTTTATCTAGGCAAGTTCGTCAAGTTGAATAAAATAATTGTAAGAGCGTGTAATAAAATTATTATAGGTGAGGAATTATTGTTAATGTCTTTTTCCATCTTTTTTCCATCTTATTCCATCTTTTTTCATCTTTTTTCACCTTTTCTCCACCTTTTTTCCAGATTTTTTCCACCTTTTTACCACCATTTTCCCACCTTTTTCCATGTTTCTTTTTTTCACCTTTTTCCATCTTTTTTCTATCTTTTTCCCACTTTTTTCCATCTTTTTTCCACCTTTTTTCCATCTTTTTTCCATCTTTTTTCCATCTTTTTCCATCTTTTTTCCATCTTTTTTCTATCTTTTTCCATCTTTTTTCCATCTTTTTTCTACCGTTTTCCACCTTTTTCATTTTTTTTCCATCTTTTTCACATTTTTTTTTCTATCATTTTCTATCTTTTTTAATGCTTTTTTCCATATTGTTCCTTCTTTTTGCCATATTTTTTCCACCTTTTTCCTTCTTTTTCCACCTTTTTAAAATCTGTTTGGCATCTTTTTTCCATCTTTTTCCATCTTTATTCCATCTTTTTCCATCTTTTTCCATCTTTTTCCATCTTTTTTCCATCTTTTTTCCATCTTTTTCCATCTTTTTCCCCTCTTTTTTCATCTTCTTTCCATTTTTTTTCTATATTTTTCGAATCCAAACTCCACGACTAAAATTGAGTCCAAAAAAAGTACACTGTTCAGAAAAGAAGTGAATTAATTGGGCTCACAAGCAAGGATAAAGCATTTTAATGGACCGGAAAGCAAGAAGATTTGTGTGTAGAGCTCCTTCTGGCTCAACTCATACCAGTTTTTAAATTTATAACAGACACTGATGCCAGCAATGATGGTATTGTATATACCATATATGAAAATTGAATAGTTTTGTAACTGTATTTTGTTTGGAGAAGGTGTCAATGTTTTTAGTTTCATTAGTTTTGATTGTTGATTTTATTTAAACCTTCTTTGTACCAATATCGGTAACAAGGTTTAGTTTTTAGTTCTGCGTTAGTTAGCCTTTAAAAAAGTGGACTTTAAGTTTATCAATAATTACCTTTTTTATTCAAGAATTATGTATACAACAGTGGCAAAGTGAAGCCGATAATTAAAAAATTGATAAAATTGTCATTCGAGGCTGTGTTAATTTACCTGAAGATCAGAAAACCTTGCACATTAGCAGATAATCTTATAATACTAACAGATATTTGCAAAAACAACTCATAATGATATAATTATGAATTCAGTTTTTAGTTAATTATAACCAAACCTGTTATATATTTGTATAATTCAAATGCTAGAATATTTTGTGACACTGAATTTAAATATTCGTTTAAAATAATTTTTTTTCAAATCGTACTGGATGACCATAGTTTATACTTTATTCATTTATTTATTCATTAAACTACAAACTGGTGTGACAATGCTGTTACTCTTCTACGGCAAGGGAAACCGCAATCTCTGCTAAAATGCATCCGATTTCATTCAATTGGTGACGTTAATGGCTATTGCTAAGGATTTTGATTTTTCGAGTTGACGTAAAATTTGAAAAACGGAGGTTATTTCGAAATATTGCATAATTTTATGCGTAAATAAGAATTTTGTTGAAATTTGGTATATAGTCCCTGGGCTGGCGCCGATTTCATGTGATGATTACCACATATTTTATACTTCGTGAGGCGCCTGTCCTTGACGATTCCAAAAACTTTACTTCTGCCATTTTCCTCAAATGGCCACTTTTTCGTTCCGCAAGCTCCGAAAAATGCCGATTGTCCGTGATCTTGTAAATTTGCTACCACATTTTTTTTTAAGTGTGGGGGTTGGAAATTGGTTTTAGAACACGAGGGTTAACATTCTTGAACCAAAATGTGTCTGCTATTGTCGAATCCGACAACTGACATTTTGGATGTTTGGGTTGTCGGACTAGATAATAACGGACAAATTTTGGTCGCACAAGGTTATCCTCGTGTTCTAAAACAAACAAAGAAACGGCACATGGACTAATAGAACACCTTAACAAGAATCAAATTAGACAAAACCCATATCCAGTTTTTAGCACGTATACAATGTTTGGAACTGGACCTGAATCTTTTCAACAAAGAATTCATTACCATTCTGGCGTTATAAATGATGTTAGTGTTATGTATGTGTTAAATATGCAAAGTTTATCGTTAAAACGAGGACTCAAAACACATTGATTACAACAGCAGACAATATAATAGAAAAAAACACATTCCCTAGAAACCAAAACTTAGAGAGGATATGGAAAGAAATGGAAAGAAATGTTTTAAAAATGGTTCAAGGATGATTCCAATCTCAAATATAAAACGGTCAAGACAGAAGTGTTTTTAGAACAGATAAATTGTAACTGGCCCATTCGGCTACCTTATCGATCAATTATATATTGAACCTTATTGCAGATGGTAACAATATAATTATTTAAGTTAAGATTTTTGTGACAATAAAATAAGCAGTTCGTACTTTGGGTGCACTTTAAGTTGCTTTAAAAAGCTACTAAAACGAACGACATAGATAACTGTTTTAAGCTTAATAGTATAATAATGATATTCAGAAGAATCACTCTGTAACCATACTCCGCATAATCTATAGAATTTTTTGTTATTCTGTATTAGATTTCATTCACAGAGTACTCGGATAGCACTCAAAGTTGAGTGTTTACAGCATAGCTATGGTTCAAATATAACACTGTTGTTGCATACAATGTTTCACGAATTTTTAAAAGAAAAAAAAATAGTTATTTGTATATCTTGTGCAACAAGTGCATATTTGTTGCACGATGCATGAAGTTTGCAACCATGCATCGTGCAACAAATATGCTTTTTGCACACATCATTTTTTCTACGATCTTAAGGTAATTTTTGCACTATTGCAACAAAATAAAATTACTTTTTGCACCAGTGCAACAAAATAAAATTACTTTTTGTACTAGTAAAGAACTTTTTGCACTAGTGCAACAAAATAAAATTACTTTTTGCACTAGTGCGACAAAGTTAAACTTTTTCCATCGTATATAGTGGTATAGTAAAAAAGTCACTTTTTAGAAAATAGTACATTATTTAATTAGTGTAGAGATACTACTACGTCTACCGATTCAAATCAAAACACATATAATAAGTTATAAAGGAATTCCCATGACGTAATTTCTTTTTATCAAAACAAAATAATAATAATTTAGTAAACAACATTTCATATGTTTACAATTATAAGTAAGCGAAGTTTTATGAACTTTATGAATTATACATTATTCAAAGTGTGTCATCATAAAGTGTGTCATCATATATTATGTTTCAAAACATTGAAACTAATTTTAAATAATTTTAAATAAAACAAAAGGTAAATAATTATGATGATACACATTTTGTTAAGGGGAAAATAATAAGTAATTAAGAAAAAATATATTATATGTACATTTTGCTAGAATTGCATTTTCTACATAACTAATTTGAAATAAATATATTGATTGATTTAAGTGGGGATTAGGAAAATGAAAATGCAAATCCAAAAATTGTATAAAAGAAAGTTTTCGAACAAATAAAAATCAGAATCAGTTTGAATTTAAATAGTGTTTTCTTTACTTTCTCTGATCCTCCTGACGACCTCAGTTGACGCACGTCAAACGGGTCTAACGGTTCTTTCCTTGGTGCAAACTTGTTTCGGCAAACTGTATCGTTGAAAAACCGGACAGATTTGGACTTACGGACATATAGACGGCAGCGTTAAAGTATCTCTTGTAGTATATTTTACCACCAACAAAAGTTTAAAGTATAATAAGTAATAAATACGCAGTCAGATCAAGGTAGTGTACAAATGTCGTTTACTCATGATATAGAGAACGATCATATGGTGTACACCCACCACATTAGGATCTAAAGTGATACTTTTTGTGTTGAGTCTACAGTTAGGCGGCCGACCGTAGGGAGGCTTACAATTATAGACGATACACAAAAGGTAACTTTAGCTCCGAATTAAATGCACTATTTTTCGGCAAACGTTTAAATTTTTTATAATAATGAAATTAATACATCAAACTTTTTATAAATATGAATTTTTATCGTCAAAGTTACTTCCAAAAAAGAGAAAAAAACATTTAAATTTGTATGAATGAAATTTTTTTATCAAAGCAGCCTTTTCAAAGTTTCATAATCCAATTGAAATAGTTGTTATTTTGTTGTCATAGTTATAAAATAATTCCAAATTTCATTATCCAATGAAACTGTTTGTTATGTTTTGTTGTCATAGTAACATCCAATAATTCAAAATATCATAATCCAATGAGAATCAACTTATTTTTTGTTGTCATAGTTATACAATATGTTAGAAAAAATAACAAACTAACAAATAACAAATGCTACTTTACAGCCTCCGTAATATAAAATAAAAATGGCGTTACTTTTGCTGTCGCAGGCTAAAAAGTAAGACTTAAGCTAGCTCCCTGGCGGCAGTAAAGTTAAACTTTACAGCCATTTGCCGAAAAACATATATTTCGATATTGCTATATAATCCTCTAGAACTAAAAAAACAACTCTAAATTATAAAGTTGGCGACTAGTTATTCTTGTAGAGATACATCTACTTTCAGTTAATCTTATCCACTAGCTTACCTAAAATCAAATCAATATAAATAAAACATAAGGAATCCCCAATGACACAAATATGTTTCATTAAAACAATAATAAAGAAAAACGTAAACATCGTTTCGTATGATTACGATAAAAGAAAATAATAACAAACTTTTTTATCAAATTTCTAAACATTAAATAAATTTAAATGCATATTTTTGATATAAGAACTGAATCTAAAATATTATGGTGCGAATTATGAAACGTTTTGCAATCCATACAATTTTCGACCGACCTAGTTGCGAACCAATGAGATAATTTTAAACTTTAAAAAAGTTTATCATTCTCATCAGGGCTAGCCGACTAGATAAACTACCAAAAAATGTCAACGCTAAATATAAACCAAAAGTTAGGTGACAACGCTAGCGAAGTATAAAAAACAAAAAATTTTACAGAAACATACATTTAATAGATTCAAGTTTAGTCATCAGTTATATCACAAATAATTTACCGAATTAATTGTTGATTATGTGTCGATAGACACAAGTGAAGACTAGTCATCTTCTTCTCACCGATACGAGTTTGTTTTTCAATACTAGTATGTCTAGAGTATAACAAAACAGTGATCACTAGAGAAACTAATTGACTAAAGCTGAATCTATTAAATATATGTTTATGTAAAATTATTTGTTTTTTATACTTCGCTACAGTTGTAACCTAATTTTTGGTTTATATTCAGCGTTGACAGTTTTTGGTAGTTTATCTAGTCGGCTAGCCCTGATGAGAATGATAAACGTTTTTAAAGTTTAAAATTTTCTCATTGGCTCGAAACTAGGTTGGTCGAAAATTGTATGCATTGCAAAAAGTTTTATAATTTGCACCATAATCTTTTAGATTCAGTTCTTATATTGTTCTTGATGGAAGATTTTCCATCGGGGTGCGGTTATATCAGAAATAATTTACTGAATTAATTGTTTTCATATTTTTGATGATTTACATTTTTGGTTAAATTATGGGGAAACAATTAAAATTAAATTTATATATTTTTGGATTTTTGAGATCAATTAAACTCAAGTAAGTAAAGAAGTAATTGGAATTTTTTCAATTCAAAGGTATGGTATGAAGTTTCTCAGAAAAAAACTCCCTTTCACATTTTTCGTGTTTCGGTTGGGATTCGAACCTGCCTCGTCAGTGCCCGGCTCGAATTCTTGAGCAGACACGCTATCGATTACGTCGTTGAGGCAATGGCAATTTCAAAGTTGAAACTTCTTCATCACTTATTTATTTTTACTTAAGTTGAATTTTTCCACTGTCATTAGACTCCATATTATGGAAATGTTTTTTACATTATATGGGATTTTTTGCATTAAATTTATATATGTTTTTATATACAGTTTTGTGATTATTGCTTTTTTGTAAAAAGTAAATGATAATGGATTATATTCATTAAATTGAAATTGGAAAAATTGTATAAAAGAAATGAAATTGAATAATAAAAATTAGAATCAGTTTGAACTTAAATTATTGTTTTACTTTCTCTCTGATTTTCCTGACGACCTCAGTTGACTTACGTCAAACGGGTAAAACGGTTGTTCCTTGGTGCAAAGTTGTTTCGTGCAAATTGTATCACTGAGTAGCCGGGACAGTTCTTGACATACGGACGAATAAGACAGAGTAATATCATATCGTTTCCAGTGGTAAAGTCAACCACCATAAATTTGTTAAAGAAGAAATACGCAGTCAGATACAGCAGTTTACAGATGGCATACAATCATGATATAGAACGTGATTTGAGGATGTACGCTCTGCACATTCTGTAGCTCAAGCTAATGTTTTGTTATAATTTAGAAAAGATACGTAATCGTGGTAAAATATTGTTTTTGATGTCTGGCCTGGCAAGGCGTCGGTTGTGTTTAATTGTCCTTGTAATGTAACGACCAGCCTTATTTCAACTCATGCTCTATATTGAAAATCAAAATCAAATACAAAACCAACAAGTCAATCAACAAATTTATGAATAGTTTCTCATACAGTAATTTAAACATTTTTGTTTGAGCTAATACATTTTATATATACAAATATTACATTTGATGTTTTATACATATTATAAAAATTGTTGTATGCTCGTGCATTTCCAAGTTGATTAATTCATTGCATCTTTTGTTATTTTTTTTTGGCTTCATTTGGAATTCATCAATGAATTTTCATTTGAAAATCATCCACAATTCCCAATCTCAGAAGATGAAATTCTTTTAAACCTAAAACAAATAGATACATCTAGAGGATGTGGGCCATATGAAATATCTCCTGTATTTCTTTTTTACACAGCCCTATCACTCTATAAACCTCTTGCTATAATTTTGAACAAGTTTTTCAATGAAAACACGTTTCCTTCTAGAAGCAAAGGTAATTCCTATTTACAAGAGTGGTGACAGTAGCGATATAAAAAAATTTCGACCCATTTCCATCCTAAACTGTTTTGTAAGGTTCTCGAAAGAGTAATGCACGTTAAACTATTTGGTCTATTTCAACATTTTATTTCACCCATGCAGTATGGTTTCTTTAAAAAACGGTCTACGTTGAGTAATCATATTGCATTTACCGAGTACGTTTTTGAACCAATCGATTCAAATGAAGGTGTAGAAATGATCCATACTGGGGCCCTATTCCCGAACACATATTTGTCAATCGACAATATTGTCAATTTCACCAAAATGCTTAATAACTTTGTTTAAAAAAGGCATTCTGTAAATCATATTTGTGTATCCTATACAAAAACCAATTATAACAAATTTTATAAAATTATAACAGATTTTTGGTACTAGATTCGTACCTTTGACAGCTAACTTTATTAATCTTAAAACATGCAAAATAAAATAAAAATATGTTTAATAAATAAATATGTTTTAATGATATTTATATAAAAATATGATTACATAATATTATTAAAGACTTAATTTTGCGTTATAAATTAATTTTTACGCCAATCGATGAAATTTGTATAAAAAAGTCAACACAGAAAACATTAAGCAAAATTGTGATTTTGACAGTAACTATATTGTTCTTGTCAGATTCACAATATTGTGTTGAATTTTCACCAAATTGGTGTTACATAATGCGAAATTCACAATATTGTGTGAATGACAATATTGTGATGACATTTATGTGTTCGGGAATAGGGCACCAGATTTTGCTTAAGCGTTTGATAAAGTTGATTTTCAAATTTTATTATCCAAGCTTATAGTAATTATAATTTAACTGATTCTACTATTGTTTGGTTAGGTATTGTATAGTATGGTATTGTATGGTACTATTGCATTGTATTGGCACAAATTCGTCATCATTAGTTTTTTGATTTTTTTCGTTTAGTATTTTACATAATTATTCAAAAATATGTCTAAAAACAAGGGTGTTTTGGAAGAGGAGGTGTGGTGGGAAGTAAGGGGGGCAGGGGAGGCCTGGACTGCCATAGAATTTATTCCAATTTATAGAATCTATTTATTTATTTATTATTTACATAAACGTAACATCGTTAACCGCGCCTATAAGTTTCTGTGATTTTTAATGAGAATAGGATCAGATTTAAAAAAAAAAGACTCATTTCTCTCCCTTTACAACTCTTAAATAAGAAGTATTCTTGAATACAATGCAACCATATGGAATCCACTCCATCAGATTCATTAAGATAAAGTTAAAAGAGTACAACGTAAGTTTACCCGGTTTTAAACTGTAAGGCCTGGACTTTACAATTTAAATAATAGATGCTGAGACATCTATTTATCCAAGGGTTTTTTTATTTTAAATTTCCAAAATGATACCGGAATTTGCGGACTTACGGGCTCTACCCAGAAAACATCTCTAAACAAAATATGGCTTTAGCAGACCATAATGGTCTCAATATGATTCACAATAATGGGAGTAGTTTAATAAAATAAAATATACAAATAAAAACAAAATCTAACCTTAATATTGTTGATAGCTGTTTGTTAATTGTGGATTGTTGCCCGCGACTTTCGTCCGTGTATGTCGCTTAACTATCCTTTTGTCAAACTCGTTCAGCAATCCTTCCATAATCCATATATTCGTTCCAGCAAGGTGTTAACATTTTTACGTGCGTCAATGTTGAAGCTAATATCGAATTGAGGTGAATTCTTTAGTTTAAAATTGTCACAATCACATACACTGGCATTATATTTTCCCTTTTTTTCCATAACATAACCGGGGTGCGAAAACAAGTGATAGCACCATTCGTTTATACAGCACTTTCAATGAGAACCAAATTTAATTTATAGTAATATATGTAGATTTATTTCTGCAGGTATATATATTTATTTTTCTTTTTATTTTTTTCTTTTATTTTCATGAATTAATATTGCCACACCAACTATAAAATTTGTTTTACTTAGAATAACAATAATTTTTCCTTTTTTTCTTTAATTATCAATTATAATACCATAACTTATAACCAACCGATTTGATTTACTTATGCCATCACGAAAAAAATCAATCTTTTGATTTGAAATCAAAAGTTGAACTATCATTTTTAATCGATTTGAAAAAAAAAATCACTTTAAATTTATGATTATAACAATCTTAATCGAATTGATTTTATGATTAAAATCATACTGTCTCTAATTATGAAAAATGCTTTGTTTAAATAATCTAAACGATGGGGAGCGAAGGAGATGACCATTCAAAAAAAATTTTGTATATTTCTCTCTGTTTCTTTGTTTTCCCAAACAAAGGAATTTAATCGGTTTTTTAGAACGAGATCGTCAACCAATTATAAAAAAAAGAAAGAAGGATCGACAACATATAACTCGAGTTTGTTTTGTTTTCAATTATTAAAGACTATAGAGAAAACGAAATAACAATAACCACGAAATGCAACAATTTATTAACAGTTTATTCAAACAGATGATGATGAGATTGTGTCTGATAGCATCAACGAAAAATGAAAAATGCAACCACAACTACATGAGTTTTATTTTTTTGTTTGATGAAAACAAAGTAGAAGAATGTTTACGAATTTAAGCAATGTTAATTGTGAGACTGATAGTTTTGTTAATAGAAATTGTTACTGAATCAACACGACGTGCTGTTTTAGCAACGCGATTAATTAATGGTTTTGATACTGGTTCATTATGTAATGTATTTTTGTTGAACTAAGTTGCCGTTTCATGTAGTTACGGATGTTAAACTGAAGATTACCAAGTAGTGCGTTTATAAGGGAGAGAAGAAATAGAACAGTGTGGCGACTGAAGAAAATGTATCCTTGACTGTTCGTTGACCGTTAAATCTCACTACCAAGGCATACATTTCCTTCAGTCTACCAATACAGAACCTGAACTCGCTCTGGAGTAGGGTGTAGACTCTCTTATAAATACTACTGGTTAGATAATTCCCCAGATTGCGGCATAACAGACAATTTCCTGAACCGATATCAAACAAGCATTCAACAGTGAAATGCTTTTTGTGAAGATTAAGGAAAGAAAAATATGTAGCAATCACCATTATTTACCGATACTAGGTATACGAATTGATGAGTCGAGTGCCTCTCCCAAGACAACCAGATGTTTAGAATTTTTGCATGACGCTAAATGATGAAAGAAAGTACGCATTGTAGATGTTGAGTAACCATGATGAAAAATAAAGATGTTTAGAATTACTGATGTTGTATATCCATTATGAAAGAATTTCGAATTAGATGTTTCAAAAAAAAATTGTTTTATTTATGTTGACTTAATGACTATTGCATCCAAATTCTTGATTGTAGAACGCCAGAGTTTTGTTGATCAGCTGCATTAATGATATCGTGTAAACTGTCATGTCTCGCTGTAAAAGTTCCCCAATTGAGACATGCCGAGTCCCAGCAGACAACAGGCAGCGCAGAGTTGGTATGTATACACAAGTGTGTCAAGCTTTAGATGCAGGTTAATGAGAATATTTATTTAAGGTAAGTTCTATTGTAATAAAAAGGAATATAAATGTTGACCATCATGACCATCAACCGAATTTCCATACTTGAGAGCCCTGTTCAGTAATTGTATGTGGAACTGATGACAGATATGAGCCTAATAATCTCTTTCTACGTACATCAAATTTCCCAAAAAAAACTAAAACTAAAGAAAAAACTAAAACTAATGAAAAAAACTACCTAATACTCTTACTGAACAGTGCCCTCAAGTACCAAAATTCAATTTCAGGTAATGAGAGATAGCATTACTATTGTTAGCGATGAAGACTATCTAGAAAAATAGTAGAAATTTTTGAAAGTTAATCAAAAATGAATGGGGAGGGTAAGCTAATTCAAAGTAGAGTCAGATAACCGCAGACAGAGTCTTAAGCGGCTCACATCTAACACGAAAACGTTAATATGTTAAGCATAGTGGATGATTTATTAGAACAACCAAGGTGAGAAATTTTAATAAATCGGGATAGTAATTAAAAAAAAATTAATAATAATTAATAAATTGATAAAGATAAAAAAAAACTATTACAGAATAAATTAACAAGGATATATACTAAAAATAATACAAAATAAGTTAAGAGATTTAAAACTGATGGTGATTAATTAAATGTCATAATCGGGTGTCTTTAGAAGGGTAAGTCCCTATGTCCTTACCATCTAAATTCGCACACCTGTACATATCCTTACCAACCTTGCACTCTATTATGGCTGGTACTAATTGTAAAGACATCTTGGCTGATCGTTTATTAGTAGCACCACCCAAGCGATGTTGCCGTACCAAGACTCGCTGTTGTGGCCGAAAAGTTTGTGGTCGAGTTCGCGAAGTATATTGTTGTTGGGGCCTTTGTAACGCAGCTATCAAATGTTGTTGCAAGTTAGATCTGAAGTTCGCTAACTGATCGGCATGATAAAGTGCTTGGGCAATTGGAACTTCGAGACTATGTGTTCGTTCTTGGTTACGATCACTCTGAACTAGATCAGCTATAAATGAAGGAGTGATGCCAAAGTCTCTCCAAAAATCAGCACCCAGGTACACCTCCTCCTTCAGACTTGGGACAACATAGAACCGAAAAGATTTTGAGAAACCGTTAAAAGAAATTGGAACGTCGACGTATCCCAAAATATGGTTACGTGTGCCATCCACTGTACGGATGAAAGATGAAAACTTACGATATGAGATTCCGGCATTATTTAATAACTCTAAAGAATTTCTTCCTAGAAAACTGATAGCAGCCCTATTATCCAGAAGTCCATATACAATTTTATCAAGGATGTCGATGTAAATATGTGGCCTAGAATCATTTAGTTCGGAAATGATAGAAACAACACATGCTTTATTGAAAATCTTTCTCAACTTTAGATAGCGTTTAAAACGTTCGTAGCGCTTCAAAGAAATTATTTTTCGTCGAACCGGAACTTGATCTGAGCTGGATTTTGGTTCATTGTGTATACCTGTTGAAGTACAGTGATTAATTGTCGATGGTTCATTCGTATTTGTCGAAAAGCTCTCCATTGCTTCTGTTGCCAGGTATCGGGCTTGGTATTCATTAGCTTGTATTTCTGTTTGACCAGTTGTTCTCGATTTTGTTGGGAAAGATGACCATAGCGTTTCATATTTCTGGCACAGTACCCGCAAGTCAGCTAGGGTAACTACATTAGCCACCATTGTAGCACCTTTTAATTTATCTGACATGCCTTCCCTTACAATCTCAATCATCTCCTTTTCTGAAAATGGTTGAGCCAGTCGTTTGTTGAGCTTGCTAACCTCTATGATGTAATCAAATATCATCTCATTTTCATTTTGTCTTCTGTGTAGTAGTGCACTCAGTACAGCCTTATCGTCGTTAAGAGTACCAAACGTTCGTAATAAACTTTCTCGGAGTATGGAGTAGGTCACCACCCGATACTCATAAGTAAGGTTTATATAATGTTTATCCGCGACTCCACGAAGATACCGGGGAACGATTGACTTTAAATCATCAAAGGTCACCCGATCCCTCCGTGCAGCCACTTCAACCAAATGGATGAACTCGTGAGCATCTGGTGATGACCCATCTCCTGAGAACAGAGGAAGCCAATCTGTCCAAAATTGACTCAAGTCCTGATAGTCTTCGTACTCTTCCTGCTGCATTACTGGTGCTGGCACTGCCTGTATCCTAGCCACTTGTTGATATGAAGGTAGACAAGACAAAGATTTAATCTTATTGAGTGATTCATTCAAACTCCTAGTGGCATAATTACGGCCGTACACAATTTCATTACTGTCACTCAATCGGTTGACACGATCTAGATAATGTTTTACACGGTTTAAAAGACCCTGTAAAATATGTGGTTGTACTGAGGGTACAAGATCCCTCGCTTTACTGGACAAAAATAAGGCAGCGTCTACAATCGCTTCGCTTTCTTCAGTCATGTTTACTGCATGAGATTGAGTTATCCTTATAGCTGGATTACGCGCAGCGTCATTCAATTGTTGTATCCAGTCCTCGCTGTTGTACTGTATGTCCCGGAGGAAGCACTCGACCCACAACTCGTATTCTTCAAGACCGTAGAACGGATGGTCTATCGGCACCTCTGACATTTTCTTTTGTTGTCAGAGTTTATGAAAAGGAGGACAAAAAATATAAAAAAAAGTTGCAACTCAACAAAACCAACAACAAACGACAATGAACGTGACCCCCTAAAATGTTTTTCCGCACAAAAAATATAAAACCAACAACCGTAAAAAAAATTGTAAAGTGCAATAAAAAATTGTAAATCGACTAGAAATCGTGAACACGCGACCTACAACAGCAGAAAGAAATATACAAATATCCTGAATAATCAACTCCTTCGACCTTCGTTTTACAGAGAAAATTTTAAATCTTAAAGATTTTAATTTTATATCTAGAAAAAATATTATTTATTTAATATTGAGCAAGCAAATGTTTGATTTACTTAAAATCTATTTATTTTGTTGCAACTTGTACACCTTGATTTACTTAAAATTTAAGAAATATTTATTTGATTGTCTAATTAATTAGAAAAAATTATTTATTTATTTTTTTGACGAAAAAATTTATTAAAAATTTTTTATTTATTTAAAATATATATGTATATATTTATTTATTTATTTATAAAATATAAAAATATGTTTATTTGTAAAAATATTTATAAGATATTTATAAAAAATATTTATTTATTTATTTGAAAAAATATTTATTTATTTAGAAAAAAGGGAAAATATTTATTTATTTATGTATTTATAATGTTAGAGATTTTTCCTGGGCAAAGCCCACACCGATTGACTGTATAATCAAAAAATTTTTAAAAGGAATTGTAACGAAGATTCGAAGTGGAAAATCGAACTCGCGATCTCTTCCCAGAAACGATATGTGAGGTCTAGAACAAAAATAGGCCTAAAAATCCTAAAATCTACATTCTAGTACCCTCCCGCGTGATGAAATGAATTCAGCATTGTTTAAAGATTCAGCCTAAATATCTGTTATCTACAAAAATCATATGCTGAGTTCACTCATCCTTAAAACTAAGAAAAATAGAAAAGTAAACAATTAAGACTAATATCGTTTGTTGGAAGTAGACCAGTATAGAGTACCAGTCTCCAGATCCAATTTCAGTACAAGACCGAATTTATTATTGAAACGCGATGTTGGATGGATTTGCTAAGTCCATTGAAATTATGAAGGGAGGTTGAGTCGAACGTTGGTTCTTCCCAACAGGGTGGAGATCTGGATGCAGTTTCACTTGTATGGAGAAGTGCTTACCATTGTAGAAGCGATCCTGGCTGTCCGTAGGACTGACAGGCTTCCCTTCTCTTCCGCATAAACACTCGACCAGTAAAGCTGCATTCAGTCTCGGAAGGAAAACTAATTGAAATTTTACTAATATTATTAAAAAAAAATCCGCTTGGTGATCGCATGCCAAAAGACAGAGGCGACCCTTAACCAACGAAACATGTTAAGAAGGTTAAGCCTTCTTTGATTCTTTCTTAGAGATACCCATATTTTAATTAGATTATAACGTTGTAAAAATTATTTGTTGCATCATAAACATCGATTAAATATAAAGATATATGATAATACAATAGTATAAAAAAAATACGGTAGGTATATAAAAAAAACACCATAGGTATATAATAATACAATAGATATATATAAAAAAAATTCAATCAAGTAACAAACAACAGATGCAACAAAATTATCACAACTTACAATATTTACCGTATTATTCAAAAAATGTAAAAATATCAAAAATATATTACAACATCCAACATATTATAAAAAAAAATCGCAATATGCCGATATTTAATATACAGAAAAAATAACAACAAAATTCAAAATATTGAAATATTATCAGAAAATATTAAAATATGAAACTTATTGTGTGTTTTATAACGGGTTACCTGTTATAAAACCGGTTTGTTTTTGTTCGGCGCCATGTGTAAGGCCTGGACTTTACAATTTAAATAATAGATGCTGAGACATCTATTTATCCAAGGGTTTTTTTATTTTAAATTTCCAAAATGATACCGGAATTTGCGGACTTACGGGCTCTACCCAGAAAACATCTCTAAACAAAATATGGCTTTAGCAGACCATAATGGTCTCAATATGATTCACAATAATGGGAGTAGTTTAATAAAATAAAATATACAAATAAAAACAAAATCTAACCTTAATATTGTTGATAGCTGTTTGTTAATTGTGGATTGTTGCCCGCGACTTTCGTCCGTGTATGTCGCTTAACTATCCTTTTGTCAAACTCGTTCAGCAATCCTTCCATAATCCATATATTCGTTCCAGCAAGGTGTTAACATTTTTACGTGCGTCAATGTTGAAGCTAATATCGAATTGAGGTGAATTCTTTAGTTTAAAATTGTCACAATCACATACACTGGCATTATATTTTCCCTTTTTTTCCATAACATAACCGGGGTGCGAAAACAAGTGATAGCACCATTCGTTTATACAGCACTTTCAATGAGAACCAAATTTAATTTATAGTAATATATGTAGATTTATTTCTGCAGGTATATATATTTATTTTTCTTTTTATTTTTTTCTTTTATTTTCATGAATTAATATTGCCACACCAACTATAAAATTTGTTTTACTTAGAATAACAATAATTTTTCCTTTTTTTCTTTAATTATCAATTATAATACCATAACTTATAACCAACCGATTTGATTTACTTATGCCATCACGAAAAAAATCAATCTTTTGATTTGAAATCAAAAGTTGAACTATCATTTTTAATCGATTTGAAAAAAAAAATCACTTTAAATTTATGATTATAACAATCTTAATCGAATTGATTTTATGATTAAAATCATACTGTCTCTAATTATGAAAAATGCTTTGTTTAAATAATCTAAACGATGGGGAGCGAAGGAGATGACCATTCAAAAAAAATTTTGTATATTTCTCTCTGTTTCTTTGTTTTCCCAAACAAAGGAATTTAATCGGTTTTTTAGAACGAGATCGTCAACCAATTATAAAAAAAAGAAAGAAGGATCGACAACATATAACTCGAGTTTGTTTTGTTTTCAATTATTAAAGACTATAGAGAAAACGAAATAACAATAACCACGAAATGCAACAATTTATTAACAGTTTATTCAAACAGATGATGATGAGATTGTGTCTGATAGCATCAACGAAAAATGAAAAATGCAACCACAACTACATGAGTTTTATTTTTTTGTTTGATGAAAACAAAGTAGAAGAATGTTTACGAATTTAAGCAATGTTAATTGTGAGACTGATAGTTTTGTTAATAGAAATTGTTACTGAATCAACACGACGTGCTGTTTTAGCAACGCGATTAATTAATGGTTTTGATACTGGTTCATTATGTAATGTATTTTTGTTGAACTAAGTTGCCGTTTCATGTAGTTACGGATGTTAAACTGAAGATTACCAAGTAGTGCGTTTATAAGGGAGAGAAGAAATAGAACAGTGTGGCGACTGAAGAAAATGTATCCTTGACTGTTCGTTGACCGTTAAATCTCACTACCAAGGCATACATTTCCTTCAGTCTACCAATACAGAACCTGAACTCGCTCTGGAGTAGGGTGTAGACTCTCTTATAAATACTACTGGTTAGATAATTCCCCAGATTGCGGCATAACAAAACTTTAAATTAGTCAATCCAAAAAAGCCTTACTTAGACCGGCTTAAACGTTACAATCTAATGTCTCTGGAAAATCATAGAACCTTTATAGACGAAGAAGTGCTCTTTATACTCACTAACCAAGACATTGATTTTTCATTACTGCATCTTATACAATACCGAGAACATAACAATTATAAACTGAAAAACCGGCTTTGTTTCCGTATAAATATAAAAACTTTTGACAGAAATTTTCGCAATAACTCACCATTAATAAGAATGCAATGTAGCCATAATTTGAAATTTAACAATTTGTGTCCGTTTACTCTCACACAACTTACGTCAGAACTCAAAATTGTACTTTAAAAATAATTATCTATATATTAAGCTTTCATTTTTATTTAGGTTTAATTTCAATTTCAGTAATGTTTCTAGCTTTTTTTCCATTTTATTATTTGTTTCACTTTATTATCTTTAGTTTCTTTCTGTTTTGTTTCTTTCGATTTCCTTATTAGCTTTATGTACTGTATATAAACTAAAACTAGCATATAATTGAATGACGTATCCGTATGCTACGTATTGTAAATTTAAAAAACATCTTTTATTGAGTGTAAAAGTGATCAAGGTATATAAGAAAGAAACAAAAAATGGAAAATTCTAGATTTAAATTTGGTCAAATTGAGTGACTATTTTATTTTAGGCCATGGAGATTCATCATAACTTTCATACTTGAATATCAAAAATATAGGCGCATTAGATAAATTAATTGTTTTGACAATAAGTGAAATTAAACAATAAGTGAAAAAACAAAATAAGAGAAGGAACAAAACGAATGAATTTCAATTGATTACAAAATCCATTTGTTTAATTTAAACCGAATAATAAAACTAGTTATAGTATATTCAATCATTAAAAAAATGAAATAAACAACAATAAAAAAATTTTAACTAAAAAAATTTCAGTGGTATGAAACTAAAATATAAATTTGATCAGGACAAAAATTTGATTCGAAAATCTAATTTATACATCAGAATTTAGATTAGTATTTCATTGGTAGTTTTCCTTAGCAAATTCTCCTACGCTATTTTAAATTGAAGTTTACGGAAGAAACCTATAGTCCAGTCAATAAAGCGGGGAAATCGACCGAACATTTGAAACGCGTCTATTTTCAAGTCCTATCGTGGATCGGATTTTTTGCTCAAACACAACCACGAAATGGGGTTGGAAGAATGTTACTGGCGAGCTGACTCCTGTGAGAATGACCAACTTACCTGCTCCAGAAAAAGTATTGAACGTTATTGTTTGTTCATCTAAGAGTGGATGTGGAAGAGTTTTGTAAGGGTGTTTATTGTACTGACATCGAACAAAGCGACATACTGGATGATAATGGTACATAACCAATATTTGAACTAGAGAATACTCAAATCGAAAAAAAAAATGATGACGAGATTGCTCCAATCACTCAACCCGGTGAACTTGTACTCGAAAATGCAATTCATTCCTGCATCCAAAATTTCATCTACATTTGATATTGGCTGTTTGAACCGAGAGGCAAATTCGCGCAATTGCTCACAAGCCAAGTTGTTTTCGTTGAGTAAATCGAAAAATAGCTTTTTTCCTTTTTTGTGGAAAGGCTGACGTTGTATCGCAACCTGTGAAGGCATGTGTGAATAATACATGCGATTTCACACTTGCAACCTTGCCGTCCAAACTTCGAGCCGAAAACATTTTTTGCGGCTCTGTTCCACTGCTACTTTGCGGCTTCAGAAAATAAATTTCTTGACTATGCAAGAAATCATTTTGGTCGTCATTGACAGCTCCAGTTAAAGCAGTCAAAATTACCAATACGTCAATATCTTCGCACACCACAACCACTAATTTATCGCTGTCATAATTGCTGCGTATAGCTTCTGCAGCGATCGTTCGATCTGCATCGCCAGAACATTGTATGGATGTGAAACTATTGCTTAATAGCGTATTATGTAACAAATTGATGAATTTTTCCTTGTTGTTGGTATTTGACAATTTGGGTTTTTCGACTGTGATAGTTGTGGTCTCGTTGAAATTATATTCGGCAGACATAAATTTTCTTGATCTCCGCTTTTTTTCAGATGATTTGGTTGTGATATCATCGTAACCATCAAAAACCACCGTTACATTTTTTCCAAAATGACTAGTTAGGTACTTTATGTAAGAATCTGTTATTGACGAAAATTTGTCACCAGTTTTTCATGGAATTTTTTGCAGTAGCATTCCTCTATCTACTACAAAGTACGAATTTTCTCGCCTTAGATCAGCATCCACTTGCACGAAGAAACTGTACAGATCAGATTTAACATTTTTTCGCATGCCAAACTTGTCGAACAGAGATAATGGGAGTGGAGCCAACTCGCAAAAAAATAAATCTACGAATTCTCCTATCAGCTAAAAGGTCATGTACATTGCGCATACTCATTGAAAAATCAAATCAGTACTTACATGTACTGTATCGTTGTCAATTGTGACAGTTTTGTTTGTCTGATCCAGTGTGACAACTGTACCGGTTCTTTTTAAAGTTATCTCCTTGAAATTCTGACTTTCGATTCGAAGTAAAGTTGCTAATCCCTTTTCAAAAGCATTAAAACTATCGATTTTTTCATCGGCCATCAAACCAGTCGATAATGAGACAAGTCCAGACGAAGCATTCGAAAAAGGATTGTGGTAGTGCAAAAATTGGCTCAACTTTTTAAAGGAAGCAGAGTCAATTGTTTTGCGTGAATCGTGTGAATCTTTGTGTTGAAATGATTTTTCAAATGATGTGTTGGTGTATTTTACCATAGAGTCAATTATGTCTTTTGTGTGAAGAATTCCTTTTAGCCATGTGTGGACTACGTTTTCGGTTGCTCCACGATGGAATGGCCCCCCTTCAATACTCATGGACTTTATTAATGCCTGCTCAATCGTCTGGTCGGAAAATATTCCACCCCAAAATTTATCGGTCCGACGAATGGTCCAAAATCCTTCTGTTGTAAATTTCTTGTACTCATCTTCATTCATGATATTTTTTAAATTTTGCATATCTTGCAAATATATCTGTGCTGATTTTGCATATGGCATAGCACCAGCTGAATGGAAGAAAGGTATCATCAGCTCAATAGTACGAAGATGCAAATTCCAATCTGCTGATTTGTCCGCTGCTATAAAATCTGTTAAGATGGAAACCATGCGGAAATAAAGAATCCATAATTTTCCTGTTTTGCTTTTTTGCTCTATCTTTAGTAGTTCGTTTTCGAATAACTCGACAATGTCGTTCAAAACGTCCGATGTTAACAAAGTTTCTGGATCATTGCTTTCATCATCGTTAAAATATATTTATGATACCTCGTCGATATCATTGATATCAGAAAACTTATTATTTATATTCACGAGATCATCAAAAATAATTTGAGCCAACTTTAATTGTATTAAGGTATGTGCCTCTTACTGCTCGAGAATATGCATGACCATTCAAAATATGAGTGACGGTGTTTTCAGCGTATACTTCACACTTTAATTCTTTCAGGCCGCTACCAGCCATAATTTTACCGATACAACCCATAAATGACATTAACGTATGGAATCCTCTAAGTCGAATGGCAACATTCACATCAAATGTTGCCATTGCCACAATGTCGCGTGATTTTAAATACAAAGGTTGTTCGTATGTTATAAAGCTTGTATTCATGTTACGTTCTTTTGCTAACTTTGAAGATTCGAGGGCTGCGGTATATAATGTACTATAGTCGCTTGGACTGGAATATACAAAATTCAGGAAGTTTATCGTGGAAATTTCGTAACGTTTATTTGTCCGAGTTAAATTTTCGTGGAAACCATTCCAGCCTACTGCCTTGTTGTCGTTTTTAAGCTGCAAGAACATCTAAAAATAGGATAATTTTGTAACGTTCGAGGTTGATGTAGTTGTAACTGTTTGTTGTTTACTGTGACGCAAAGTTTTTCAAGGCCCTTCTTTTTCAAGCTCTTATATATTTGCAATTCTATTTCTCCTTGTTTTGCAATTTCAGCCGCACTTGGCATTGTTGAAAGGCGAGGAACAGGCAGTTTATCTGCTACGTCACGTAAAGGAGTGATTATTTCAATTCGGCCAAGATTATGGAATGTTTTTTTTTCCCTCAAGCGTGTTCGTATTGAAATCAGCGTTGTCGTGAACGTATTGTACAAATGCTCCATTTTTTATTTCAATATCAGCTTCTTTTGTGACAGATGCTTCATATAAATGAGTTACGTTGTAAGATGCACAAAAACCAAAAGCATTTAAGAGATTAATAATATTTTTCTTCCCGAATTTGCGATGGAGAGTAACTGATAATCCAAGAAGAATCGGAGATATAAAAGATCGAAGACGAACTGCATTCATGATACAATGACCAATTGATACCAATTTTATCTTTTTGCTCTTTGATACATTCCGAGCGTGATCCAATTTTATCAAAAATTTCAAAAAATGTATCACTGAAGCTGGAATCAACTTTTCATTTTCCACATCGTCCATAAATTTGTCACTTGGCGGATAGTTTGCATTCTCGATAACAACTGATTTTATATCACGTTTCAAAATTGTCGCCGCACGCTGAAGTATCAGTTTTTCGTCATCTGCAGTACCTTTTAATTTATCTTGAAAACTTTTATCCAGGACATCGTGTAAGGATTCTGTACGCAAAACGTACGTAGTGCCATTTTTTCTGGTGGAAATAGAAATATCATCTCCGAAATATTCAATTATTTTGTTCTTAATTGTTACATTATTTGGACTAAACGAACTACGAGGAGATTTCGCAACGTTCTTGAGTTCACTGAGTCTGCTCAAGAGTCCACTGAGTCTGCATCGTCCTCTATAAACTTAAAAATTTTTGACATATAGGCATTAATCATATCACTTCGACTGTCTTTTTTAGTCGTGACATCAATCGACCGATGAGTAGTTAAAAATGTAGCCAAACATTGATTATGATATTTAGCACCTTCTTCTTCAAGCTCAACATCGCCAATTCTACTCAATAAATCGACAAATTCACTGCTTTTTTGTGAATTCTCGTCAATGACACATAATATTTTCGATTTGAGACTATTAGAACTTACAGTACATACTCTTCCTTGACGTTTATGTAACTGTTTATCACATAGGAACTATTTGCTTTCGAAATTATATATAGGAGCAGCTGATGTTGACGGAATCTCCTCCTCTTCTACTCTAAACTTCTTGGTGGGAGGAGATACTATATTAGCTGATCCTAAACCATCTCTTTTTTGTCTAACTCCAGCACGAGAAACCTTCAAATTTGCAAACAAATAGCATACTATCATAAGAAAAATTGCATTTCCTACGCGAGATAACAACGTTTTTCGTTCGTAAACATGTCTCACTCGACGCTAGCGCGTCTCGTGAACAAATATTTACTCACGAAAAAAACAATATTTCCATCTCTAGGAGGAAACTATACAATTTTTATATACTGTGGTCATATCGAAAAAAAATTCCGATTTCCCGCTCCCCATGTCGATTTATCGGAAAACTAATGGCAGATTCGTGATCAGCGACCCCTGAAACTTACTGGGGGCGTTTTCAGTCCTTAATTTTCACTTTTACTATATTTTGCAATCTTTTTAAAAATGGAGGGTGAAAAAGGGGTTAATTTTGAGTTTTGGGGGTGTTGGGGAGGCTAGTCACTTCGCTTGCTAGTCACGAATGACCTAGAGGACTCATTGAAGCTAATGCAAAAAAAAAATTTTTTGATTCACCTTCCTATAAGAAACTATTTTATTTCCCTGCTTTATTGACTGGACTACTACCATTAAATACTAATTTGATGTGAGAATTTAATTTGAAAAAAAGTTTTTATCGCTAGCAAATTAATTTTTTTGTTCGTTTTTAATTAAAAGGTGTACATTAAATTTTTTCTATCTAATTAATCTATATTTGTTTAACTTTACATTTCTTTTAATTATATCTGTATCAACAGTTTTTGTTTCTTAAAAGAATGATGAGAACTAAAAATTATATCAAACTTTCAGTTTGAATTAATATTACGTAATTTTTTTATTTATTTACTTCTATAAACAGATAGATATGACAGATAGTTACGTTATGTGATTTAATAAACAAAAATCTGTCGTAATACAAATTTTATGGATTATTCGTCTCATTTAGATAGTTAAGTTGAAATTTCTTAATTTACTTTTGTTTTTGTCGCATTACTAAGAAACTTATATTGCAAAAAACATGCTTATAATTTTTTGTATAAAATATTTTTATATTATTTTTAGAGCTAATCACTTTAGCGTTTATGATTAATTAACGATTATTTAACATCATTTGCAAGTAGAGCTTTTGATATTTTGTCGTTCACACCGTTAAGTTTTTTGATAATATTATACCTAGCTGATGGGAAGAAAATCATTATTCGGATTGTGTAGGGTTTAGTTGTTTATGGCTTTTTTAATCAGCAACAAACATACTTTTTTGGATATGTTTATATTTACCACCGTATTTATATATTCTGTTATTGAGTCATTTTAAAAAACGTGAACAACATCAATAATTTTTTTTTGTCGCCACTATATACCAAAATGTTTTAATTTATTTGAAATTAAAGAGTTAATTTTTCATTTTGCAATTTTGTAAAATTTGGTCAAGGTTGAAAGATTTCTTTAATTAAAAAACGGGAATAGAAGAAATTTTTGATTAATCTTGTATTGACATTGAAAAAATTCAATTTGTTGAGTCATGGATTTTTTTTAAATTGAAAAAATGGTTCAGATTTCTAGAAGTTCATTGATAAATCTTGAAATCTTTTAAACTGGTTGTTTTTACAATGATTTATAAAAATTTAGTTTGAAAACCGCTAGATAATATATGCGTTACGTTTGTTGTTAACGAATTTAAAACTTAGCTTCGTGAATTTTCTACTCAAATTTTCCTATCAATTTTAGTTTCCGCTTAAGCGTACAAAATTTAATTGTTTGATTACAATTATAATGAATCAAAATAAATTCGTTTTTTGAATTAATCGATTCCAATCAATATTTACTATTTAATACACCGAAAATAAGTAAAAATCTTAGAGAAATTTTTAACAAATAAAAATATTACGTAAATACGAATTAGAAAATAGAAATATTTAAACTTATTTATATAAACATTCTTTTACAATTAATTATTTTTTTTTATTTTTTTAGAGTTGAAGTTCATTTTACTTTTATTCGCAATATGAAAGTTTTGAGATTAAATTTTTTGATTTTTTATATAAAATCATGTAAATTAGGATTATAGCGGTTATGCAGTTATACTGTTGTGGCAAATTACTGGGTTACAGAAACACAAAAAAAACTGTCTCCCAGAAAACTAAGAACAAATCTCCAAAATCCTTACTCTTATCTGTAGTTCAGAGTATAAACCTTGTCCTCAATAGTGGACATGGAAAATCCAACTTTGCTTATCAACGTTAACTCTATCGTTCCAACTTCATCATTTTGTACAATTAAACGTAACCGTTATGTAATTAAAAATTTAATTAAACCTTTAAAATTAATTGCTACTTCTTCCGTTCAATAAATCATAGAATTATTTAAGGTTTACTTTGACATCATTAAAGAATTTCACTTTCATGCAAAAACCTTGCAATTTGGTCAATATTAACATTTGTTTCTAGTTTTTGAAGCAATTAAATCTTTGAAGCTTAAATTTTTGAAGCTTAATGACTTAAACTGCTATTTCTTGTCAACATTATAGTCGAAGTGATCAGTGTGGATATAATTGTTAATAATAAAATAAATGATAATAGGCCCTATTCAAAAAAAATCTTCTATCTTCTATTCCTCAACCCAAAAATAAATAGCAGAATTGAAAAATAGAAGACTGTTCGAAATTGGTATTCAATTTGCGACGGGGAAATTTTTTGTTATTTTATTATCAATTTATGTTTTCGAACACAAAATCTTCTATTAATTCGGTCTGAAAGACCTAAGTATTACATTCATGAGCTCAAAGTGAAATTCTTACCCCCACTTTTTTTTACATTTCTAGACGTTTTAGGACCACCTGATTCTAAAAAAGCAAAAAAAATGTATGTCTGTCTGACGGCCGGCCGGCCGTCATTACCTACGCTGCAGGGAAAACCGCTGGAGGGATTTCAAAAATTTTTTTTTTTAAAAATAGGTATACTCAAGGGCTGTGTTTGATAACTGTACCGGAAGTGTGTGAAAAAAATCATTATGTGTGTCAAAAATAGCAAATTTTCATATTTTTGGCTTAAAAAACGTTCATTTTAAGTGATTACGAGTAGGAACATTAAATTTGGAGAAATCTTGATGGTCGGGATTGGTATGTGAGATCAAAAACTAGATTATTGCATTATAAGTTTGTCAAAAAAAGTTGTCAAGTGTGTCAAAAGAAAGATTTTTATTTATTTTTTTACCCAAATTTTTGGAAAAAATAAAATTGTTTGTTTGAAATTTTTGCGAAACCCAATTTTTTGCGAAAAAAATATAAATGTTTGTTTGAAATGAAATTTTATTATTATTATTGAGAATTATGGCATTATAAGTTTGTCAAAAAATGGTGTCAAGTGTGTCAAAAGAAAGGTTTTTATTTATTTTTTACCCAGTTTTTTTAGAAAAAAATAAAATTAATAGTTCGTATGACATGATATTTTATTATTATTATAGAGAATTATGGCATTATAAGTTTGTCAAAAAATAATGTCAAGTGTGTCAAAAAATGATTTCATTTAATTTTTTAGCCAATTTTTTGGGGAAAAAAATGTAGGTGTTTTTATGACGTAAATGTAATTTAAAATGAAATTGGACATGGACATTTTTGAATTTGTTATAGTTTTTGAAATATTTTTGGAATTTTGAAAAAGTTTGTATTTTTGATTTTGTAATAATTTTTGCAATATTTTTAGAATTTCGGCAAAAGTTTT
Source organism: Diogma glabrata (assembly GCA_963693315.1). NCBI lineage: Eukaryota > Metazoa > Arthropoda > Insecta > Diptera > Cylindrotomidae > Diogma > Diogma glabrata. The sequence continues at coordinate 246,978,213 of OY856188.1, read as the reverse complement.
AACTTTTGATTTTGTAAGAATTTTTGAAAAATTTTTTAGAATTTTGAAAAACTTTTTAATTTCTGATATTATTATAATTTTTGGAATTTTGAAAAAAGTTTCAATTTTTGATTTTGTAATAATTTTTCAATATTTTTAGAATTTTGGAAAAAGTTTGAATTTTTAAGAATTTTTGAAATATTATTGGAATTTAGAAAAAATTTAAATATTTGATTTTATTCTAATTTTTGGAATATTTTTGGAATTTTGAAAAAGTTTGATTTTATTTAATTTAGCAATGTTTTTGGAATTTTGATTATAATTTTCCGGCAACGTTTTGTGTTAGTTTTGTAATAAATTTTTAAACAGAGATAAAAAATACTTGTACATTAACAAAGAGTTATGTTTGATGTACATCGCTGCCCAAAACTAAAAACCATCTCCTCATAAAAGTTTTTTGCCGAAAACTATATCAAAATCCTTAACCCAGACCGAAGTCTTGATATCTCAGAGCTGTTAGGTTTCAGCCCCTCCATATTTTTAATCTCAGTTTTGACAGTAAGTTTTGTTGTTTGTAGTTTTACATATTTAATTTTTAGTTATTTTTTAATTAAAAATTAAGTTGATAAATTACAAAACATGTTAGTAAATATATTATATTTCGTGTGCAAATTAAAGTATTTATATGTTTTTTATATTAAATTTTGTTTTAAAGAAAACAATAATTTACAGGTTATGACATCAGTATTTTTTTTAAACTTTTTCAATATCAAAACAATAGAAAATTGAGCAGGAACTACAAAATGTAAGAAACGGCAAGTTTTATGTTTTTAAATTTCTTGGCAAAATTGTTGTTTAAAATTTATGTATGTAACTTGTAACCAATGTTTTTGAATTGTTTTTGAATTTAATTTTTGAATGAAAAATGTAAAATTTTTAATATAATTTTATTAGTCCCTTGGCCCACGCCGATATAATGTGATAATTACCACATATTTTATACTTCATAGGCGCCTGTCCTTGACAAGCCCGAAAATTTTTGTTTTGCGATTTTCCTCAAATCGGCCGATTTTTCGTTCGGCCAGCTCAGAAAAATGTCGATTACCCGCGATCTTGTAAATTTGGTACCACATTTTTTTTTAACTGTGGGGATTGTAAATTTGTTTTAGAACACGAGAGTAAGCTTATCCGACCAAAATGTGTCTGCTATTTTTGAGTCCAACAACTGACATTTTGGTATGTTTGGGTTGACGGACTAGATAATAGCAGACAAATGTTTGTCGGACAAGGTTACACTCGTGTTCTAAATCAAATTTCTAACCCCCATAGTTAAAAAAACAAAAAATTTACAAGATTGCTGGTAATCGGCCTTTTTGAAACTTGCTGAACGAAAAAGCTCCCGATTTGAGGAAAATCGCAGAACAAAAGTTTTCGGGCTCGTCAAGGACAGGTGCTCCACGAAGTATAAAATATGTGGTAATCATCACATAAAATCGAAGATGGCCCAGAGACTTCATATGTACGTAATACGTATTCATATTTCTTAAACTAAAATTTTGTATTTTTCATTGTATTATGGTTTTGAAAATAATGAAAGGTCATGTTTTGATTTGAATCCAGAAAGCAAAGTTTGAATATACGGAGTAGTACTGACAAAGTGATAAGTAATTACTAGACAGAAAACAGCAAATACTCAGTAGTACATATTAAATAGCAGAAATTAAACAAAATTCAGGAATTAGAGGATATAAATTGTATTTTCAGAGTGTGTACATCGTACAAGATGTACATCGATTTTTCCGATTATTTTTTAAAAATCTGAAATTCTGGAATGATATTAGTTTTAACAAAAGGAAAAACTGAATTCAGGATTTTTTATTTTAATTGCTCTGAAATGTAGTTATGAGTTTTGGTCAGTTTTTATGCGTTTTTGGTATGACGTCGGTGTTTTGATAATAACTCTCACAAATTTCATTGAAATGTATATCAACATTTTTTCAAGTGAGTGTAGAAATAGTTATGTATATTCAAAAACGCTTGTTTCAAACTACTAATTTATTTCATATCCGCTGTGTTATGCGTTGAAACCCTTTTTTTTTACTGAAAAGCTCATATCTCAAAATAGCACTTTTTTCACAAATTTTGCAGGCTTGTGAAAAAAAGTTCTGAAATTTCCCAGTTATGTGATGGTATAAGGTTTTTCGGTGTGGTGTTTTACTAATCACTCTCAGAAATTTGATTGCATTGAAACACATTTTTACAAGTGAGAACTAGTTTTTTATCAAAAAATGCCAGTTGAACATTTAATAATTTATTCGATTTTCACCACGCAGCACGCGGTGATGCGCTTGAACTCTTTTACCGAATAGCTCATATCTCAATATATTTTATAATTTTTTTCACAAATCTTACAGATAATATATGCAACTTTTAAATTCGAAAAAAACTTAAAGATTCATATATGAATTGATTTTACCGAATTTTTAAAGAGTGCTTCATATATGTTTACATATTTTTAAATATTCAAAAAATCTATGTATGGATCCTTAAATTTTTTCTTAAAAATTTTTGGTAGCTTCATGTTTTATAAGACTTGTTAAAAAATTACAAAATAAAACTAATATTTTGATTTATGAGCGTTTTTTATGTAAAAGGTAGCCAGCAGAAATCCAAAAAATTATAAATTTTCAAATAGCACTTTTCGATACAACTATTTCGATAAGAAAAATATCGATATCGAAAATCCTATGGAGCACTTTTACTTTCGGGTTTATTTTGAGTAGGAAAAATCTACCCCCGAGAAGTGGTAGCACTCAACCCCAGGGTAAAACACACATTATCGCTTTGTCACTTTTGTTGTCAAGCATCAAAGAATTCCGAGCGGAACACCTTAAGTTTTTTTTTTAAATAAAATAAGGCATGTTTAGTGTTAATTATAATAAATTATAAATTAGCGTCTCTGAATATCCAAAGAAACCATGCCAACTGATGATTAGGATTTTGTTCAAATAAAGTATAGGTTTCTTTAAGAAACTTATGAACGCTAACTTTAAAATTTTGAGGATTAAAGCTATCGGGGAAAATTCATGAAGGCAAGTCATTCCAGAGATGAGAGACTCTGTTAAAAAGTCACGCTGAAAAGCAACAGTTCTGCATTTTTTATTTGAACCGTAAAAGGATTGGCAGTAGCTCTAGTGAAACGTGAGAAGTTTGCAGTTCAGGTAAAATTGATTTAATCTCTGCGAAAGTTGTTTATCCATAATATATTTGTAGAAAATTGTCAGATCAGCAACATTTTGTCTGTGATGTAAGGAATCAAGCTCATTAGTAAGAGTGGAGTTGCCAATCAATTTAATAGCTCTGTGTTGAACATAATAAAGGCACTTCAAACTACTATAACAAGCTCCACTCCATATGTGAGAAGAATACTTTGTGCGGGGACGTATAAATGATTTGTATATTAATAGAAGCTATTCGCTATTGAAAAACTTACGGCATCGTCCCAAAAAGCCCAATTTCTGAACAGCGTTCTTAGCGAGGTTAAAAATATGAGAATTTCATTTCATATTATTTCCAACTTCTACTAGAGTCAAACTGAAACGGATTTAATTGAAAAGGATAATTGAAACGGATTTAATGTTGATAATCTAGGAAAATAACAAACCTGTGCTTTATTCGTAATGAATTCAACACTATTAGCAAACCCCCAACACAATTAGCAAACCATCAAAGGTCATTGTTTAATGAATCTATCATATTTGATCTACAGTTATGAAGCGCTAATGGTGAATATAATTAAGGGTTTTCATGAGACGCATGAAGAGTGCTATCATCAGCAAAAGCATGAATAGGACTAACTGGTGGAATCCAACAAACAAACCAAACATAAATAAGAAAGAGGTTTGGTGACAAAGTAGAACCCTGAGGAACTACTGTATTAGTTGAGAATATTTCTGAAGAGACACCATCAACGTTGACCCGAAATTTCCGCTCCGAAATAAATTGTATTCAAGTAACTTTTTATCCTTTGTAAACCATAACATCTTAATTTGCAAATAAGATTGTTGTGCCAAACTTTGTCAAATACTTTGGGTATATCAAGGGCAAACCCCGAAAGTTTCACCATTATTTTCAAGCGATTTGTTCCAGACATCAGTGACAAAGGAAAGTGATTCTCCCGTCGCTCTTCCTTTTCGAAAACCGTATTGTCTCTCATTGAGTAGTTTTGAGGACTCTAAGAAACTCGTTAGATTAAAATTAACGTATTTCTCAAAAATTTTAGAAACAATTGATAAAATTGAAATGGGTCTGTATTTTGTAGGATCAGTTTTACTACCTGATTTGGAACTGGTTGTACAACTGGAACTGGTTGTACGCTTGCCATTTTTTACGAAAAATTATACGTCCTATTAAGAATAAAACTCTATGAACTGGGCTTCGCAAAGAAATTGGTATCATTTTTAGAGAAATAACTACCCAGAAGTTTGACTTTTTCTTTTGGGTCAATGGCTGGTATATCTCTATCAATAAGAGGAGGTAGAGAACAGCCTTAACCGCTTAGCCTTCATTGAACAGCCTTAACCGCTTTAAAGAAATTACGTGAACCAGTAGCGTACTCAGCAAATTTAACAGCTTTTTTCCTATTAAAGAGATTTTGTTCTGCATCTATTAGTTTCCTGCATATATTTCTTTTAATTCGGTATTGTTAAGGTGTTCATTGGTTTTGTTTAGATTAAACTTTTGAAATGCCTTTTTCTTAATTTTAATCACCTTTTTGCATTTATTTGAAAACCACAGATCAGCCTTAGGAACGGCCAATTTATTAGGAATAAATCTCCGCATGCCCTCAACAATAGCCATGGACGGTAAAACAATTACGTTTCTAAGGAAGCCGCTTAAAAATACCTCTAAGACCCTCCCAATACGCAGCTTTATAATCCCAAATTAAGGATTAGCTTTAAATTAATTTGGAATCTAACTGTGTAGAAATTCATTTACGATCTGAACCACCTAAAGGCTCAAATACTTGACCGCAGGAGGGATCGATTTTGATCGATTATGATCAATGTTGATCTACGGGTCTGACTACCCTGCGTACTCCAGTCCCTGCCATTGACATATGAGTTAGCGTGAGATATCACATACCACTGGCAATGGCAGGAGATGTCATTAGCCAAGATGATATCTTAGGGTGCTGGCGGACGAACTTTAATTAGTCAACGGCAGCACTTCCAGTCTTAGCTGGGCAGCGTTCCGTAGCGGTACCGCTCATTAGCTCTTCCGAGGAATCGAACCAACACGTAGTTATGTGTGGGCTTTGTGCCTCGATTAGGGTGGTGGGCGGTGCGTCTGGGGTGCGCTGCATCAGCTGGATTATTGGCATTTAGTTTTGTTTTGTTTTCTGCAAATTTCTCACAATTTGTTTTTCACTTATTATTTTGTTATTATTTCTTCATCTTATCATGAAATATTGGCATATGTCATATTTTGTAGTATGATAGGATTTTTTACTTAGTTATGCATTTTAAAATAAAACACAAAAAAATAAAATAAACATTTTGATATATATATGGCAGTACAACCGAAAAAAAATAAGTCTGCAAGTGGTAAAGCAAATTTGCGCAATCCACCCGCCCATAAAGCGGCATGTCCACGGAATTTGCAGGGACAAAACATATATGAATCAATAAAAAATTTTAAAATACATGTTCAAAACATCTGCGGATTGAACGCTAACCATGACCACGTGCAACATCATCTTGAGCACGACAAACCGAACATTCTATTCCTTACAGAAACACAAGTTTCTGAAAATTTTCTCTTTATAGAATCGCTTAATTCCAAATATAGGCTCGAATCAGCTTTCAAACTCCATCAGGGCGTGTGCGCATTCATTCATGAGAGTGTTGCGTACACGCGCTTTCCAAATTTTGAACTACACGGTGACGGCTTCAATACAATGGTTTTAAAGATTTGTCTTCCAGAAATGACTTTTTTTACAATAGCTTTATACCGGTCCCCCAACAAACGTAACCCAAACTTTTTTAATATACTGACAAAAATTATGGACGAGATTAGAGCAAAGTCCCCTAATTGTGAAGTTATCGTTACCGGTGACTTCAACGTCCACAACAAATCATGGTTGGAATTCTCCAAATCGACCGACGATGTTGACAATAGTGGAAAACTGGCAGAAATTTTTGCCGCGTCTCAGGGCCTATTCCAAATTGTTAAAAGCCCGACTTTCACTCCCCGTAATGGCGGTGATAATAGTTTTCTACTAGATCTCTATCTTACCACAATGCCAGATATTACGAGTGTCAATGTTGCGAAAGGTAGTATTGGAAATTCTGATCATTATTTAATCTCATCAGTTATCAAAACTGATTTACTTAAAACTACAGCTCCCAAACCCCGCAAAATATTTCACTACTCAAAAATGGATAAGAGTGGTCTTCAAAATTTTTTCCATGGTTTCCCTTTCGACCGTCATTGTTTTTACACTGACAATGTAAATGTTTCTGCTCAAAACTTTACAGAAACCATCCAATTTGCTATCAATAAATTTGTCCCTTTCTCCATAGTAAAACCCAAACAAAAATACTTGTATTCGAAAGCTGCCAAAACGGCACTTAGAAACAAACGTAGATCATTTAATATTTGGATTCATAACAAAACTCCCACTAATCGATCCCAATATCTAAAGGCCAACAAAATATCTAATCAGATTATCTCAAACGAAAAGTCCGAAATTGACAGAGCGAAAGCCTCAAAACTTACGTCTATGTCTGTTTCTGACAAGAGTTTCTACAGTGCCATTAATTCTTTAAATTCTGGTACAAAATTTTCTATTCCCCCTATTATTGATGGTGATTTAATCGTCAATGATCCCGCAAGAAAAGCTAACTTGTTCGCTGAACGCTTTGCTCTGAACTCCACTGTTTTGGAAACTCCTAAAGAAATACCCCAAATCCAGTCTTCAGGTGTTAATATGAATGAACTTCACTTCAAACCCAAAATAGTCGCTAAACTTTTAAAGGGGTTAAACATCAACAAAGCATCAGGAATGGACAATATTCCACCCATTATTTTAAAAACCTTTTCCAAAGAACTTGCACCAACTTTAACTAAAATATTCTACCAATCCTACAAGTCTGGTATATTTCCCTCGTGCTGGAAGTTGGCAAATGTCCAGCCCGTCCCCAAAAAGGGACCAAAATCCGATATCTCAAATTATAGACCAATAGCTTTACTATCGGTCCTATCCAAAGTCTATGAGCATTATATTAATGCACATATTTCAAAATTTCTGGAAGAAAATCATTTAATATCCGACAGCCAATACGGTTTTCGAAACAAAAGATCAACTACCGATCTATTAAACTATGTAGCGCATTGTTGGAACAGCATACTTGATAAAGGTGGTGAAACATACGTTATCGCTTTAGACATCTCCAAGGCATTCGATCGAGTCTGGCATGCCAACTTAATCAACAAGCTCGTTGCGTACGGTTTTCATCCCAATGTTGTGAAGCTGATTCAAAATTTTCTATCCGACCGATACATTTCGGTAACCTTAGACGGATATTCTTCTGAGTCTAAACTAATTAACGCTGGTGTACCCCAAGGCTCAGTATTGTCCCCAACCCTATTTTTGATTTATATCAACGAATTGTTGAAAATCACCAGCAACCCAATAAATAGTTTTGCAGATGATAGTACTCTGCACAAGTCGTTCGAGCCCCTTCCTTCAAAAGGTAAAATGCACGAACGAATTAATCCTGCCCGGAGAGACGCTGCCATAAACGTGAACAAAGACCTGAATAAAGTCGCCGACTGGGGTGACCAAAACCTTGTCAATTTCAACTCCACCAAAACACAGCTGTTGATTGTTTCCAGATTAAAGACCGAGTTCCCCAAAGATATTTTATTTAGTATGTGTGATGAACCAATAGGTGAATGTAAAAACATTCGTTTATTGGGTGTCACAGTTTCAAATGACCTACTCTGGAACGATCATGTAATGGCGATGGCAAAAAGCGCGTCTAAAAAACTCGGCCTCCTAAATAGATGCAAAAAATTTTTCACTCCATACCAATTGCTCCATGTTTATAAGTCCTATATTCGTCCCTGTATGGAGTACTGCTGTCAAGTTTGGGGTGCTGCCTCTGTTTCCATCTTGGCCCTCTTGGACTCTGTTCAAAAGCGAGCTATACGAATTGTAGGTGATCGAACTTTGACATCAAAACTTGATTCCCTACAACATCGTCGCACTGTTGCTGACCTCGTTGTTTTTTACAAATATCGTCATCAGCAGTGCTCAGATGAAATCAGCGGCATCATGCCTCAAACTTATTCTTACCCCCGTTCCACTCGGCAATCGGCTGCCGCAACCAGTGAAACGGTAAAGATCCCGCGCTGTCATACTGGCAGATCGCAGAGAGACTTCTTTGTCCGAACTGCGTACAAATGGAATAGTTTGCCGGAACACTTAGTCTCAGGTGGCTTCAACCCACAGATGTTTAAAAAAAGCGTTAATCTACACCTCAGAACGCCAGTTGTTGTGGGACCCAGGTCTAGACCTAGGTCTTAAAAGGTATTTATGTGTTGTTGTGACACATATTCTAAACCCTATTACACAACACATTTTATTGAAAAAAAAAAAAAAAAAAAAAGTTGTACCAGATAAGGATTATTTGTTAAAAACAAATAGTTACTGTACTAAATACTAAACATATACCAAATTTTTATGCATTTTAAGAAAAATCAATAAAACATGTGCATTTTTAAAAGAATTGTCCTATCATATTCAAAAAATCTGTTTTGGATCCTAAAACTTTTTCTTCAGAATATAATAGCCCTGTGTATTGTATCTGTAAAACTTGTGAAAAAGTGCTATTTTGAGATATAAACTTTTTCAGTAACAGAATTTCAACATAGCGGATATATGAGATACATTAGTATTTTGTAATATTTTTCGATAATATAACTATTTCTAAACTCACTTGCAAAAATGAATATCAATTCAATGAAAAATTGTGAGATTTATTAACAAACACCGATACCATAACGGAAAACCATAAAAAATTATCATAAATTCATACCCGCATAGCTCTCCATTTCAAACCTATAAAATAAAAAATCCCTAATTTGGTTTTTTTAATTCGTCAACACCAATAACATACCAAATTTTTAGATTTAAAAAAAAAATCAAAAAAATCGACAAATAATTGTACATTTCAAAAGAATATCCCAAAAACATAAAAGCAACTTTTTACTTACTTCTATAAAATATCTAAATCTTCTAGGAATAGAAGACTGAGAAGAAAAATATTGCGATTGAATACCAATTCTTCTATTTTTTTCTTCTATTTTGATGTTTATAAAATTTCATACAAAAAATAAAAAAATAGCAGAAATTTTCTATAGAAGATTTTTACCGAATAGACCCAATTATTAATTATTTTGTTGTGTCTCAATGTCATATTTAATTCCATTTGAATTTAATAACCGCAAAAATTGCCAAATTATTGTAAATCTATGTAAATTTTGAAAATAAAATCGTGCGTTGAAAACGTGAAGAAATTCGTTTATTTTACATTAGTATCTGGAAAGCTAAATTTTTTTATTACGAAAAACTACGAAAATATTTAGTTGATTATCATATTTATTATAAAACATTTAAATTCATTTAACATAATAAACCAATATGTTAATACAAAAAATTCAAACAACTATGTATATCATTCTTATAGCAAATTTTTTTTATGGTTGATGAGCTAATAAGACAATGAACTACTCAACAAATGTTTGGTTAATAATTTTTCGCGCATTGAATACAAAAAGTATTTTTATAAAAACTATATTAGAAAAAAACTAACAAGTAGTAATTAGTATTACTTAATAACAATAAAATAATCGTTAATTCAGTTGTATAATAATTTGTTTTGATTAAGTTTTATTATGATAAAACGATTCAGTTTAGATTTACGAGATTGAAATTCAATCAATTTAATTCATTTTTTTATGTTTTGGTAGGAATTGGGATAGACTAGGTCAATGTGACTTTTCACGTAATTTAGTCGGAGTTATAAATCTAATCGGTTCCTTTCTTTTTTCTTTTCAGGCTACAACAATGAAAATATGTCATTGAATCAAAAATCAGCTGATCCAGTTAAAGAAATTTTACATCATGAGTTTCAAAAGTTTACTCCGTTAATATCCCCACTTCGTCTATGTTGTATACAATGGAATGCAAATAATTCTTTAGGATTACACTTAAGTCGGGCACCATGGGATCCATATCCGTGGATAAGTGATGTTTTTCCAGGATCAACAGCGTATGAGGCTGGCATTCGGTCTGGTGATTGTGTTCTAGAAGTATGTTTCTTTTTTTATCAAATATTTAACAACTGTATGGTTTCTAACATATCAAAAAATTCTGTATAAACAAAAAATAGGTAAATGGTGAAGACGTTTTAGGAAAACGAATTGTTGAAGTAGCGGAGAAAATAAAAAAGAATTCCATTTCTGGTGAAAACGGTGTTTCATTATTATTATGGAATTCTGGAACGGAACAAGTACGTATTTTTTTTATCATTTATATAAATATGTTGAAAGAACTCAATTTTTTTTTTAATTTTTTACTCAAATACATTCTTGTTAAGACTGTAAAATACCCGTATTATTTTTTTTAATTTAATAAAGAAAAAAGGTAAAATAGAAAATAAATACTGTAATTAGATCAAAAAATTATTAGACCATAAAATAGTTTCTAGCTGTTGGAAATAATTTTGATACGTAGAATAATGAAAAGTTTACTCGACGTAATCAAAGAAGAATAAATATTTGAATATAAATTTAGGTTTTACTTTCAGATGATTTCTAAAAGATTTTAAACAAAAATTTGACGAATGTTAGAAGTAGACCAAGTGAAATTAATATTTTTTTTTTTTAAATAAACTACATACTTCATTTAGAAATAAATTAAATTTTCTGTTATATTTGAAAGAGAATTCTTGTTAACGTAAGATATCACATACTACTGGCAATAGCAGTGAGATTTAATTAACCAAGGCTATATTTTAGAATTACTTGCGAATGGAGTGCGTTAACTCCATAGAGTGAGTCAACGGTAATGCCCTTAATTTTATCTTAGTTATGGCATATTCCTAGATGATGGCACACAATTGTTTGCTTGAAAAAATGAACCTACATATAACTCTATATATGAATTTTAATTGTTGAGAAAGACGATGCTTCTCATAATCAAGGAATGTGCCGATAGCATTTAATTAGCAATTTTTCCAACAAATTTAGTTGTTATCTCTTATTTTATTTTTATTTCTTCCATTCTATCATACATTATGGATCTATGTCATATTTTTTTTGTATAATATGATTTTTGTTGGTAAACCATCTGTAAAAAAGAAATAAAATTTCAACACCTTAGAACGCATGTTATTGTGGGACCTAGTTTTATTAAGCGGCTTAACCCTATACTTTAAAATGTCTATGTACTATTTGGTTTCAAAATAAATAGACAACACATCGAACTATTTGTAATTCTTTTTTGTAATCAAAAATTAGTATCCACTATATATTGGTTAGCAATTAGCATATTGATATTAGCAAAATGTTAGCAAAATAATACAAAACCCTAGCATAGATTGAATGGAGGCTTATGACAAAAACTTCGATATAGTAATTTCAAGAAAAACAGTAAAATAATGGGAATAAATATAATTCATATTTTTTTATATATCGAAACGTAGGCTGTTAACAAGTGTCCCTCACCTGTTTTATTCTCAACCCACTCAATTTCATGGTCCACTTTCACATGAGAACTTAATTAAATCGATAGTGATAGTGATCAATTTATCAACCATATTGCTTGAGTAGTTATAGTTGTTCTTAAAACCATTTAGAAGTTATTTATAGTTAAAACCATTTAGAGTTATTTATAGTTGTTCTTAAAACCATTTTGGCCTAGATGGTAATCGAACTCAGGTTCTCTGAGTTCAAGTCAAGCATGTGTAATAAACGTATGTGCGATCCTGATAGTAGAATTAAAAATTTCAAAAGAAGACCCAAAAGGCGCACCCAAAAGTTTCAAAAGAAGACGCAAATGAGCAAACAATGGAACTGTAAGGAGCCCAAAAGACGGTGAAACCAAACCATCACCTCCACCATATCAAATATATTTATTAAGTTTAAAATGTTTCACTCACCCCATTATTTGTAACTGGTCCAAACCTCTATACTTCATTAATATTAGTCAATTATAATGACTTTAATCTATGTCTATGTAAAGAAAAATCGTTCCACAGGAAACGTTCCGGCTAAGTTTGTGTTTTTAAAGCTATATTTAGAAAAGCACAGTACTTTTTTTTTTTTTTAATAAAATGTGATGTGTAGTAGGCATTACAATATGTGTCACAACAACACATAAAAACCTTTTAAGACCACGGTCCCACAACAACATGCGTTCTAAGGATGTTAATGGACGCAAATCTGTTTTTTTTTTGTTTTTTTTTAATATTTTTTTGTTAAGTGCTGGATAACCAAACCATAAATCCTATCACATATAAAATATGACATAGGCCAATATTTCGTGATAGGATAGGGAAAATAAAAATAAAATGAGAGATAAAAAGCAAATTTGTTTTACAAATTTGCAGGAACAAAACTAAAATTGGTTTGCCAATAGTCCAGTATGGGCTTATCCGTAAATATTTGGTTTTTGATACTGGATTAACAGACAGGTGTTTGTTGAATAATAATAACAATACAAATCAATCGCTGTGCCAAGGCTTCAGGCGATTGTTCATGACTTCTTCGTCCTGGTCTCCTACCTTCATGTTATACAAGAAAACGTTTTAACTAAGTTTTGACTTTTTTGTTTCACGATGTCGGTAGGTGTAGATTGTTCTCGTTGTTTTCGAGGATCATGTCCGCTATTTGTTTGAATCCTTCTACCTGAGGCTGAATACGACCGAGAAACTCAATAGTTCAATTCTTGTCTAATTCAGTATCACGATGTTTACTTAGAACCAGAGTTTCGAACCGGAACCGAACCGTAAGCCGAAAACCGTTATTAACCGAAATATTGGGCTGAACCGTAACGTAACCGAAATCGAGAGTTTTTATATGTAATGAACCGTAACCGGAACGAAAAAATCATTTTATTTACGGTTCATGTAACACGGTTTGCAGTGAAAAAACAAAAAATATTTTCTAACAAAAAGCTGCTCATATATTATGAGTAAAAGATTTTCATTTTGCATGTAAAATTAGCTATAGACACAACAATTTTGGTTTCTAATCTATTCCAAAATTTATTACATTTTTTTAAAATACCATGAAACCATGCAGCAAATTTTGAGAGGCATATTGAACGGTTTCATAAAAAAGAACCTAAAATTTTAAAATGTCTTAAAATATCAGCCAAAGCTTCATGTAAACGAAATCTGCCATCAAAGTTAAGCTCAAGTAGTGTAATGACGCTTACTCCAACGTTATTAGACATGAAATTTAAACCTCAAATAATTACGGTACTATGTCTGAAAAACTTGTTACTGAAGCCTGTATCGATGTTTTAGATTCAATAATTACTGAAGTTGTGTCTTTTGAATTTTCAGTGTCAAATAATTCATGATTAAACGTAAAATCAAAAAATCAAATTAATCGTATAATGGAGAGCTGCTTCATTGGACACCCAACGAAGTGGCATAGCAGGCCGCGCATCTAGCAGGCCGCACGCCCCAAACTAGCTTCAGTAAGTGGGATCGAACAATACATACCTGCTGCTCCAGCACAAATACCAGTATTGTACGCGTGTCTCATGAATCATGATAAAAACGGATAAAAAAGAAAAAAATAAGTGAACTAAGTAGACTCTGGTGACCTCTATACGTGAAAAAAACCGCGATCACCACGTCCAACCCCATACTTTTTCACACAATCACACGCTCTCGCACCTCATACACTATTACATTCAAACAAAAAAAAAATCGCGTCGGTAAGCAGCAGTTACAAATTAACGAAATGATGATTATATCAAAAAGATAAGCAAGTACAAAAATATTCATAGCTCTTATTGGTTAACACATGAGAAATAACTGAATGACTTAATAATAAATGAAATTAACCATACAAATAATCTGATAGACATTTCCTCTACAGTAACTAAGTCATCGGATGTCATATTATTTGTAAACAATATTAATTCATCGGCAGCTTTTTTCATATTTACAGCTGTAGGCCGGACAATAAATTAAATTAAATTTAATTCAATTTAACGATGTCCTCACATTTTACAGAATGTCATTGTATGAATCTCAGATGAAATAAAGAAAAAATTATTCTACGAAATGAACCATTTTTATTTAATTTGTAAATACTTCAAAACTTCTATAAATTTTTCAAAGATCAATAACGCAAGACACTTTGAAATAAAATAATTTAATTAAATCTTCACATCCCACATACGCACCCCATGTATATACGCACACGCACCTACAAACACGCACACATCCATACATACATACATACCCATATATATAAAGATAAAGAAAGAATATGACTCACCCCATGGCTAGTCCATATCTCGCTCCAAAAGCTCGATTACTCGTTCATCCTCATCAAGTTCATCGGTTGAGAAATTAACTACTCAGGACAAGGTTGGAAAAATTGCTACAATCAAAAAGCTTGTTGATGATAGCAGTAGTTGTTGGTATTACCGGAAATATATTGAATTCCTCAGTATGCAGGATGACGACAATGTTGGAAAAATGGTTACAATAAAAACTTGTTGATGATGGCGGTAATTGTAGATATTCCGGAAATATATTCAATTATTCAGCATTTACGATGACGGCAATGTTGGAAAATTGTTACAATAAAAACTTGTTGATGATAACGGTAAGAGTTGATATCACCAGAAATACAGCAAACTACTCAGCATTCAGGATGACGACAATACATACCAAAAATAAAATGGCTACCCCGGAAATGTACGAAAGTATGTAACATACAGGATGTAATTGTAGCATGCGGTAAATTATTTAATGTAAATTACAATCCACAACGAATTTACTATCCAGACGCAATCACTTGGTCACTTCACTTTGAAACGTTTGCTATTACAGAAATATAACAACTATTGTATTATTTAACAGCCTTTTATCAAATATATTGTATTATTTAACAGCCTTTTTATCACACCATAAGGAAAAACATTTTAATAAATATATTAATTACTATATGTACTCCATCATCAGCCTGTGTATCTTTCTTACAGCTAATTATAACCAAAAAAAAAACTAGTAATAAATCGGCAAACCTTTCAGTTTGTTTTTCTTTCTTTTCGTTATCATTAACACAAATCAATAAATATTATCTTTGGTTATAACTACACTATATATGATTTAGGTACTTTAATATTTTATCATTAACTTTAGTTATAATATTATTTAGTTTTAATTTAATTAAAATAAATACTCAAAACATTAAACACGTAGACATCAAACAGAAAAAACAGAAGTCATGTAATCAGACAAATAGTCGACTAAGAGAGGGAGGACTTCTACCGGCTGGTATTTATAGATGGTGAAACGCATCGAATTCGTTAAGTTTTTCGACACCCTCTCCTAACCACAAACACCAACCGTCGGAATACAAATTCACCACAGTAGTGGTTTGAAATATGGCATCATAACAATCGACACACTAACTTTTCGGAATTAATTTTCTACAAACACAAAGTATATAAGGCAATTTGACGCTAACTAATGTAAAAATTATTTGCTATAATTTTGCTAATGTAGTTAGAAAATAATGAGAAAAACAGTTTCACAATAATGTAAAATTTAAAAAAATTAATTTTATTTGTAAAGTTCAAAAAAATATTCTACAAAATCAAGACAACAACCATGAAAACAAGTTGTTCCTGTTCCTTTTTAATTTTGCTTTTTTCTATGAAGTAAGAGAGAGGGAGAAAAAGCGGATTTAACAGTAAAAAGCACAAATAAAATCTACTACAACCTATTCTGGATCAGACCAAAACCATTTTTTGAACATCATGAAATCAAAACATTAAATTGGCAAATTGGCATGTTTTAGTAACTGCGCCACATCTTCTAACAAGATGTAATAGTTTTTAGGGTAGCTTAGGGTGACCAATATAAATGTCAATGCCAATCCGGGACGAAAAAAGCCATATTGGTATATTTTTGTATAATGACTTTATGGGTATTTGTCAATATGTTCTATATGCGGTTTTTTCAGCAAATTAACTTTTCGTGAAATTTTGAATTGAAATCTTTGCAAGAGTCTTGCAGCAAGACAAAACGATATTACATTTTGAAATAATCTTTGTTTTTAAAGCATCGATCTCTCTCGATTTTTCGATGTCCATAGATTATAAATTATTGAAAAAACTTGTTCAGTCGCTGCATTTGTTCCGGGCAGGCACGAACATAGTTCCACTAATATAAGGTTATTTTTGAATGGAATGTGATTATCTGCCAAATGGTCAGACCATTTTTATCAATACTCAAGTTGCTGTTGGTCCATTCTGCTAGTTTTTCAGTGTTTACATACTGTTTAAGATAGGTCAAATCAAGGAATAAATATTTTCCATTTCGGTAATTTCGTTCATATCAAAATATTTACGAACACATTGACATGTTTTTTTTGATTTGATGTCGCTCCATTTAACATCACTAATGAGTTTAATAATTCATTTAAAATGACAAATCTCTGAAAATTGAGTGCTTCAAAGCTATCAATATACCACACAATTGGAGTAAAAATTTACGAAATGGCCAATAAACCATTCTCGAGTTACAGCCCCAGGAGAAAGGAATTCGTGGTCGGTTCGTGCTTGACACTTGACACAATGACATCACGTATATCTTCTGAAACTTCCACTGCAGTCTTTTTCGTATTCAACACGTTTTACAGCGTTATGAAAAACGGAGGCTTGATTATGTAGAAAGAAAAGCCAAAGCCCAGACTTCTCATCTTAAAAAAAACTTGAATGGTTCTTGACATTTTTCACACCACCACCATAGATCTTTATTACACATCTTTACACATTGCAACTGTGTGTCCAATTCGACGTTACAATGGCAACATCTCAGACATCCATTTGGCAACTCCCGATGTAGTAGCATTTATTAGACTCGCTCGATGTAAACATCTAATGTTCAAATGTACTGCCCAATGTTCAAATATATTAGTTGTTAATTTTTACCTAAAAGACGCGCAATCAAATCGATTGTAAGTTCATTTAATGTGTATCCATGTTTTGTTTTAGGTAGATTTCATAGAAGAGTCTACCTATTTTTTTAAGTTTAATTTTTAATGTGTCACAAAAAAAACCATACGCTAAATAAATAAAACTTCAGTCAAATTTATTTAGTTGCTCGTTTCGATCCCTAACCTCGTGGAGGTTGATGGTTTACATACAGAATAACTGTATGTTCTACTATCTAAGAACTATGTCAGAAAGTAGTCTAACCTGAAGGGTTAGACCTGATTTGTTCAACTGATGCGAGCAGTTCATGAGCTGCAATGCAAAATTGTTTAAGCGCAAACATATTGTTTGTATTCAGCAGTATACTATGTGTATCTGCTGCTAAACAACCGTCGAATTCATTTTCAAGTAAGGACGATTTAAGGTTGTTTCTTAAGGTCTCGTAATTAGTGCAATCCAGAAGAACATGTAATGCGTATCATCCACATCACATGTTGTGCATAAAACATAGTCCGTAACATCAACACGCTTCAAGTACTCTCTAAATTTGCCGTGTCCAGTTATAAACTGGACCATAGGACCTGTCAGAGCTACCTTATTCGTGCCTAAAGCAAAAGGTGAATCGCTGATAAAAAGATACGTATACCTTCCTGTATCTGAGATCTCGTATCCTCCCAACGTGCCTTTCATTCATTGAGGGTCTCCTGGTGCAGTCCCTTTTTTATTTGCTTCCTTTCAACTCTGCCGTTTGTGTTGACAGCACGGTTATATAATTTGGGATTGTTCCCGTAATGACCTGAGTCGGGGTTGTAGAAATGGATCTGTTACCTCGGCTCATGCGGAGTAATATATTTCTTTGAGCGCTTAGCAACTGTGCATTATGCTTAACGTTAGTCCGCTCATACCAACCAGCTGAGCAGTACGACATAATAGATTCCACTACGATATTATAAATATGATGTAGTATATTTCTATCAAGACCCCATCATTCATGAGATAAACTTGTGAAGCTGTGGAAGAGGGACTTGGATTTCTAGCATATTCGTGTAACATAACTTGATACCCTTATCCTCTCATCCAAGTCAACACCAAGGTATCTGGTAGAGCTGACAATTTTGATTGTTTTTCCATTAACCTTAATGGTTGGTTGTCTAGCTCTGTCGTACTTGCCCTTCAGCTGTACCATAACAGGCTTTTGCTCCGACAAGCTTAATTTGTTTTTTCTGCACCAGGAATAAAAAGTATGACTTTAACCGTTGAAATAGTTGTAAAATTCTGTCTATTGGGAGGAAAACCGCCAACAATCTTGTTTTGCTTGCGCCAAGTAGTCGACGAGTCAAACTTATGCAATTTTCAAAATCAAATTTTATTGGAATTTTTTTTAATATCTCATAAAAAATATTGTATGGTAATTGGTGCTAGAAAAACGGAACAACTCGGGACTTTTTTAATATTCCGGGACATTTTCTATGCGGGACGGCAGACTAAAATCCGGGACAGTCCCGGAGAATCCGGGACGGTTGGTCACCTTAGAGTAGCTGTAGTAAAAGAGACTGGACCCATTGTGAAAGATAACAACAGGAAGCAAGCGATGAACTGTGTGCGTAGAGATTTTGCGTTCCGACTAGCTTAAGTCATGTGGGTCCGAAAGAGAATGTCTACATTTCCAGCACAAATTACCTGTAATACACGCATTCGGAATAAATAGTCAGACCAAGGAAAAAAAATGACCAAACGAGACCCTGACAACCATAGCATCGAAGAAACCAAGACCGTCACACCCCCTCCAACACTACATTTTAGTTATTTTGTTAAATAAACCCATGATGATAGAAAATAATACTCCACAGTCTACAGTACTTTAATATACCTTTGCCAAAGCTGTTGTTGACGATAATAATGAAGTAGCCAAGTAACCAATTGATCAAAAATTGCTGTTGTTGATAATAATACAGATGTAAATAATTGATTAAAATACTGCTGTTGACAATAATAATGAAGCATTTATAATTGATCAAAAATGTTAATCAAAAACTGATGTTGATGACAATAGTGATATATATACATATATAGATTTGACCACATATGCTGCTGTTCATAATGCTAGTAATACAAATATTTGATCACATAGCCTGCTACATTACAAAAATTGAACAATTGTTGATAATGACAGATGGGCAAAAATTTTTCAAAATAAACTCAACATAATTGTGGACCAAACATTTTTAAATCTGTTATATATTCAAGAAATAGTAAATAAGAATATATTTTCAACGTTCCGATTTTCAGTTATTCGTCACGTAACACCTGATATTAAATTCAATTTCTAAACTCGACAATATTAAAATCTATTGAGTTTGAGTTATTGAGTTTTATTTCTTATAGTTTTATAACTCAAATTTTAAATTTAGTTTTATTTTATTTGCAAATTAAGAAATTTAGATTATATGGTTAACACGAATTGTTTTATTATTCCATCAGAAATTCATAACGAATAAATTCATTTTATTTTTAGTGCTTATTATTCAGATTTATTATTCTAGAAACAAAAATTAACACAATAATTTTTCTAATATCACGGAACCGAACGTGCTGGAGTATCGTAATGAACTGAATTTTGTGTAGCAATTGTATACATATTTAATACATCTTTCTCCTCGTCCTTCCCCTTTGAACATAGCTTATAAAAACCGAAAATTACAAAAAACCAACCCAATCACGAAGTGCCCAAAACAAACCTGATTTACAAGGAATAACCATAGTTTAAGACCTTTTTTAATTATTAACAAACGAATTATGAATGTCAAGTTTTACTATTTTCTGAACCCTTCTATAGCATCTCCAAAGATTGAAGTGGAGGTTGTATTGTTTATCAACAAACAACAAACGTTTCAACGCTTGGAAAATAGCATCGTCACACTGTGAAAATCAATAAGTCGTTAATATACACGAACATGCGATCATGTAGCTCGTTGGGAATCACATTATGCATGATACTACACATTTTTGTGCCGCATAACATAACCCGATGGGCATTCTATTAAAGTGGTACAAAAGTCGTCCCAATACTATGTGAAAGCCGTTTTATCTCTTGAGCTTTTATCAAGTGGTATCTGCCAATAAGCGTCTTTTAAGTCTAAGCTTGTAATAAACGTGTACTCTTCCACCTCTCCAAACTTGTACTCTCCAAAAAGCCTTCTACTATAGGAAGGAAGTATGCGTTTTCACAGTTACTTAATTTAATTTTCTCTAACCACAGATGTATAGCAGCTCAAAATAAAGTGGAAAAGATAAGTGGCAATGTTAAGGTCTATGTTCAAATAATATAATATTTGTTGGTACCAGATTTTAGTACCATGTTTTCTTTTTTATCAAATATTCTTTTTTACTATCCTGTATTTTGTATAAAATCTGAGTTGCTTTCCAACATACAATCCAATCAAACATTTTTACTATTGGAAAATTCAACGACAATTTTATCAAAAATATTGTCTAGTTCAGAAACTTTGATCCCGTTTGAAAATAGATGATGCTATGGAATGTAAGCTCAATTCTAGTTTTTGGTTTTAGTTTTTTCATTTAGACAATTTTTAATGTTGACTAATGATAATGATCCGTCTAAGTTATTTTGTTAATGTTTTTATAGTTATAATGAATTCTCAACAATCACCTGTTTAGATTTGGTGCAACAAAATTGTTCTTTTATATAATTTTTGATAGCAGTTGTTTATATGTTTTGGTGAATTATGAATTGTTGAGTTTCTTTAATTTATTAATACAATTTAATAGTCGAAAATGATGAAAGGGCAGAAATGACCATTTGTTTTTTCATCTTTCCTACGTTTTTTCAACCTTTGTTTTGGTAAAACTAAAAATTATCGCGTACATCTTGCATTTATTAGGGGCTATGAGTAAAGTATATCGAATCCACAGAGAAGCTACTCCAGTCATCATAATTACTTATGGTAATCCTGACCTATAATCAGCCGTTCGTTACAAAGCCTTGAATTAGCTCCGTGACACTGTCAATGATTGTTTATATATTAGACAACCATATACATTTGCCGAAGCATTACAAAAGCCGAATAGCTGCACTGCCATGCACTTCTTGTTCGGGAGCAATACAGGTCTTGGGACAGATCTGTGATAAAATGAGTGCAGATATATCTTAAATAACTTCCATTGTTGGGTTATGTTCGACGGAAGGTCATCATTCCATCCGATGCTTTTCAGAGTCCAAATAGTCAGCATTAGTAGCTTGATAGCAACAATTATTGATGACCATGTACCCAAAGGGTACACATTGAAGCCAGTAGTAATTTATCCAAAAGAGTTTCAAAATTGTCAGTTTCGGTCATCCACAGAAAACCTAACCCCAGGAAAATAGATGAACTTGATTGTTCTTCGGACGACAAAGGGTTTGCATTAAAAAAAATACTTATGTAGCTCAAAACTACCAAGGCTAAGTAGGCTGATCAGATCATTTCTTATTTTTAATCCTGATTCAAGTGAGTCAGAGATAGTTAGCACATCATTAATATAGAAATTGGTTTGCAGTATATTGGCAGCTGTAAGATAACTGTTTTACTCATCGATAGGCAATTGCTTCTCTTCGCGTCACAAGAAAAGGTGCGAAAGTCGTCCCGTTTGTAACAGTTTGCAAGTTATATGTTTGGTCGGTTTATACGGGTGACTACGCTACAAGATGCGTTGGAGATATTTGTATTTAAACCAATTTTAATAATAGGTTACTTTATTTTATTTAATTGTTTTATGTCTCATCTTGTTTTGCAAAAAAAAAAAAAATTATATGTCACATACCGCACCCAACCTAATTCAAAAACAATTAATTTAAGTTTACTGCTTGAAGTTCTACATACCACAAAACAGTTAACGCTTTAAAAAGATATGTCTAATCTCAACGTACAAAAATTTGTCTGTCTTTTAGCGACAAATGTGACAACGATTTTTCCAAACCATCAAAACAACATGCAGTTTGGTGGTCGTGCTCGGTTCTTTAAAAACACGATGGTGAAGGGTGAGAAAAATCTTGTCAGACAGTGAATTTACAGGGCTTATATGACCAATTAAGCATATTCGTCAATGAAAGTACGATACTATGTACATATATGTATTTTCCCTTCAAATGAGCCGCTTTTCAAAGGCTAAGAATTGACGCTGAGCCGTTTGACGCAAATGCCCAAGTTTAACAATCTTAAATTTTTTTAGGAAGTGCGACCACATATCTTCCATTCTCCGAGCGAGAAACGTTGCCTCGTGAAACCACATGGGTTTTGGAAGACTCTCCAACTTCCATAATGGCTTAGTTTGAATATCAAGAGATTCAACACAATAAGTCTCACGCTGGTTTGTTGACCTCCTGAAATATGGGAATTGGGTGTCGATTTACCGCATATGATAAATTCCAAATTTTTATCCTGGAGGGACGGCAGTTGTTGAACAACACACAATGATGCGTCTGTAAACAGTTGGTGATAAACCTTAGCTCCAAGTAATAGACCGATGCAACCAGGAATATTGAAAAATAGATCAGGTAATTGTAAATCATGTAGCAGTGAGAACATTGACATCGCAATTGGTGTTGACGGTATTTGGCCTGTGATTTGAGGTAGTAGAACTTTAAATTAATATTGAAATCCGAAACTAATGATGAAAGGGTTAAATATATTTTGAGATTAGGTTAGCTCCAAGGATCCAATACCTGAAATGATTTTATTTGTTTTGTACTTTTGTGCGTAGAGCATATGACACGTTTTTGACGTAACAGAATTCATGGTGGACCCAGTGTCGAGCAAAACTCTACAAATTTGAGTTCTATTAACGGCGGATACTTTTACAAGATCTGTGACAGCGAGCAAACCATGACTGAAATAGAATAGGTCGAACCATTTAGAACTTCGTCATTATTCATATCAGAGGTTGAAATCTGACACAGATGGTGAGTTCTTGCTATTTTTCAAGAAAAAATTTCCTACATGGTGGTTGCTTGCACTCACTGACAAAATGTTGTTCCATTAAACAATTTCCTCAAAGTCTTTTTTTCGTGACTAAATGAAACCTCTGTCTAGGACTCTGTTTTTTCGTTAGTGAACACTGGACATTTAACATAAGCATCTGATCTACAGCAATAAGCGCAGACAATACTATAGGAGCGCCTGAAGGTGAAGTTGTTACACAATTTAACTTTAATCCGTTTTGGGTTCGCTGGACGGACGTTACTTGTAAAATTTTAGTGCAATTGCGCAATCGTTGAATCAGGTCAACGAAATAAAGAACTGAATTTAATTTGGAATTTTTGAGATATATAGCCGAGATCGGTTATCTAATTGGTGTACCAAAAATAGGTCCTACGATACAACATTAACTTTTAAAGACTAGAGTGCATTGTAGTTTTTTGAGAATTACGTCCATGAATGTTTCTAGTGGTAGCTGAATCTTCCCCGGACAGCGTACATCATAGAGTTCCTTTGCATGAAACGTTTAAACTTCATTGTTATAACGATCACATAGTGTGCCAAGCACGTTCATAGCTAGCGGTTCTTGCTGGAAGACTTTCAATCACCCTGACCATAAACTTAATATCAGATATAAAAACTAAACTGTCGGCTCAAGTTGCTTGGCGTGAATTAAGTCCAAGTACATACCTCAAAATGCCAACCAATCGGAATGAAATCCACTAGATGATAGCAGTATGATTTCTGAAAATCTTAATCCCACGGTCTATATCTAATAAATGTAAAAAACTAAGTAAATTTATAAGTCGTATATTCGTACCTGTAGGGATTATTCTTCTTAATTTGAAGCGCTGCATCTGTTTTCATTCTTAAATCTTTTCAAAAGCGTGCTCTACGAATTTTTAGTGATCGAAAATTAACATCAAAACTTTATTATCTGCAAATTCGTCGCACTGTTGCGGATCTCATTGTTTTTTATAAATATCGTGACCAGCCGTGCCCAAATTCAAGGCTGTTCAGAAGTTAAGTTTGGTTCACTACTCAAATTTAATATTTATGCATTGGTAGCACTAGCCGATATTTCATAAAAATTCAATTATTGAATAAAATTATTCAACATCCATTTTCCTCAAACTGTTGACTTCCACTAATGTTCATTTGATTCTCTACCCAGAGACTCTACCCTGAAAAATGATTGTATCGTTGAATCTATATATAAAATTGGCGTTTAAAGAACACATTCTAAATGCTGCTCTCAGAATTTTGTGAACTAAATCTTAATCTTAAAATAAACAGAATATATGTATGTTTAAGATCTTAGAGCAGAATGCTCAAAATAAAAGCAAAAATATGAAAACCAGCACTTACGCGCAAACGCGCCAAAACATATTGATAACTAGCACTAAACAAATTAGCAAAAATATAGCGAAAATTAAAACGATTGCTTTGGTTAGAATCATTTGCTCCAGTCCCCATTTTGCTCCAGTTGGTTAGAATCATTTCCTCCACTCCTGTATTGGAAATTTGGAAAAAGCACTGTGATTAAATTTTTATTTATTGATAGAAAATCAAATCAACACTTCGAAAATGTAAGCCCGACCATTCTAAATTTGTTGAATTTAAAATCCGTGGCTCTAAATTTGTTAAACATTTTAGAGACAATGAAATTTTTAAGTTAAATTGTGCTCAAACGAGTTAACCAATTTATAATTTTTTGTTTGCTTAAAACGTACTAAGTAAAGCTTTATACAAGTATAACAAATTGGCTGGCAAAAAAAATTATATATAAATTTTTCCCAACAAATTTCGACCCACTCTGCTTTAAAACTTGTGCAAAAATAAAAACAAAATTTATAACGTATTATATTTTTTTTTATCATACTAACGATTACCGAATTTTCAAGAACATTGGTCGTGGTCTGGTTCAAATTTTT
The DNA here is from genome assembly GCA_963693315.1 of Diogma glabrata. Taxonomy (NCBI): domain Eukaryota; kingdom Metazoa; phylum Arthropoda; class Insecta; order Diptera; family Cylindrotomidae; genus Diogma; species Diogma glabrata. The sequence continues at coordinate 246,953,065 of OY856188.1, read as the reverse complement.
TATTTTGTCGGTGTCTATTCGATTTTCTAATAATTGTTTGATGTCTCAAAAATTAAGTTTGAGACAAATATATTACGAAAACTAAACTACTGAATATTTGTATAACCTTTTGCCTAAAAAAGTTACCGAAACAGACTGCTGAAATATAAGGTCGTTTAGAATAGCTCTTTAAGTGAAGAAATCATTAAAACAAGGGCCAAAATTAATACCATTATACTGCTATAAGCTATACTTATATATCGGTTTTTGAATACCGACATTGGAACCCCCATTTTTCGTCTCAGAATTAGCAATTTTTCTTCCAACAAAATTTGCAATCTACGACTATGTCTTTTAAATTAAACAAACAATGCGTTGTTATTAGTTCAATAATTATTCTACAGATTTGTTGCAAACGTGACTAAATCAAAATGAATTATTCACTGTTAAACACCCACAATAATTCTCTAACTTCAAGTCCAATGTTAAATTGTGTATTCGTTTGGGTGTGAAATGTCTACCTTATGCAATAAATTAATTGAATGTCAAAAAGATATCAATTAAAGAAAAAAAATTAAATTGAATACAATACACGCCAATGTATGTTTATTTTCTAATCAGATTTTGATTTATTTTTAATTTTTTTTGAATTTCTGACGTTATAATATATAATCAAGAGATAGCCTAACTGGATTATTACAAACAAACCAATGACATCTAACATATAATATTGATAAAATGGAATTTTGTTAGCATAAGGTATTAGATTTATCGTATTTTTGTTTATGAGAATATGTTCAATGTGAATGTATGCACGTTCTAATGGATGTGCTACATTGCTTCCAATTTGAATCGATCGTTGTTCCATAGCGAGCTCATATTTAACATTCCTGATTTCTTTCAAAGCAACTAATATGTTCTCGACTGTTAAGTTTCCGATATCAAGTTTTATTCCTACACCATCATAAACAGTTTTCTGTATATTTTGATGTTGATCCATAGAAACTGGTATTCCAAGAGTGGGGACAACAAAACTTGCAGCCTCCTGCAATCCTAATAATCCTCCATTAGTGATAAAATATTTAACATTGGGATTATATAAAAGTGCAGCTTGTGGAACAGTTTCAAAAAAATTAACGTTTCTTGGCCAAGATTTTATATCTGTGGTACTTAGATCCAACTTCCATATTATCTGATGTTCCGGTATTTGACGAAATGCTTCTATAAAATTATTTATATTTTCGTCTGACAGATGGTTATCAAGATTCATGAGGTAAGCTCCATTCTTTTGTGATAAATCTAATACTATTTTAAACTCCTAAAAAGTTAAAGTATTCAAAAATTAATTTTTCAAAACAGATATACAAAACGTACCAATGACAAATCTTCAATATCCAAGGTATGCAATCCTCCTACAAGTATAACATTTGAAGGTAATAATCGATTATAATCAGAGCTTGGATCACCGTTAACCAGCACTAATGAAGTATTTTGCTCAATCTCTTCAAGTGTGTTTCGCAAAATATCTCCAAACCCTTTACGAGCTAATAAATTTTCACTTCTCATATAAACGAATTTTCGATAAAACCAATCAAATCCGTATATCAAAAAATTTCTGAACCTTTCCCAAATGTTCATATTATCAGTATAAATAGTTGTAAAATGTGGAATATAACTTGGTAAAATTGAAGAGCTTGAAACAGCATATGTAAATGATGGAATTCCGAATGGTGAGACAGAGATTAAAGGTGGATTGTTGAATTTATTCACAAATCCTAATAAAACTTGAGCTGACGTAAAATCATGAATTATGGCATGAAACTGAAAATCATTTGAGTAGTTTAGAAGAGTTTTGAATCCATTTGAATTAATTATTTCATCACTGATAAAACTGTTAAAATCATACATTTCTTTGATGGTTTCATATTCACAAATTTGATTTATATTCAAAGGTTGGATCGATTCATAAATATTTTCCATCACAATATAGTGTAGATTGTATGCAGATCTTTCATTTTGAACTGTAAGCACTGTAACGTTATGCCCATTTTCCACCAAAAAATTTATCAAAGCTTTATTCCAAATAAGATGACTGGCTGACGGTGTCCCATCTAAATATAAAATATTCTCACTATTCACATTGTCAACAGCTATAAGTGCCAAAATCAAAGTTAATAAACGTTTTATCATTAACAGTCGTAAATAGATAAAAATATTTAAATTGAATGTGTTACAAGTAAAAGAAATACTAACTCTAAAATTTTTGCTTTGATTATTAAAATAATAATTTTATCAAAAGTGATAAGAGTTTGTGACTATCTTTGGAAATTATGATTTATCATCGACAGTTTGGTGTTCAAGCTACATTCAGGCTAAAGTATTTTTATTGGAAACTTTAACAACGGTCTACCTATCGGTCTGCCAAATAACTGATAATGGATCGATACAAAAACTCGATTGACATAGATATCCCAGTAATGCTGGTTCAGGAGGTTAATCGCCATAGGAAAATTATCAGTTGTAATGTCCCAAGGGCGGTGATAATTCGAAATAATTTTTTGTCAAAAATTTCGAAAGCAAGTATATTGATAAAAGCACGAGGCCGTACGCCGAAGGCTATTATCAATACCACTTGCTTGAGGAATTTTCCAAAAAATTATGAGAATTTATCAAAGAACGAAGGGAATTCGTTTAGAAAATGTTTTGCCATATTTCATTTTTTTATATATTTTTTATGAATTATACGTTAGCCTACTGTTATATCATTGAATTATTTCAAAAATTATTTGATAATTTTTAATATCGCAGTAGGCCAGACGTATACATATTGTTATTAGTATAATTCAAATGTTATTGGTGAAATTCAATGATGTCATTACATTTTAGAGAACTTCATTTAGTTAAATTCAAATTAAAAAAAGTCAGGCAAGTGCGAATATAATTCGCTCGCTGAGGGTTCACTGTATATAATATTTGAGAAAAAACAGTTTTTGTTGGTATAGTTTCACGTTTATTTAAAATTAAAATTTTAGTTTCGATATAGCAAAATCACACCCATGAATTTTTTAAAATTTTTTCTTTTGTAATGTTCGAAGTTAAGGGGGGGGAGGGGGGGGGACAAAAAACACTCGTTTTTGGTAATAACTCAAAAACTAAGCAGTCGAAAATGAATGAAAATTTTTATTGAAATACTTCCATTTTTTTCGATTTTTTCTAGACCAAACTCGATTCCTTAAAAAAAAACTTTTGTTTTACTATCTCCTTATCTATGTCCATAAAATTTAAATAAAAACAAATATTTAAAAAATTTTTGTTATCAGGTGTGGAACAACACATTTTATAACTGTAGAAAATTTCAAGTTGATAGCACTTATAGTTTGTGAGTAAATTGAATATGTAGAAATTCGGACGGACACCGTGTCTCACCAATAGGGGGCTGTTAATCAAAACTTTCGAAAGCAAGTATATCGATAAAAGCACGAGGCCGTAGGCCGAGGGCTATTATCAATACCACTTGCTTGAGGAATTTTCCAAAAAATCATGAGAATTTATTAAAGAACGAGGGGAATTCGTTTAGAAAATGTTTTGCCATTTTTCATTTTTTTATATATTTTTTATGAATTATACGTTAGCCTACTGCTATATCATTGAATTATTTCAAAAATTATTTGATAATTCTTAATATCGCTGTAGGCCGGACGTATAGCTATTTGTTATTAGTATAATTCAAATGTTATTGGTGAAATTCAATGATGTCATTACATTTTTAAGAATTTCATTGAGTTAAATTCAAATTAAAAAACGTCAGGCAAGTGCGAATATAATTCGCTTGCTGAGGGTTCACTGTATATAATATTTGAGAAAAACTTTTTTTGTTAGTATAGTTTCACGTTCAAAATTAAGTAAAAAAATATTTAGTTTCGATATAGCAAAATCCCTACACCCATGAATTTTTTAAGTTTTTTCTTTTGAATTATTCGTAGATAGGGAGGGGGGACAAAAATAATTTTTACATTTTTGAAAATAAATCAAAAACTGTGCTTCCGAAAATTACAAAAAAAAACTCTTTTGCACTACAAAAAAAATCACCTTTCATATGACCCACATGCCATGATCAAAAATATTTTTTATTCAAAATTTCTACTTTAAACCCCCTCTAATGAACATTTGAAATTATAACAACCAATAAAAAGTTTGAGTTTCGATCTAGCGAAATCCCTACACCCATGAATTTTTTAAAATTTTTTCTTTTGTAATGTTTGAAGTTAAGGAAGGGGACAAAAAAAACACTCGTTTTTGGTAATAACTCAAAAACTAAGCAGTCGAAAATGATTGAAAATGTTTATTGAAATACTTCCATTTTTTTCGTTTTTTCTAAACCAAACTCGATTCCTTAAAAAAAACTTTTGTTTTACCATCTCCTTATCTATGTCCATAAAATTTAGATAAAAACAAAAATTTCAAATTTTTTTGTTATCATCAGGTGTGAGACAACACATTTAATAACTGTAGAAAATTTCAAGTTGATAGCACTTATAGTTTGTGAGTAAATTGATTATGTAGAAATTCGGACAGACACCGAAGTCTCACCAATAGGGTGCCGGTGTTACTTTTTCAAAGTACGGAACCCTAAAAACATATCCTTTCATTCGTATGTCATGAGAGATGGAAATTATGTTGTTTGTTTTTATATTTCAGAGATGGCGCACATATAATAGATCTCTGAATAATATTTTACAACAAAAAAAAATTTCACTGTGGCATTCTGATATTTTATTTGTCTGATATTATTTTATTTTGTTTTGATTATTTCGATATTGGTACAAAAAAATAACTTATTTCAACTACTGTCAAATTTCTCTCCAATTACTAAACAAAAATTTTTCACGATTGTTTCACGGGAATGGTTGGAGAGCTTTGGAGATCACGTTAAAATTTCACTTTACTCAGTCTCCATACTAGGCGACAAATATAAAACATAAAACAAGGCAAACAAAATATATTGAAAAATATCATAATTTTTTAAATCCCTAAAACTAATTATTCAAAGTGTCCGTTTGTTTTTTGTGTTTCTTTTCATTAACTTCAAAAAAAAATTATTTTGCACATAATTTTAGATTAAAATAAATTAAAGCTCATCAATTTAATATTACAAAAGTCATGAAATGAATCCAGCCATTTAAGAAAATGTTGTAAAAGTCTTTCAATTTTTTCATTCTCTATTCGTTTCTTTATTATTATTATTGTTAAATAAATTTCGTTTCGCTTTGACTTTTATTGTTCGTAAAAGCTGTTAAATATCTAGAATTTCAATCATTTAAAATAAATTAAATGAAATGTTAAATAAGATTAAATGGCTAAAATTAATTCATATACCTTAAATGATGTTAAATATTGCAAATATTTTTTTTCTGTGTAACTAACATGAAAAATAACAAAATAGTAACACAACACAAAACTAAAATTCAAACAATATAATTTAACCTAATTTAATTGTTTGTATAGACCATGTTGTGAACCCTCTCAATTTTAATGTATTGTATCGTTAAAAAAATAATTTAATTTCAGAATCGTAACAACATATAGAATACTTGACTTGAACATGAAATTTCAAAATATAGAATTATGATCATTCGAGGCTTTTTCTTCTAGCTTAGTTCTTGTCAATAATCTAAAGATCAAAATTAAAACAAATTTATTCTCAGTAGAACACAATAACTTTTAATTATTTTTTTTCTTGGTATTCTTTTTTTTACTTTTTGGTGTTTTCTTATTATATTTATATGTAAATATTTTCCAAATGATTTTATAAAAAAATAAGCTAATTCCCAACACTAAAACACTAAAAATCATAAAAATATCAAGTAACCATATTTTATACAATGGTAGTTTAATAGCCGGATTTCGCCAATGTGGTGCACCTTTATTCAAAATTACATATTCAATCCAATATCGTGCCGAGTCAATTGAGCTTACAATATTGTGATTCAATAAATTCGAATGAGCTAATGCTTTTCGTTTATAGCTATAATTCGATCGTATTTCTGTAACACTTTCGAGAATACGTTTAACAGTCAAATTATTTATATCTAAGCGAATGCCAAACCCTTCATTAACAACTTTCTCGATATTTTGATGCTGATCAAAAAATAATGGTACTCCTATAACCGGAACACCATACCAGGCAGCTTCTTGTATGCTTAAAATACCACCATTTGTAATTAATAGTTTAACTTTTGAATAACTTAAAAGTGTATCTTGCGGCATCCAATCAAATATATGAACATTAGATGGAATATTTTCTAATAAGTTCGATGACTCATATTTCATTATAACTTGATATTGTGGAATTTGACGAAATGCTTCAAGAAATAAATTAATATGATCTGGTTTGATATAATTACTTTTAAGAGATGCACCTAGGCTAAGTATTATCACACCAGAGTTGTTTGGTTGGTTCATTATAGATTTTAATTGCTGTAAAATAAAGTTGAATTTTAATTTTGATATAAAAAATCACAATATTGTTCCACCATACCATTGTCATCATTTCGCCACGATTAATATGTAACCCAGCAACATATTTAACTCCGGCTGGTAACGGAATTGGATAATCCAAAAACCTATCAGAATTAACTAACACTAATGATGAATTTTTTTCAATCTCTTCCAACGATTTCATATTACCAACAAAACTTTTTTTTAAAACAAAATTTTCAATTTTCATATAAATCCACCTACGATAAACCCAATCAAAACAATAAATAATTGAATTTTTGATTCGTTGAAAGTAGGTCATTTGATCACTGTACAAAGTTGTAAAATGAGGAATAAATCCAGGTTGATTTGGTGCTCCAGAAACAGCATAAATAAACGATGGTGTTCCTATTGGTGAAACTGATATTAATGGAGGAAAGTTAAATTTTTCCACAAATCCAAGTAATACTTGAGGTGAAGTGAAATCATGTATGATCGAATGGAATTGAAAATCGTTTGGATAGTTTAAAAGAGTCTTAAACCCATTTGTTTTCACTAATTTCTTACTTATAAAATTATTAAAATCGTACATTTCTTTAACGATTGAGAACTCGGATTTTTTAGTAAAATCAATGTTATTATTATTATAACCATATTCATCGATTATTGTCTCATATATTCCTTCCATAACAATATAATGTAAATTTTCTGAACACTTTTCATTTTCTACTGTCAATACAGTTACATTATGACCATTTCTAACTAAATGTTTTATCAACGATTTATTCCATATGTGATGACTAGCTGAAGGAGTTCCTTCTAAATATAATATATTTGCACTATTAACATATTTAAATGGCATACAAAGAATTATGAAAACTATTACATTAGTTAGCATTTCGATCCGATATGGTGATATATTTTTAACAAACTGAATTTTGAAGTATAAATAATTTTTGTGATTAAAGAAAAATTGAAATTTTGGTTATCAAAAATAGGTAGATAACTGATAGATTTAGGTGAAATTATAAACTGATAAATTCGGTGCGTTTTCAATGATAGTGATGTTATTTAATCGCACATGTATTAATTTTAAATAAAATTCATTTTATAATATTTATTACTTTGGTCACCTCCGAAAACTGGAAATTAAAGAACCTAGATTTAACTTTTAAAAAAAATCACTTCCCAAGAGTTCCGTAAATGTAAACTAATAATATAATATAAAGTTTATACTAGCAGGACCCGGCGTGCTTTGCTACGCTTATAAATAAAGTTTGTGTGCAGACATTTTGTTGATGTAGGAGCAATGATTTCTAAAAGTGGTAATGAGAAATGATAATTTTTAATTTCACTTTTTAAAAATAAGAATGAAAAATTATCACCACTCTAGCGGTTAGTATATGATTTCAAACAAAGCCCTAACTTAGTTTGGAGGTGACGTGCTGCTTGTGTCATTAATCCTAGTGTCGGTGGTTCTAAAATAAATTCAGTGTTTGACATGTACTGCAGAAAGTGATATGTGTAACGTCGTTGACAATTCTCAATTGCTAGAAAACACATTTACTAATGCGAGAAAAGATGCATTCATCTTGTTTAAGATGGGGTACAGTCTGCATATCGTAGTTTTTCAAATTTCTGTCTATGACTGAAAGAGCAATGGAGCTTATAAAAATAACAAAACACTAACCATTAATTTTTTTAATTCATTGTAATTTATTAACTTTAAAATTATATATTAAAAATTATATGTTTTAAAAGTTATTTATACATTAAAAAATGTTATCCATATTTGCCATCACTAATTATGACAATTAAGAAAAACAATATCAATCTCTAAGTGCAATGGAGTATGCAATATTTTTTGTTAGTCCGTTTATAGCCAACACAAACAAACTGGATGGTTTGCCCACGCGAGAACATGCCACGTATAATTGTCCGTGTGAAAAACACGGTGTGCCCAAATCTAAGCCTCAAACAGTCATCATTTGGCGTTGTGACTTATTGATTGTCATTGCAAATGCCAATATAATTGGAAATTGAATGCGTTTGAATTCAATTGGTACACGGGAATCATAGGGATTCGTGGTAGCAATACATTTTCGCCTCGAAACTTGTCATTCAAAATGCTGGCTTCGACAATGTTTTTCATTAATTTTTTAAGGACTAATCGCGTGCCGTTGCACAGTTTTATGTATTGTGTATGTACATCGGGAAATATGTGATAAATGAGAGCATTTTGCGAATTAATGATTTTGCAGAAATCGGTCGGCAATTTTATGCATCCAGAATTTTCATGTAAAGCAACTTTTCCATCGCCGATATCTAACAGTTATTTTGAGAATGGTTCAGCGGATGGATCTTGAAGCATTTGAACGCGCACGTTTACTCAGCTGTACTTTTTCAACACTACGCTACAGTAGCGATGATTTTAAGCAAGCGTTGATCTCATCAGCGTACGTGAAACTTAGAATGATTGGAATTATTTATCTGAAATCACCTGAAAGGAGTAACAAAGTGCCGCCAAATAGTTTGTCTTTGTTTTTCATGTCTTTCAATGTCCTGGTTCAACGCCTCAAGTGAATATTTGTGTGCCATAGTGCATTCATCCCAGATGATAATTTTGCACTGTTTCAGCACTGTGGCTATGGACGATTACTATTTTATATTGCACACTTCGTCTAGATTATTTTGAATATTCAGTGGCAGCTTAAATGCTGAATGAGCTTTTCTGCCTCCATCCAATAAAGCTGTTGCAATGCCAGATAATGCAACGGCCAATGCGATGCCATTATTTGATCGTATTTTGGTGAGAATTAGAGAAATGAGAAATGTTTTGCCAGTTCCACCTGGTGAATCCAAAAAAAAATGAATCCACCTTCTCCCACGATTTATTTCAGTGTTCAATAAATCAGATGCACTTCGATTTGGCGAACGCATACCGAAATGACTGATTGGTAAATTGGCAATGGCAATGCAAAGATCCTCGATAGAAATCAATGCTTCATTGTACATAGCACCGCTGAATGTTATCGTTAGATCATTGCACCATGTATGATGTCGATACAATATATCATCAGTCATTGAATCTTTGTGGTTATCCCACAACGTCTCTGAAGCATGAAGTCAACACTATAGCGAATAGTAAACGAATTTGTGTTGCTGTACATTTCAATGCTGCTTCAGCAAGCATACTTTCCCACTGGTTGTCGTCTTCTAGCAAGCCGAGTGCAAGGCATGCATCTTTATACGTTAGATACTGTTGTCTATCTACTTTACGTATATCTTGAAATCACAGTGTCCGGTGACATTAAACAACAACAGTCGTAGATAAAAGCACGCCGTCTGCCTTGGATTGACTGTATATACTCGCTCCAAGGTGTTTGATTTGAGTAAACCGGGACATGCATCAAATGGTGTGCCTTGCTTGCGGCGCATCCATTTTTTTTTGTTTATGCCCATGTGAAATAGCATGGTACTTGTGAATAGAGTAGTGTTTGTGCAAAGACACCAAAAGCATCCGCACGATTACACAATTCAAAAAAATTTGGTAAGTGTAGTTTCCGGTGGATTTGTAGCACGATCAATCGCTGTCTCGTTTGTGAAAAATACGCACTGGCCGTTTTCAAGATGGACGGCTTAATGGATAACTGCTGGATCCCGTTCATGAATTTGAAAACCAAAGATTCGCCAGACAGCTTCATTGAAGCTGAGGTACCGTCCAATTTGGTAGAGCGTTATTTCATCGTTTTATTCAACATTGGTATTTTCAATTCGAAATACAGCCATATCACATCCTTTATTCATATACTTGCAAATATACTTGATGCTCTTCACCGAACTACAGAACTCAACATTAATATGAGCATTGAATGTTTGGCTCAGCAGAGGCGAATATGGTACCTCCAACGATTGTCAATGTCAATGTCTGCATTGTTGATATTTTTCATAAACGACTGTCCGCCATGGTCGGTATTTCTTCGACGATATATTGGATATCCGTCCACATTTGTGATCGTTTCGTTAGTGAAATTTTTAGGAAATCGCTTTCTACATTTTCCATCTGCCATGCACGGCGATAAACGATTCAGATTACCACATGGTCTATGAATCATGTTTGTTGTAACAATTTCCACAGAAATTATACGATCGATTTCTTTAGGACGTTTTTTGTCGATTAACCAAATCAGAATGTGTGCATGAGGTAATCCTCGCTTTTGCCATTCAACCGAATACATCCAGCTACGTGTGGGACCGAATACATGTAATTTTGTAATGAAAATCGTTAAAGACTTTGTTTGAACACACGTGCTGTAATGTCATGACGATGTATTACATTTTGTCCCGCCAATAGCATAGATGTAACCTCTTGCCATTTTGGATTACACGTAAACGTGATAAATAAACACGGTCGTCCGTATTCGTGCACGAAAGTCAGAGCATCCTGTATGTATTCTTGCATATGACGTAGACTGCCTATGTACGATGATGGTAGAATGATAGAGCTACCAATTTCGGTGGTGTCAGCGTTGTTCACAATAGCGTCTCGCAAATGAATGTATGCTTCCGCACGCAGCTTCTGTTGATTACATCGTAAGTATTGTAATCGTTCGCTCTCTATCTTCACGTACATGCTGACCGTGAATTATTGGCAAAGCTCATGACATCGTAGAATGACGTTGTCCTGACCACGTCTAATCATCATACGATACGCTTAATAATCCTTCGAGCTAACGTTCTTGTATGTTTAGGTTCCTTTAATAATATATTCATAAATAATAATTCAAATTAAGTAATGATGTTGATCATGAATTAAGTTTTTTGTTTCGGCTAGTGCAGCCAGATCGCGAAACGTATTTTGCGACGTACATTTTAGTTCTCAAAAGCTTGAAATTTTTGTTCTAACTACACTGGTTTTGACTTAACAACATATGCATAAATATTAAATCAAGAAGAGAAATGATGTTGTTCATAATGAATGAATTACCTATTACGGGATTTCTTTGTTTAATGTTTATGCAATATCGGTCTTGTCCCTCCAGAACATTAGCGGATATTGGAGAGCGTCGTATGAACGGAGTATATCAGCAATGAACTCAAGATTATTATTTCTTCTTTGAATCACAATTTCTCGCGTAGCCGTATTGTCGCCAACCATAATTCCAGCAACGTCGTCAACAACAGGTGCATTAAATCGCATGCATCTACGCATGTGCTCTCCAGCTGGTGTTTTATCAGGGTTGATGACAATAGCGTGATTATCACTTTGTAATTTGTGCAGGTGTGATTTGAATAATTTCAACAATTTATTGTTTGCTCATTGCTCATTTAATAGAGCGTCCAGCTCACCGACGATGCGTCTGGCACAAGGTAGATTGAGGCTATTGTAGCCGCAACGTGCATTCACGCAATTGGCGAGTGCGCGTTTGGAGTCCTCACCGCCCATAAAGTAAATTTGTAAAAATTTATGTGGTTCAGCAATGGCATTGACGGCAATGAGCCCACTTTGTGATAAACTTGCCCCTTGACAGCAAGGGGCAGCAATCTTTTTGATCCGTTATGATTGTGAAATTAAACCCTTCAATATAGGGACGAAACTTCTTCACGCTTACAACTACTGCTAGACATTCCTGTTCTGTCACTGTTTAATTACGATGTGCTGCCTTTAATTTTTTGGGGTGTACGCTAGAACACCCTGATCTGTCTTACTATCCTCAAACTTTTGAAAAGAACCCGTTCCCCCGACCCCCGTAGAGCTGGAATTGCATTGTATGAAAAAGCGTTTGTTAAAGTTTGAGCGAATCACAAATTGTACGTTAAGTACTGAGTTCAAATTATCAAATGAAAACTGTTCTTCTTCTAACCCGTCAATTTTGTTTCCTATTTTAAAAAGTATGTCAAATTTGTAGTCAAACGAACATATTTGTGAAAAACCGGTTCAGTCACTCCAAATAAACAGTGATATTACCCAATAACTCTAGCGATATAGAAAGACATGTACCAAGAACTTGATAAGATGATTAATCTTATCGTTATCGAAGAAAGTGAGAGCCTTATGGAGCTTCTCTGCATCCATTTCTTAAAAATGAAATGGGTACATTGGTTGCACTATAAATGTAGATCTTAAACGATTTTCAAAAAAACATTGAGCCATTTATATCGCGACAATGCTAACAACGTGTCAATGCAAAAATTATTGATCTCGTCGATTTAAATCGGATAGGTAAAATAATTCTTTCGTAATTTATTAAAATTAGCAGGGAATCAGACTTGTTTAAATGTTATCTGGCCATCTTCATTTAATTAAACAATGTAACTAATTTGGCCGAAAAAGACCTAGCTTTTAGATTCGTAGGAACAATTTCAACATCTCACACCTAACTTTTTCGTATTTCTTGACCTTTCGTTCCAAAACGAGTTCAAATAAACAAAAAAAAATATTCTATTTGTTTTTTGGCCGGCATTCCGTCCGTCCAGACAAAAACTTTGGAACGATTGGACTTTTTGATTGTAATCCCATTCGTAATCCTTTTCCTATTGTAACCAACAGCACCATATCTTCACTAAACTGTCTGAGTATAATAATATGTATTAACAAATATTGTCCTACCTGAATACCGAAGACCAACTACTGACAATTCCATTTCCCTTTTTTTTCAACACAAACTACTAATCCTATCCAACGTTCGATCCATCCCAGCTTCTTTTTTTAATACAACCAGTTGCACATTTTTGCCTTGATATTTCCTTTCACATTCCAATAGGACATCTTCAATATCATCATGTAAACGACTTAAAACTTCAGCCGTCATAAATCCTATCTTATTCTTTGTCATAATTCTGATCCACCATACTTGAGCCTCTAGTGCGTTTATAAAAAAAATCATTTTTAAACTCCTGAAACTAAAATTTTATCACAGTATTTAGAAACAAAATAAATAGCACCATCGATTCACATTTTTTTTTAATTTGTATTAGGATTAAAAGAAACATACAAATAATTAATTTGGATTTTCTTTTTATTAAATTCTATAAACAATTATTTAACAATTTAAACTATTTAAAAATATCCCTTCACAAATTTTCATTGCCATATATCATCTCAACAAACAATTCTATTCAAACGAGAAAATATTCTTCTTCGTCATATAATATTATGACTATGCTTTACATAACAAAAATTTCTATTACTTATGTAGCCATAAACAAGTATTATTGATAGATATTGAGTGAAGCAACAAATCAATTAACTAAAAAAATGTTGAAATACTATTCACTAGCTTGTAGTTCGTATACTTTATGCTTTTATGTTTGTTTTAATATAAAGGCTCCAGCAAACTGAAATAAATTAGCAAATAATTAGCGAATTTCTTAAAATTTAGATTTTCTTATTTTTAGAGGAAAATTCAAATAGTCCGTCGAACTTATTTTTCTAAAAATTTAGTTGGTGAGAATTGCTTTTGGAGTAAATTAGGAATAAGGAGAAGAGCTTAAGAAGGGTTTCCAGAACAACTGTTTATACGATACCTTGATAAATATAAGTCCCCTTTTTCGATTTTCATGCATATCACGCCATCATCAATGAACTTTGATGAAACTTTAATGCAAGGAATTTTGCAAGTTACTGATTAGTATTTTGGCGAAATTGTAGTATATCTAAAAATTATCTGCGTTAGTTTAAGGTAACAATGTGTCGCAACTTTGATTGATGAACTATGGTGATCTCAACCTATTCGCAGGCAGTCAAAGCAGTCATCTGCTCACTCAGTAGTAATTTTTTTGAACTTCACCTATTGTAATTAAATTGAGCTCAAATCTGGGATACTAGAATTGTTCTGTAAGAATATTCCAGAATGTTTGGGATCGCCGCGATAATTTTGCTTTTGTTTACTACATTACTTATGCAGGCTGATATCGGTGATGTGAAACGCTGTTAAGTCAGATTGCTATATTGTAGCATTATAAAAAAGTAATTTTGGTAATAGTGGGTACAAGTTCTATTGAAAATGTTTTTAGAATAATAGACGGAATGTTGTTCATACTGATGTCTTTGTCCATATTTAATGCTAAACATGAGACTCTTTCAGTGTATCTTTTTATCTTAAATATAATTAGCTTTTTTAGTTGCATAAAAGTTAATGCTATACCTTACAATGTATGTAAAAGTCAATCATACCACTTCTTCAACCACTCATTTGATAAATTCCTTAAACGATGATCTAACGACAATCAACGATTGGGGTTTCATTAACAGTGTTGAATTTAATACGAGTAAAACACAGGTTTGCCATTTTTCTAGACTGTCTGCACCTAATCCGTTTCCTTTATAGTTTGACTCCAAAGATCTTGTGGAGAAAGAATCGTTAAGACTACTAGGAGTAGAAGTTGAAAACAATATGAAATGGAATTCTAATATTTTTAACCTAGCGAAGAACGCTGTACAAAAATTGGGCTTTTTGGGACGATGTCGTAAATTTTTCAATAGCGAACAGCTTCTATTAATATATAAATCATTTATACGTCCCTGTATGGAGTACTGCTCTCACATCTGGGGTGGCACATATATTAGTAGTTTAAAGTGTCTTGACTCTGTTCAGCGTAGAGCTGTTAAACTGATTGGCAACTCACATCTTACTAATGAGCTTGATTCCTTGCAACACAGACGAAATGTTGCTGATCTGACAATTTTCTATAATTACGTTATGGATGAACAAACTTACAATGAGATCAAATCTATTTTACCTGAACTAGCAAACCTATCGCGTAACACCAGAGCAAATCTTGTGGCCCATCCTTTTCAGTTCATATAAAAAAGTGCAGAACTGTTGCCTTTCAGCATGATTTTTTCAACAGAGTCTCTCATTTATGGAATGCCTTACCCTCATGGGTTTTCCCTGATAGCTTTAATACTCAAAATTTCAAAGTTAGCGTCCATAAGTTTCTTAAAGAAACTAAATAAATATTCAAACTTAATCCCAATCCCTAGTTGGGCATGGTATCTTCAGAGACGTTAATTTATAATTTATTATAATTAACACTAAACATGCCTAATTTTGAATAAAAAAAAAACTGAATAAAAAAAAAAAGTAATTTCTTCTAATAAAAGCTTACATATGGGTCATTCTTTTACAAACCGAACACCGTTCTGACCGACACATTTTTGATTTGGCTGAAATTTTTTTATGGGTTTTATATAAAAAACAAGATATACGTGTTCGAGGATTTTTGTTTTTGAAAATATAGCGGTTCTAAATTTCAAGAATTTCGTGATTTTTGGTTTGACAAGGTTTTTTAAAAAATTCATAATTTTGGTTCAGTATTAAAGATAGATACCTTTGTTTTATTTTATTTTAAAGGTTAAAGATGCCAGTTTAAAAAAAATAAAATTTATTAACAAATTCTTATTGTTATAAACAAATAAAATGGTCAAATCGATCTTTAGCCACTTTAGTCACTGCCCCACATGACCATAGACCATCGTATTCTACGTTTCATTTTCTATAAAAAACGTATTTTTAATTAATGGAGAAAAATTTTTTACTGTTGGAAATATAAGATAAGCTTTTAGAAATATCGATAAGCGTGGGACGACAAAAATTTCCATTAATAGGTAATTTTTTTATATACCGATCAGATTAGGACAAAATGTGACCAAGACATTTTTGATTTAGCTGAAAAGAGAATTTCGAAAATTTCGTGATTTTTGGCTTGAAAACTTATTTTCAAAGATTCATAACTTCAGTTCTGGTAAAGGTAAAGATGGAAAGGTAAGGTAAAGGTAAAGGTAAAGGTAAAGGTAAAGGTAAAGGTAAAGGTAAAGGTAAAGGTAAAGTTAAAGATGGAATTAAAAAAGAAACTGTTATCTATAAAAATTTTTTAAAAATTCCTATTGTCATAAACAAATAATATGTTAACATGAAATTTTTAATCTGCATTCAATTTTCTATAAAAAACGTATATTTAATAAATGGGGAAACGATTTTTACTGTTAGAAATAAATAAATTTTTCCAGCGCGGAACGACAAAAGTTAATTTATTTCTAACAGTAAAAATCATTTCTTCATTAATGTTTTTTATAGAAAATTGAACGCAGAATACGATGGTCATACTAAAAACTCATTTCGTGGGTGGGGCGGGGCAGTGACTAAAGATCGATTTAAACATTTTATTTGTTTATAACAATAAGAATTTGTAAATAACTTTTATTGACGGTAAAACGTGTTCGTATGAGAAATCAAAAATAAGACAAATATTGACATTAAAAATGAATTAAAAATAATGGTGATGTTAAGTCGATTGTTTAAACGGTTTAAAGAGAAAAAGCGAGAAGAATTCACTTAACTTAGATTTTAAACTTTATTTAATTTTTTTTAATCAAAACCAGCAATGCTCTGCCACTCTGGACATAGTTAATTAATAATCTAAGACTTTTTTTTTTAAATTAGGAAGTAAGACCTTCAGTTTGATATGAAAGGAGCTCCAAATTCATTTACAAGGATTTCTATCAAGTTCATTGAACAAGTATTTTGAATTGTTCCTAAAAAAATACAAATTACATATTAAAATCTGTATATGGTTTACATCCCACAAATATGACACAAAAATTTAATTAATTATGGTTCATTAAACTATTGTTGTATTCGAGGAAGTTAGATTTTAATTACGGTTATTTCATAAATCACAAGACAAGAAACATAGCTCAATGTTTATAACCACAGCAAGGTTCTGAATTTCCGTTTCATGTTACAGTTGAATTTTTATAATTTTTCAATCCGTGTAATATATTTAAAAGTCGACCAACCTAATTTTATAACGACCTTTTTCTAAGAAACTAACGAATCCAATATTTTATTCTATTAACTTACTCGGCTTGCATTATTGCAATAATTCAATAACGTTCAAAGAATGCATTCACCCAGAACTTTAAATCTAAGAAAAAATTAAGATTTTTTCATTGTCAACAAAACACAAAAATTAAATAACAATCAACCTCGCAACAATTATTCAATTATATAAAGTTTTTTGAATTTTAAATTTTTTATTTACACAAAATTATAATTCTCCGGATATTTAATAATTTTATTATTAATCATGATAATAATATTGTTATAATAATAATCATATTAATTTTTATGAAAGCGACACTTCAATCGAGATATTTTTATCATGTAGGCAATATATGTATAACAATAAGATTTGAAGGAGGCAAATTTAGATTATAATCAAAGCTCTAACGCAAATAATAATGTTTTCAAGTTTTTCAAGGCGGATTGGCAAATGTCATGCAATTGTTTGATAAATTTTTGCATTTTCTATTGAAAACATGTGTGAATGGGCGGTTTATTGTTTGTAGATTAGGTCGTTGATATCATTTTATATATAAAAAAGTTTTTTATTATTAAAATCAATCGAACTAAGAATTTGGTGTTGCTTAATAATTTAATTGAGATTTGAGAGTAACCAACTGCATATGGTATAACCACCGGTTAGATAATTCGTGCTTTTTTCATAACATAGTCTCTGCTCTGCGGTAAAAGAAATCAACAAAAATTTTTTCCCAAACAATTAAAAGCAAACAAAATTAACAATTCATCATACAATGGAAATCTTTGATCTTACAAACAATAAGACATAACAATTAATTAAATTCTTTACGACAATTTGCTGTAAAATTTGAAATAATTGCGTACATTTGGTTTACGAGTAAATATAATAATTAAATACTCAAGTTTTTTATGCTCAACAAATCCGGAAGTAAGTGGAACTTTTATTACATCATCACATAGTGGAATAAGATTTGTTGTTTTGACTGAAGTGTATATATAAATTTATGGTGGATTTATTTTTTAATTTGTAGAATAAAAACATCAATTAATAGAGTTGTGTATTAAGGGTGTCCCAATTTGGGGTTAGTCAGAAAACAGGTTATAAAGTACACTCATGGCACATTTGAGTTATGGAGCGGTATTTAATGAATTCGTGTTCTGAATCTGTCAAAAAATCATTACCAAATTGGAGATAATGAAAATCGGGCTATAGTGCTTTAACAACCATAACGACTATATGAAACACCTTGGTGTGCTTTGTAGTCCAGAAGCACCATTTGTTATGTTAAGCACAAATCTTAGGTACATTTTTAGTTTAAATTGTTTCGGGTTTGGTGCTTCATTACTGTCTTGAATAAACACGGATTCAGATTTAAGAGTGACCAATTGATTTGGAATACGCTGAGTTATTGTATCAACAATTAACTCAGAAACTCTTATTGCTGATATGTTGGCATTTGGTTTAATACAACAAACAATCAGGGGCGCACACAAGGGGCACCCCCCTAACCGATAATTTTTCAGTATTGTTTTTTAAAGTTAGACATTAGTTAGTGTTAACCATAAGAAATTATAGATTAACATCTCTGAATATCGTAAGATACGATGCTAACTAGGGATATGAGGCTACTCACTATTGATCAATTCTCTTTGAGGATTTTTTGAACGCTATTTTTAAAGTTTTGTGGATTACACTTATCAAAGAAGACCCACGTCAGTAAGGCATTCCGGAGATGCTAGGTTCTGTTAAAAAAATTCTTTGAAAAGCTACATCTTGTCACTCGAACCTTAAAAAGATCGGCTGCTATTGATATTCTGTTCAGGTAAAATTGATTTGATCTAGGCTTAGATCTAGATTAAGAATTTATGACGACTTAAGAAGCTTATTATATTAAAATTAATGATCTTCTCAAATATTTTAGCAACAACCGACAAGATTGATATGGGTTTGTAATATGTTGAATTCGTGTAAGCAACTTTTTTAGAATTGACTGTATACTTGCCATTTTTTTAAGAGCATTTATTTTAAATTTTATTGCTTCTTCACATTTATCCGAAACTTAAATATCAGCCTTCAGAACCATCTATCGGAATATACTTTCGCATACCCACGTGTATTTCTCTGAAAAATTAGAAGCAGAAATGTTTGAATTAAACATATATCTCTAAGCCCTTGCCAATCTGCAACCCAAAAAAGACTAGGACTAGATTGAAACTGTTTAGGAACTTGTAAATTTAAATGAGTGGAAATCAAATTATGGTCTGAACCACCTAAAGGTTCTGATAGTTTAAATTATACCAATGAAAGATCATTTATCAAAAACAAATAAAACAATTTACTAATTTGACCAGGAATGTAGGTAGAGTGTTTGGCCATTATATCTGTGTGAAAATAAATATCAAAATAAAATAATAATATAATAATAATATAGTATAAATTTTGTTTGAATAAGCTGTTTTAGTATCATCAAAAAAATAATGTCAAGTGTGTCAAAAAATGATTTCATTTATTTTTTTAGCTAATTTTTTGGGAAAAAAATGTAGCTTTTTTGATGACGTATATGTAATTGCAAATTAAATTAGACATGGAAATTTTTGAATTTGTTATAGTTTTTGAAATATTTTTGGAATTTTGAAAAAAGTTTGTATATTTGATTTTGTAATAATTTTTGCAATATATTTAGAATTTTGGAAACAGTTTTAATTTTTGATTTTGTAAGAATTTTTGAAATATTTTTAGAATTTTAAAAAATTTTAAATTTTTGATTTTATTATAATTTTTGAAATTTTGAAAAAAGTTTGAATTTTTGATTTTGTAAGAATTTTTGCAATATTTTTAGAATTTTGGAAAAGTTTGAATTTTTAAGAATTTTTAGAATATTATTGGAATTTAGAAAAAGTTTAAATATTTGATTTTATTCTAATTTTTGACATATTTTTGAAGTTTTTAAAAAAGTTTGATTTTATTTAATTTTTACAATTTTTTGGCATTTTGAAAAAAATTTGAATTTGTGATTTTGTAATATTTTTTCGAAGCGCTAAATGGAGAGGTTTTAGAGCAGTTTGCTGAGTGCATCATCTTCTCACTAAATTATGTTAATTTATGATCTGTTATAATTTTCTGGCAACGTATTGATGTTTCGTGTTAGTTTTGTAGTTTTTCTAAACAGAGATAAACAAATAAATACATGTACTAACAAAGAGTTATGTTTGATATACATCGCTGCCCAAAACTAAAAACCATGTCGTCATAAAGCTTTTTGCCGAAAACTATATCAAAATCCTTAACCCAGACCAAAGTCTTGATATCTCAGAGCTGTGAGATTTCAGCCCCTCCATATTTTACAATTAACTTCGTGCGTTTTGGTTGGACCACCCTTTATAAAAGGTGTTAATATTATGAAAACATTATTTTGTAAATTTATTTTTATATTATTTTGTAAAAAAATTAACCAATCACAATCAATCTTGGTTAAAGTTTTATAGTTTTGAAATATCAAACTAGTCAAGGAAGTAAAAAGGTTTGTAATGGCCTAAAAAAAATGTTTATAACAAATATTAAACGCAATAATGTTGTCTGTATCAAGAGGTATGTTAAAGGTAAAATTAGTTAGAAGCAAAGCTGAGCTTGGTCCCACCACAAATGCAGAAAATTCAAACATATGGCATATTAAGCCGCATGAGGATTTTGCAGGGGAAAATATTCGACAAAATATCAATTCTGAAGAAGGTGAGTGTAGTTAAACAAATTCAAAAAGTTCAATATAACTGATTTAATTTCCAATTATATTTCACAGGTTTTTCGAAATTTAACACAGAATATAATGAGTTAGTGAATACCGGCAACGCTACAATTACGAGTAGTATAATAACGAGCGATCAATCCATTCCACACTGTAGCACGTATGATAACCAAAGTAATCGTCATAATATAATTTTAGATTACGACGGTTCAGATGTTGATCCAAATTATATCGCTTCTTCATCAAGTAATTCATCTTCTGAAGTTACATCCGAGAGTGATAATAGTGAAAAACATAATTCGGACAAGCGGGAAAAAAGGAAAGTCACCTTTTCTTGTAATGCAGAGAAGACAAGCCGAAAGAGACCAAAAAACGTTCAAAATTGGCAAAAAAATAAAGCAAAATTTCTAAGAAACAGCGGTCACATGTACCAGTACACTAAAGTCATTAAGCAAAACGATGTAACTATTAAAACGAAGACAACCAAAAATGCACGACCATTGCTGCCCACCTGTGGAGAAAACTGTAGGCTAGAATGTACAAAGAAAATTTCTCAGGAAGAGAAGGAAACAATTTTTGCAGAATACTGGAAAAAGGCAGACCTACAAAGGCAACGAGATTTTATTGGTGCTAGCATGACATTAATTAACCCAAAATATCGCTACCATAGAGAACACAGCCATCGTCGATTAAATAACGCCTTTTATTTTAAACACACTGATACCAAGGTTCAGGTATGTAAACCATTTTTTTACTACTACGTTAGGGATCAGTGGGAGAATAGTCCGTACAATTCAGGAACGACGAAGTGCTTCAGAAGTAGGAATAATTGCTCCAGAGTCTAGAGGGGAAACACAAGAATCACAATGGGGTTCCTTTAGCTATTAAGGAAAGAATTAGGCAACACATTAATTCAATACCCAGAATTAATAGCCATTATTGTCGCGCCCGTACTGCTAAACAATATATTGAAGGGGATAAAACTATAAGTGAGCTCTATAGAGATTACAAAAGGACCTGTCAGGATGAAAACCGAGATTGCTTAATGTACCATAATATTTTTACCAAAGAGTTTAATTTGTCATTCTTTCAGCCTAAGAAAGACCAATGCGAACTCTGCTCGCAGTTTAACAATTCCATATGAAAATGAGAAAGCCGTTCTGCAAGAAAAGTATTACGATCATTTAAATGAACAAAAATTATCTCGGATTGAGAAGGAAACTGATAAGAAATCGGATAATAAAATAGCCGTATACGATTTTCAAGCCATATTACCCTGCCCGCGGGGAGATGTATCATCGTTCTATTACTTATCCAAAGTAAATGTTTTTAATTTAACAATTTTTGATCTGAAATCAAATGATGTAGATTGCTACATATGACACAAGGGCCAAGCAAAACGAGGGTCTAACGAAATCGGTACATGTGTTTGGCGATATTTGGAACAGAAAAATAAGGCAGCGAGCGAGACACAAATTCAAATAAAACTGTGAATGTTATTTTTTATTCAGACAATTGTGCCGGCCAGAACAAAAACATTATTGCAATGTATCGAAATGCTATTTTACAATTTATGTCAATAAATTCTATTAACCATAAGTACTTAATCACTGGCCACAGCCCACAGTCGAAATGAGGGGATAGCGCTCACTCTGTCATAGAAAGAAAGATTAAAAGAGCCAAAAAATCGACTCCGATTTATGTACCAGACCAGTATGTGAGCCTGATAAGATCAGCGAAAAAAACTGGTAAACCATACAAAGTGCACGAACTTTGCTACGATGACTTTTATGATTTTAAAAATTGCAATAATATTGATTACAATAATAAAAATACTGACGGAGAAGTCTTTAAAATTACAAATGTTAAAGTTATAAAATTGGAACGAGACAAACTAAAACACTTGCTATATAAGAATTCATACAGTGATCGAGAGTTTAAAACTGTTCCGCTGCAACTGATACGAAGTTTACGAAATAAAAAACAAGAGGTTGAATGAAAAAAGGCCTATACCTCAAAAGTGGGTATCACCGAGGAGAAGAAAAAAGGCTTGTCACGTTTAATTATCAAAGGAGCAATTATTTAAATATCATCTAGATTTTTACAAAAATTTGTGATTCTTTCTTAAAATAAATTCTATTTTTATTACTTTGAATTACTTAATAAAACAAATTTGAATTAATAATATTTATTTGTTTTAGTCAAAAAAATCATAAGTCAAAATAAACAGTTTTTCTTTTCTTTTTTTACAAAATAAAGGGTTATTGTTGAACTTAGAAATAAAACCACCTACGTTAAGGATGGCTAAAAGCACCTTTAATTTATTGGTAAAAGTTATTTTTTGATTAGCTTTTTCATGGCTTCATAATTAAATTACAATTTCATTAAAATTTTTGATTTTCATTTTCTCAACATTTCTAATTTTTGAGTTGTGCCGCTATTCTTCCAAGGTAGCGATTTAATTTAATTAGGAAAAGTACTTATTTTATATATTTTACTCTTATCAGTTGCATTTTATCAATTTTGTTTCGTTTTTGTTTTATTGTTTTATGTCATAGTATTAAGGTTGATTTATTCACATTGTTTTTTGAAAGTTATATATTTTGTATAATTCGTCTCAATTAATTTTGATAACTGAAGATGATAATTTGAAAATTATCGAAACATGTCTTAACAAAAGTCTGACAAAAAAAAATTATTTCACGTGAAAATATTGCCTGTTGAAGCATATGTCCAATGTCCCTCAAAAGCCAATGAAAATTTTTTTATCATGATTGAAACATTATACCAACGTTTTATGGAAATCAATTTTGCGTCATTTTGACCAATTTTAAAATGAATCCAGATCTTCTACATATTTCCAAGTGAACAGAACCCATGCGTTTTTATCATCCACACTAAAATTTTCTATTTTTTGGTTTTGCTCTCTTAGAGGTGACAGTAAAATATAAAAACAACTAAACTGCAATTTCAATATTACTAAAAGTTTTTAGATTTGAGTTATTTTGATATTTTCATTTTAAGCGGTTGAGCTTCCTTTTAAAATTAGTTGCATTATTATTCTACCAGTTTGTCCTATTTATTTGTATTGTGCTTTTCTCTGCATGGTGCCCTTAAAATGCTTTTAGTACTACATCAATGAAGGTGATCATAACCGTTTTACAGTTTTTTAAGCAGACAATCTCTCCACTTGTCTACCAACTCAATAAAAAATAGCTGTTGGGCTAGTGGGCGACATATTGGTATTGAGATTATTATTTCTTCATGTGAAACTTTAGCAGAACAGCTCTTACAATCCTTAATCTCGAACGAAATACCACGGCGATTACTCTGGGTCGAGGTTAGGCCGTTATTGACTATACAATTTTGGTTCGGATTTTATATACTCTACATGCTGGTGACATCTGCATGACTAACATATGTAATCATATGCTACTTGCATATTCTTCGATCTATTGGCGCATAAAGTCAACGGAAAACGCTCCAAAATAATGAAAGGTTATGCCGAAGCTAATTTTTTTGGAGCAATCAATAGCGTGTAATCATCAAGGAATATTCCATAACTAAGATTGCGGGTGTTGCCGTTGACTAAATAGAATTCATCCGTCAACACCCCTAAGATATCATTTTGGCTAGTAAAAGAGACTGCAGTCCGCTTGATTGTCACACCCGTAATGCAAGGAAATGGGAAGTTTAAAATTATTTTTATACATGCGCTGTTTCCCTCATGTGTCCACGTCAAAAAATCTTATCATGTAATGATTTCTTCCAGCGGAAAAAAATTTTGATACACAACTAACACTACACTTTGACACACTTTCATAGATTATCACAGATATATATTGATTGAAAAATCAACAATAATCATAATTAAATTAGATTTTAATTTAGTTTTTAATCAACTATTACACTTTTAAGATTAAACTAACTTCATTAATTTTTATTTTCAGAATGTCAGCCCACATCTCCTCAAAAAGTTCTCATCAATTCTTCAAAACATGGGACAACTTCTAGAATGTCCCGTTTGTTTTGATATAGTAAAACCACCCGTATATCAATGTTGTCATGGTCACATTCTTTGTCAATCCTGTCGTCTACGTACATCAAAATGTCCGATTTGTCGAATTCAGTTAGGAAGACGTGGTCGTTGTCTAATAGCGGATCAGCTGTATGACCATTTAATGGAAGAAAAACAAAGTCACAATATATCAAACGATGAACAACTACATCAAAATCATAGCTTAAACTCAACAGATCAAATAATTCTAGCATCTCGTTATCAACCATTACGTCAAACAAATTATTGTTCAATTTTTAAAGAAATATTTCTAAAGAATAACACAAAATTGAATAGAGTTAAAAAAGAGGAATTCATCGAAAGTAAATCAACGGATAAAGATACAGAGAAAACTCATCAACGCGATGTTCGAATAAAAGCAAAACCTATTAGTCATGAAAAGATAAATTGTCCAACAGGAAAATCATGTAACATTTTAACCAATCGTGATGATTTATTTATACATCTATTACGTTTTCATCAACTTCCTGTGACACATTACTATTGTTTCCCAGGTGATATTATAAAAGTGAAATTTTCACAGAAATCAATTTCATGTCTGACTATCAATCAAACAGGCAGTTCAATAGAATCATGTCAGTTTTTTATCGTTAAATATTACAAGTATCCGAATGAAATAATCTGTTGGATCTGGTATTTAGGTAAAATGTTGGATGAAGTTAAGTATCGGGTTAAGTTAAAAAATCGTGATTCAAATGTTAATTTTATATTAAATCCAATACCAATTAGTCTAGATGTAAGTGATGTTCTGAAATTAAAAGAATTTATTATAATCAATCAAAATGTTAAGTCATTAAATGTCCAAATAATTATTAAAAATAATCAAAATAGTAATAGTTTGAATTAAGTGAAATTTATTTAATATAATTATTTAATTAATAAAAATTTATTCGACTATGATGTTTTTGTTTTGAATTGTTTTAATTGCATTTAGTTGGTTGGAGCTGCTGAAGCTTAGATAGATGGTGAGTTCTCTTTGCCTTATCCGAGATATGATTTAGGTTTGAGTTTTAGGCAAATTTGCTAGCCAAGATCATATCAAAATCACGAGTTGGTTACGATATGATATTATAAATCATTTTTCAAGCAAAACATCTGGCGTCCTAAGACGGAACATCATTATACTCCATTTTTTTTTAAAATAAAATGAGTTTTGTAGTAAGGGTTACAATATGTCTCAGAACAACACATTACAACCTTTTAAGAACTTGGTCTCACAATAACATGCGTTCTGAGGCGATGATGGACTATTTTTTGTTGTTTAACTTTCCGTTGTATGTATAAACATAGGTCTCGCACATAAAAATGGGTCCTTAGGACAGATTTTTCTAATATTTTAGTACTTTAGTCTTTAAAGTTTGTCCAACGGATAGTCAGATTTAAATGAATATGGTAACAATCGATGTATCTCAGTGGGATTAATTCTGTTTTAGTTGTTCGAAAAGAACTGAAAATCATCTCTTGCAAATATCATGAGAATGAAAAATGCTATCAAGGTCGTTGACCTACCATTTTGCTTGTCATTATTTCAATTATTTATAATAAAACAGACAATTGCTTTCTTGTTTTGGGAGTTTTTTGGACGAGTCTTCTGAACAACTGTTTGTGAGATTGAGATTTGTCGAAATCTGTTATGTAAGGTTGTGTAATATTTGTATGTTTCCGTGTGTTTTAAGGTTTTTTTATACACAACCACCTACAGTTATGAAGTAATTTTGATGAAACATTAGTACAAATTTTCACTCAACCTGAGAAAGAACTAGTTTGCTTTAGGGATGTGTTGCGTAAGTGAGGAAAAGGAAAAATAGATTTGTTTGCAATATAATTGTGGATTTTTTTCATTCAAACTGATAGTTTTCTGGTGTTTTTAACGAACAAAGTAATGCAGGTCTATCAAGCTTACGTTTGTTTCAAACTTCAATAATTTAAAACTTTTTTTTGGTAGACTGACAATATATCTGGATTTCATCTTTGGATTTAACCACACTGTGTAAAATAATTTTCGTTGTACTTTCGTTGTATTTTTCGTGGTACTCTGGATAAAAATAAATACATTTGTCCACACTATGACCTTGAAGCATCGTTTTACTTCAATCATGGTGTTTGTGCGTATGTTAGGGATAGCATTCCATATGTGAGAATTAAAAATTTCGAGTTAAGTACTAAATTTCACAACATGGTATCTCTAAAAATTAATTGTCCTAAGCAAACGTTGTTTGTCTTATCGTTCACCTAACTCTCCAGAGAGCATAAATTTATTTTACGACCCATCTGAAAATATAGATAGGTTAAACGATTATCCTAATGCCATATTTATAGCTCTAGGCTAAATTTCAGCTCTAAAACAGATGAGATTGGTAAACAAGCTGAGCTGTTTGCTATATATCATAATTTTCAACAGTTGATTCACCAGCCAACAAGGGTTCCTGACATTTATGGACAAAATGGTCACTTACTTGATTTTTTCTGACAAAGGATCCGTGCTGGGTACAAATTAAGGTATCAGAGCCTTTAGGTGGATCAGATCATAATTTGATCTCCACAAAATTAATTATTCAAATCTCTAAGCAGATTAAAGCAAACCCTCGTCGAGTATGGGACTGTAAAGCTGCGGATTGGCTGGGTCTTAAATGTTTTTATAATAAGTTTCACTGGAAACTGATTTGTCTTGCTCCTCAAAACCCTGACATTGCTGCTGTAAATTTTTCCGAATTATTTTCTGTTCTCGAGGGTATGTGCAAATTCATTCCAAATACATTAATAGTTCCTAAGCCTGAGAAATGGTTTTCGTCTAAGTGTAAAAAGGCAATTAGAATAAAAAAAAAGCGTTTCGAAAGTTTATGCAGAACAAAAATGATGAAAACCTTAAAGAATAGAGAATACAGTGAAATTTATGCAGAAAACAACTAAAGGTAGAAAAAAATCTATTTAACAGAAAAAATGCATCAAAATTTTCTGAGCATACAATCGGCTTACGCGGTTTCTATAAAGCCGTTAAGACTGTGCAAAGCAATTTTTGCAAGCCCTCTCTACCTCCTCTAATTGAAAAAGATGTACCAGTTGTAGATCCAAATGAAAAAGCTAACCTTCCAGGTAATTATTTTTCTATAAATTCTACGTTAAAAGAACCCAATGTTTTACCTAAATCAATTCCTAGAGCTTCTTATAAAAAGATGAGGATTATTTTTCGTAAAAATGTCACTTGGAAAACGCTCTTACAAATAAATACTAATAAAGCATCTGGACCTGATTGTATCCCTCCAATTATTCTTAAAACGTTTGCTAAGGAATTAACACCAGTTCTCACTAAAATCTTCTATTTGTCATACAAGAAAGGGATTTTACCTGATATATGGAAAATGGCCAGTGTACAACCAGTTTCTAAGAAGGGTAGTAAAACTGATTCAACAAACTATAGACCCATTTCGATCTTATCGGTTGTTTTCAATTTTAATATTATGAGCTTCTTGGAGTCCTAAAAATTTTTAAATGAAATACAATATGGGTTCCGAAAAGGTAGAACAACGGGAAATCGTTGCAACGGGAAACTTGCTGTTAGAGAGACTATAGAGAGACTTTCGGTGTTGCACTTGATATTTCCAAAGCATTTGATAAGGTACGTAACAAGTCCTTGACACTGTGCATTAGAGAGCTAATAAATTGATTGGTAACTCTGATCTTACTAAGGAAGTTGATTCATTGCAGCACAGGAGAAATGTTGCTGATTCAACGATTTTTTATAAATACGTTATGGATGAACGGGTGAAGAGATCAGATCGATTTTACCAAGGCCTGCATTTTTCTTGCGTCATACCAGAGCTGCTACAGCGCTCCATCATTTTGCGATTCAAATAACAAAGTGTAGAACTGTAGCCTTTCAGCGCGATTTTTTTAATCGAGTATTACACTCTTGCAAGAGTTCCATGGAATTCCCTGTCGGCAAGGGTTTTTCCTGATAATTTTAATCCTCAAAATTTTAAAATTAACATTCATAAATTCCTAAAGGAAACATAATTTAGAATCCCAAATCTAGTCGGCATTATATCTTCGGATATTCAGAAACGTTAATATATAGCTCGTTATTATTAACACTATAAACATGCCTAAAGGTAGAAACACAACACGGACGATAACGTCGGACGATAAAAAAACGTCTATAATTTCGCTGTTGTAACCACAACAAAGGCGTCAGCGTGAAAAGCTGTCAAAAATAAAATTGCATAAACTAAAATACTTTATTCTTTGTCAAAATGAATTTCACAAACTTCAATTTTAAAAATAACTAATTTTTACTAATAAATAAATAATAATAATTTTTCTACTAATAACTAATTTTAAAAGTAAAATATAAAATACAAATTATGAAAATGTATAAATGAATAAAACCGAACTTGGAACATGAACTGAAAATTCAGCTGACAACTCAAAACAAAACGATTACAACCTCAGAAACGCGAAAAACATCAGAAAATCATATTTTTCAGTTGGCGGCACTGTCACAATAACATTAAAAACTACCCTTGCAGCCAAATAAAAATAAAATTGACATCTGGCAATAATCATCGCCGACGATAAATTAGAAATAGAATCTAAATTTTCTCCGACGAAAAAAACTTTTTCGTTCATCGCTGTAGCTGTGTTTGAACTGTATGTATCCTGTGTATTCTAATGTTACTAACGTCGTCGTCAGACGAATTCGCCCGTGTTGTGTTTCTAGCTTATCTTTCAATAAAAAAAACTGTAATAAATTATTCAAATATTATAACTAAGAAAAATCTATTGCCACTTCCAGCCAACGTAATAATTTTAAGGGTTGCGTACTTTAAAAACGTACAAACGGTACCCTATTGGTGAGACTTCGGTGTCCGTCCGAATCTCTACATTATCGATTTGCTCATAAACTATAAGTGCTATCAAGTTGAAATCTTTTACAGTTTTTATACGTGTTTTCTTACGTCTACTGATAACAATAAATTTCAAATATTTGTTTTCATTAATATTTCATGAGCATAGATAAGGAGATAGTAAAACAAAAGTTTTTTTAAGGAATCGGGCTTAGAAAAATCAAAAAACGAGTGATTTTTTCCTGTCCCTCCCCCCCTAAGCTTCGAACAGTACAGAAGAAAATATTTGAAAATATTCATGATTAAGGGAAGTGTTGTAAAGATTGAATGAAAACTATAGCAGTCGGCTCATCATATCAAATGTTATTTTGATGGCTTTTTGAGTGGAAATTTTGAAGAAAAAAATTATTTTTCACACATTCGAGCCGCACATGAAAGGTTAATTTTTTGCTAGTCCAAAACAATTTTTTTTGTAATTTGCGAAAGCGCATTCATTTGATTAAAAATTAAAATTGTGATTTATGTGAAGGACTAACTGTTCACGTATAATAATCTAAGAAGAAGATAAATTTTGCTACGTTGTAGCAAATGTGTATTATAGTAAAATATTAAGTCAAACGACATATAAAAATGAGCAAACAAGATCAGATCAGATAAAACAAGTTTTACAAGTCAGATGAACTCGACTGCGGGCGAAAGGCGTTAGGTTGAAATATTATGTGATGTCTTACCCGTTTCCTATTTGATAGATTATGGTTGCAAATGTTTTCTATGAGGCAGATCACTAATTACAAACATTTTTGAAATTGTTGAACTTGGAGCAAAAATTGGTTGAAGCATAAAATTGTTACAGTCAAGTAAATCGAGGTTGGGATCTATTCTTTTCGTTAGGTCTGATACAGAACTCCTAGTGCAAGAAAAAAGTAGCCACCTTCCCTTTAATTTTAGCTCTGCTGGCAGTCACTACGAATATTTAATTTTTCATTTAGGTGGAGTTCAAACCCTGCCGTTCTCCCTAATGTTCAGTAGACAAATCACTCGACTCTCTTAACCATGCACTCGTTGGCAATAATTTGACGAAACTTTGGCCTCAAACTATTGTAATAAGTGACTTTAGTTTTGATTTCAATAAAATCCTCAATGCTGGCTCTTAAACTATTTACTTGCCTAACTTTTTACATAGTTTGGCTATGACTGATCATGTGTTTGTGGTTTGGATTTGGTTTTTTTGTTTAATATAAAATTCATTTGGGGGAAATCTGGCTGCATTACAAAACATTATTGAATTTTTTATTATTTTTATACTGTAAAGCCCTTAACATCATGGGGCTTTTTTGGATTGTAGAATAGAGTTTGTATTGCATTTATCCATTTATCTCGGAATCGTTGATATATTATCTATCTGTTTTGCACTCTAAGTTGGACTTGTCTTCATCGAAATTTTGTTTGTGTAAGGCATTGCGTCTATTCATCCTGATCCCATTAAATGTGATAAATTTTCGTCATGTTGGAGTACGATCGGATCCTCACCTCACGTTGTGGTGATGATGAAAAGTGGTGTGCCGACAAGGAACAAATTGGAGGAACTTCTGTTGTTTCAGGTGATACGTGTGGGTGATGTTTCTTAGAGTATACCAAATTTTTAATGATCGATTAGTTCCACTATAGCAGTACCACACTGAAAAAGTATGTTCTATTTTCAATCGAAATGAGACTGTTTCAGCCTAACTAACTTTTGCTTCCATATTAGGATTTACAAAAAGAGGAATTCCAGCCAAAAGTCCATCAGAGAAAAAAGTCAATCCAGATCATCAAAATAATGATTAGTAAACCATATTTGGTTTGTGAAAATTAATATTTCAAATTTCATAAAACAATTATACAAAGTAAAATGTGTAATAGGAAGTTTTAGATTTCATAAGAAGTTAAACCAAACGAATATAATATGTTTGATAGGCACATTTGATTATAATTTATTTAATCACTGCTGTCAAGACTGCAATCAGGTGTAGATGAAAAGTTTTTTGTGAATGTACGAGTTGCATCTACGTGATACAGTTAAAAGTAGAGGAAGTTAATTGAGAAAATGCTTTGTATTCACATGATGTGGTCCTAACTGTTACAGGATAGTACAAAAGGTGGAGGCCTGCAGACTACTTCCATTCAGAAAAGTACATAAAGGAATGCTGGTGAGCCGTTTTTCGAATTCAACCCCACAGATAAAAAGTCTTATGCTCTATCGACTGTGCTAGCAGGGACACCGGGCCAAACAAGAAAATTGCTAGGTCAAAAAAAAAAACATATAAGGTTAAAAATGAAAAAAAAAATTCAAGTAAAACTTTAGGAAGAAACGGAAAAGAGAAAACCATTTGGAGACTGTAAAATAATTGAGTTGATTCCTAAAAACGCCTAAAAATAGAATTAACTAAAACACAAAAGTTGTTTGTGAATAAAAGAATCAATTTACGCATTCATCTACCCACAGCACAACAAATGTATTGATGGTCAGAGGACAGAGGTGGTCTAACTTTGGCTAAAAATGCAAAGGGTATATTTGTGCTCACTATTCCCTTGTAAGCTAACAAATGGAACAACTTGTGTTGAGAAATAAGTGGTTATTGTGGGAGAGAGCACAAGGTACGTGCTCTCATTTTAATGAATAGTATATTTTCGAAAACACGACAATTCAAATATTTGAACGTAACACGTGTTTGTCCTTACAACATTGGGAACTCGTAAACGTGGTGAAAAACCATGGAGATATGATCAGGAAGGTAAACCGTAAGTGACCAACAAGGTGCAAGCCATGTCACTTCATCACTTCCGACCCTTTCGCACCATTTAAAAGTATCCACTCAACGTAGGTACGCAGAATCGTAAGCCCGGGATCGTAAACAAAACAAATTCAAAAAAAAATCAAACGTTAATTTAGTCTGTGTGACAAGGACTTACGCATTCTGCTTTCCACCCCAAGAACAACAACTCACCATCAAATTACATAGAATACAAAAATTGTTGCGAAAAAAACTTACAAGACATCTTTCCTTCCGGCCTCAGAACAACACACAAACATAAAAATTCACCCATCAAACAACCAAAAGTCAAACATAATTTTCCAAAAATTAAAATAAATGAAAATTTTTAAAATATCTAAACCGTGCCCAGGCTATGCATTTCTTGGCAGCACAAATTCCACACAGTAAAAAATTAGAATCGGAAACAATGACTAAGGACTAATGACTAAGGATATACTTCAGATTTGAGGTAAAATGAATTCAAAAATATGGATGGGCTGAAATCTCACAGCTCTGAGATATCAAGACTTCGGTCTGTGTTAAGGATTTTGATATTGTTTTCGCAAAAAACTGGTATGAGGACATGGTTTTTAGTTTTGAGCAGCGATGTATATCAAACATAATTTTTTGTTAAAGTACATGTATTTTTTATCTCTGTTTAGATACAAAACTAACACGAAACATCAATACGTTGTCTTAAAATTATAACAGATCATATATTAATATAATTTAGTGAATAGGTTATACAATCAGCAAACTACTCAAAAACTCTCCATTTAGCGTTTCGAGAAAACATTTCAAAATCACAAATTCATATTTCTTTCAAAATTCCAAAAATATTGTAAAAATTAAATAAAATCAAAAATTCCAACTTTTTTTAAACAAAATTCTAAAAATATTCAAAAATTATTACAAAATCAAAAATTAAAACTTTTTCCAAAATTATAAAAATTATAATAAAATCCAAAATTTAATATTTTTCAAAATTCTGAAAATATTCCAAAAATTAGAATAAAATCAAACATTTAAACTTTGTCTAAATTCTAATAATATTCCAAAAATTCTTAAAAATTCAAAAATTCAAACTTTTTCCAAAATTCTAAAAATATTGCAAAAATTATAACAATATCAAAAATTGAAACTTTTTCCAAAACTATAAAAATTATAATAAAATCAAAAATTTTAAATCTCTCAAAATTCTAAAAATATTCCAAAAATTCTTACAAAATCAAAAGTTGAAACTTTTTCAAAATTCCAAAAATATTTCAAAAACTATAACAAATTCAAAAATTTCCATGCGCAATTATATTTACGTAAACAAACAGCTAAATTTTTTTTATTTCTAAAAAAATAAATGAAATCATTTTTTTGACACACTTGACAACATTTTTTTGACAAACTTATAATGCAATAATCTAGTTTTTGATCTCACATACCAATCCCGACCATTTAGATTTCTCCACATTCTTTGTTCCTACTCATTATCACTTAAAATAAACGTTTTTTAAGCAAAAAATATGCATATTTCCTTGTTTTGACACACTTGACGATTTTTTTGACACACAGTACAGTTATCGAACACATCGTCCTGTCGGCTCTTACCATTGAGTGTACCTATTTTTAGAATTCCAAATTTTTTAAATCCCTTCAGCCGTTTTCTAGATTTCGTCGGTTGTGACGGACGGCCGGCCGTTTTTTGCTTGTTTTGCTTTTTGAGAATCAGTAGGTCCTAAAACGTCGAGAAATGCCAAAAAAAGTGGAGGTAAGAATTTTACTTTCGGCTCATGAATAATTATATTAAAAGTAAACCGAAGTAATTTTATAAAAAATCAAAATATTTAGTTGACACCATTAGTTGCATATCTAATGAGAACCAAATATATTTTCTTATCCAGCAACTTGAAGAAGAATATTGAGTAAGGACGGTTAAAGATTTTTGATCTTATTCTTTTGGGTGGTTTCTGAGAACCTATTTCTTTCCGAAACCATCATCAAAACCAATCTAATTTTTCAATTCCATTATCAAAACAAATCTAATTTATCAACTCCATTATCAGGAAAACAGTTAAATAAAATTGAGCCTACAGAAATACGATTATACAGGAAAAAGTAATCCTTCAAAAACAGTCAGGCAAATCAAGTTTTTGCATTTTAAGATTCAGTTTATGATAACTCAACATTTTCGTTTTTGTTAACGTAAATTGAAAACTTGCTTGCAATCAAATAAGTTGAGTTATTTTTACGAAAAAGGGCTTGAAGATATACGGTGCTTAGTTCTAGTTACCTATGTTATAAATTGTACCTAAATCAAACTAACTATTACTAAAACTAGATGATTTGGTTGCAACCGAAATTCATACGCGATATAATGGAACCAAGTTATACCAACTGAAAATGGTATAACCAAAAAATTTATTTTCTTTCTAGTGTTCCCGGGTATGTTTTCTAGCTTTCGTATAGCCCAATATTTCTTAGTTCTGGGTAATATAAAAAGCATGTTTTTATTTCGTAAAACAGCGTCATCTATATTTGAAGATTGAAACAATTGCGTTTATTTTATTTTCTTAATTTGACATTAAAAATTCCGGTATACAAATAAAAATTTTATATACATATTTATCATTTATTCTTGTATTTTTTATTTTTTTATTTTTAATATATTTATTTCCAAAATAAGCAAGCTTTTAAAATACATGGAAAAAATGAGAGCATTATTGTATATGAATTGATCTCCTTTATTTTAAGAAAAACTTAAGTAATTAATTAGGATATTGCATTATTAAATTATATTATTAAGCTAGTTTATAGAATATTATATTGTTGTTAAGTTATGTAACTAATTAATTATGTTATGTTAATAAATTATTTTATTTAAAAAATTATAGACAGGGTGTCCCACGAAAGTTGTCCCACCGGTTAACTGAGGATACCTTGGAATAGCGCAAACAACTTTTGTTCAAGCATTTCGCGAATAATTCTTTTGTTTCGCGGAAAACCGTTTGTTTTGTTTTTTTATTCCTTATCAAATTAAAATGCCTCTAAATTCAATAGCGAAGAAGTTAGGAGGTCGCGGTTTTTAAACGCTTTTCTTTACTTCACACTATTGGATCAAATCTTGAAACGTTAATTTGACTGCCTTATATTCAATGAAAATGAATGAATCTTTGCAGGCATACATATATCCGATGACAATACACGAATATCATATTAACTAACAATTTCAATTGTTTATTCGTTGTTTAAATAAAAAAATCGATTTTCATCGGAAATATTCAAATTCTCTCGATCTACTTAACGTAGCGACTTGAAATTTGCACAACATAAAGATCGATAGGTAAACTATACAGAATTATGCATTTTACGTTAATAAATTAGGTATTTTCTCGATAAATAAACAATTAATTTCAAAAATTTTTGCTGATTTCGGCCAGCATTTGCATGTTATCAGATTTAAACGCATATCAACGCTGACGCGCACGTAAAGAAGCAGAACGTCAAGAAGAAAATCCAGATGAAGGAAGAAATCAGCTTACTACCACAGTTAAAAATTGTTGTTACGACGATTTTGCGGCTGAAGTTAACACTTTTGCAGACAAAGTATGTGATATTTTTACGAAACAGTGCTATCCCAAGCAAGGGTCAAACTACCAGATTGCAATCCGATCTCCAGATTGGATGCCGCCTGAATTAAAATAAAAAGTTCACCTTACAGTTTGTCACCGCTGCAAGTCACACTTAAGAAGTAACAAAACAACTCCACATGTTAAAGCTTACTGGAACCATTTAAGCCCAGGCGACGTTCCACCAGAAATTCAGACACTTTCTCAAGCTGAACAATGTCTTTTGTCTGGGATTCACGCATTTCTTAAAATTGTCATGTTTTCTTCCCGTACAATCGGAAACTACGGATTTAAAAAGCCAAGCAATACGTTTTGCCTTGGACATTTTTGACATCATTTCAAAGTTTCCTACGTTCCTACCTCGATCAACCTTGGATGCTGATATTATAGTAGTAACAGAACGCTTAGAAAATGCAAATTCTACTCGATACTACACTGTTTCCAGAACTAAATTAATCGCAGCTATAGAATGGCTTAAATCAAATAACCCATTGTACCGAAACATTGTTATTGAAGAAAATGTACACCTTGATGAACGTGATTTGATTCTACTATCAAATCATGGCCCAAGTAATGAAGATACTGAAGGTCCTAATAAAAATGCGGAAATCATATCGGAATATGTGTCTATCGGCAGTAGTTCACGCATTATCCATGCATCGTGACATCAAGGAAAATAAATTAAAAAATGTTAAATTATGTGCTTAAAATGTGTTGAATTCTTATAAGAACGTGACAAAATAGAATTTCCGACTGTTCAAGGCGTTGATGACTAAAAATTAAAAAATAAAAAAATTAGAAAAAAAATATTCAAAAAAACTTGAAATATTTGAAAAAAAATTTTTTTTAAGAAACGCTTTTCTTTACTTCATTGTTATGCAAACTGTAAAAAAAATTACTAAAAAGCAAAAAATAATTCCAAAACTCAAATAAATTTTCTAAAAACCTCTGTAAAAAAATTCAAAAATAAAAATAATTCCAAAACTCGAATAGATTTTCCAAAAAATTCTGTAAAAAAATTCAAAATCGAGAAAATCTGACACATTCGTTAAAGAAAAGCGTGGGACGCTAATCCTACACGCGAAACATTGACGGAATTGCAACTACTATCAATTGTGATTCTGAATGAATGAAAAATAAAATAATTATATCACTGCACTACATCGTTGAAAGAAAATATTCGAAAAATATACACAAAAAAATATAATTCAAAATTCTTATATAAAAACCGCATGCAATTGACAACGTTACATCCTAAACATGATGCTTTGAGATGATTCTAGTCACAAAATGATAGAAAGTAAATAGTAATGATAGTAGTCGCAATTCCGTCAATGTTTCGCGTGTAGGATTAGCGTCCCACGCTTTTCTTTAACGAATGTGTCAGATTTTCTCGATTTTGATTTTTTTTACAGAGGTTTTTAGAAAATTTATTTGAGTTTTGGAATTATTTTTTGCTTTTTAGTAATTTTTTTTACAGTTTGCATAACAATGAAGTAAAGAAAAGCGTTTCTTAAAAAAAATTTTTTTTCAAATATTTCAAGTTTTTTTGAATATATTTTTTCTATTTTTTTTTTAAATTTTAACTAAAAATGGACTTTGTAAAGGAATAGTATCAAAAGTATCAAAGTAATCTTTGTCAAATGTTCAATCGTTTTAATACACAAACTTATGAATCAAATTAAAAAGAACCGCGACCTCCTAACTTCTTCGCTATTGAATTTAGAGGCATTTTAATTTGATAAGGAATAAAAAAACAAAACAAACCGTTTTCCGCGAAACAAAAGAATTATTCGCAAAATGCTTGAACAAAAGTTGTTAGCGCTATTTCAAGGTATCCCCAGTTAACCGGTGGGACAACTTTCGTGGGACACCCTGTAGTTTGTTATATTAAATTCATTCCTAAGAGCTTAAGCTAAGATTCTGTAATTTTGTAACAATTAATAAAGTTATTGAGTGGCTCTGTGGTGATATGTTAATTTAAAGTAGGATGATAATTGTATTGCATTCTGTAAGTAACTTCGGATTATGAGCAAATGTATAAGTAGAGGCCAATATGTGCACGACTGTCACCAACATATGTAGACGAAATTTAATCAACAGTTTAGTGCATTTCATCATACTCACGGATAGAATCCACATATAACTTTTTCTTAAGTTCGGTTTTAAATTTGGAGTTGGGCAGACATTTGATCCCATTGGGAAGGGCATTATATAAAGATAAACTTTTATAAAATACGCTATCTTTCGATGATATCCTTCCAAAATTGGATAGTCTGAATTCATTAGCTTGACGCGTGGTGCGATTACTAATGTCAATGTTAGTAGTAAAATTATGATTAACTCTAATTAAACCATGAATTGCTTTATATATAATTATAATATATTCAAAATCAATTAGTTTAGATACCGGTAGCACGTTTTCCGAATATAGTAATTTCGTAGGATATAGGAGCGGCAGGCAATATAAAGATTTTAGTGCTTTGTTTTGAACGGTTTGTACTTCTTTTAACTTGGTAGCAGGAGTGGCTCCCCAAATTACGATTAAGTATAACAGATAAGAGTGGGTAGCGAAAATCCGAAATTCTACGTCCACGCCGTGCTACCTAAGTAACGCTAACAGAATTAGGTTGGTGTAGTTGAGAG
This sequence comes from Diogma glabrata, assembly GCA_963693315.1. NCBI lineage: Eukaryota > Metazoa > Arthropoda > Insecta > Diptera > Cylindrotomidae > Diogma > Diogma glabrata. The sequence continues at coordinate 246,914,057 of OY856188.1, read as the reverse complement.
GGGCAGAGTAAATACTGCTTATACTCAATGATTCTGCACCATGGCGAGTCATTGGCGCCATAAAACCAATGCAACTCAAGCGTCTGTTCTCCATGTTAGGGGCGCCTTGGAGCGGGCGTCTGTCTTGGATCAAGCGGCTCGCTATATAAATGTGTAGAAAGCGTCTGTTCTCCATGTTAGGGGCGGCTTGCAGCGGGCGTCTGACTTGGATCAAGCGGCTCGCTATATAAACGTGTAAAAAGGTTGTTTCTGGTGACCTTAAGATGCAGAACGAACCCATTCACGAAAATGTGGATTGGGCGAAGGGCTAACACCCCATTTCCGTAAAAAAATTATTGTCATGAATTCTTTACACAGGCCTCGGAATATCTCGGAATCATTATTGGAACGACCTCGGAAACTGTACCCGGACTACGATTTAAAAATGGGAACCGGGAACGTGCTAAGCCTTAGAAGACCAGGAGATCTCCTAAAACTCACACAACAAGTCGAGAGCTACACACTAGATATAGTGGCATTACAAGAGCTAAGATGGCCAGGTAGTGGAATCCATGAAACAGCGAAAGGATACACTCTTTATTATTGCTGTCATCAAAACGGAGGAGAATTTGGAGTTGGCTTTCTTATACACCGTCGCGTGAATCAGCATGTTATCGACTTCTGCCCAATTAATATGCGGTTATGCACACTGAGAATCCGCACGCAAAAATTCAATGTAACGATCGTCAATGTTCATGCACCTACTGAAGATAAAGCAGATGTTATTAAAGACCTGTTCTTCCTAGAACTCGAAGAAGTCATCAATAAAATCCCGCGGCACGATATAAAAATCGTGGTAGGTGACTTTAATGCTCAAATCGGTAGGATTGCAGAACTTAAAACACATATCGGCCCTAACAGCTTGCATCATACCAGCAACAATAACGGTTTTCGCGCAGCCGAGCTGGCTCTGATGTATGATCTAGTAATTTCCAGCACTTTCTTCCCTCACAAGAGAATCCACAAGGCAACGTGGAAATCAAATGATGGAATAACGGAAAATCAAATCGATCACTAAGAGACACTCCACAAGTGTAACTGATGTTCGATCATACAGAGGTGCTGATATGGACACTGATCATATGCTTGTCATCTTTAAGTACAAGTGCAAATTATCATCTACATTTAATAGACAAGCAAAAAATACCGTGCGCTGGAATGTCGATGCATTTAAACATCCGGAAACGCTGAACAGATATCAGGAAATTGTAACGCAAAGCATAGAAGAGCATGACATCTCTTCTGAGGTGCCATTTAACATACAAGAAGAATGGCAAACGCCTCAATCAACCATTAAAGCCGCAGCACAAACTACAATCGGAAAGCGGCCACCGAAATCACACAACGAATGGTTCGACGACGAGTGCCGCCAATCCGTTGAACATAAACAAAAACTGCGAGAAAAATGGTTAACAAGGAACACCCGAAGCTCCCAAGCTGATTATCTATGCGCCAGGAAAGCCTCAGCAAAACTTCTACGTAAAAAGAAACGCGAACACATGAAGAGCTGCATTGAAGACATCAACTGACATGCGGCCAGCGGAAATTCAAAAAAGTGCTTTGCCAATGCACGGAATCTGACAAAAGATTTCCACCCAAGATCTACAGCCATCAAAAATAAAAATAATTAACTTACAACAAGTGAACGTGATGTGCTGGCAGTGTGGCGATCCCACTTTCAAGACCTATTGAATAGGACGAATGAAGTTCATCCTATTCGAGCAATTGCTCCATCAACTGAGGAGATTTTTGTCCCTTACCCAGCAATAGAGGAAGTGGAAGCTGCAATTAAAAACTGAAAAATGGCAAATCACCAGGTTTCGATGGAATTCCCGCAGAACTTTTGAAAAATGGAGGAGCAGCTCTGGTCTCACGTATATACGATATGATTCTTGCAATCTGGGACCAAGAAGAACTACCTGCTGGATGGAAAACAGCTCTCATTGTTCCGCTACATAAGAAAGGTGACCGTCTAAAGTGTGAAAATTATCGTGGCATCGCACTGTTGAACACTGCATATAAAATACTAGCTAATGTTGTACTTGCTCGACTCATCCCGTTCGCCGAATCTATCATCGGTGACTATCAGTGTGGTTTTCGTCCCAACCGCTCAACCACAGATCAATGTTTTACATTAAGGATGATTCTGGAAAAATGTTGGGAGTACAACATCAGCATTCACCAGCTCTACGTTGATTTCAGGCAAGCATATGATAGTATCATCCGCGACAGCCTCTGGTCCGCACTCATATGCCTTGGTATCCTAGAGAAACTTGTTTCTCTGTGCAAACTCACAATATCGAGATCAAATTGTAGAATAGTAATCGAAGGGTCAGTTTCTGATCCTTTCGATATAACATCAGGTGTTCGACAAGGTGATGCACTCGCGCCTGTACTGTTTAATTTGGCGCTAGAGTACGCAATAAGAAAAAGCCGAATTGAGACGCAAAACTGCATATATAATAAATCTAGTCAAGTTCTTGGCTACGCAGATGATATTGTGCTTCTCGGACGTAGAACCAGCGATATTAAAGATAGTCTCTCTCAGCTTGAAAGAAATGCTAAACGACTTGGATTATGCATCAACACCGGCAAGACTAAAGTGCTAACAACATCTAAGAACATACCTCCCGGAAATCTGGATACTGGCGACTACGAAGTGGAACGCGTGGAAAACTTCAAATACCTCGGGTCTGTAATAACATCGTCAAATGACATGCAGGCAGATATCAAAGCCCGTGTCTCTGCCGCATACAGAGTTTTCTACGCATACTCAAAACTTCTGCGATCAAAACATCTTTCGCGGTCGTGTAAACTCACACTTTACAAAACATTAATTCGACCTGTGCTTACATTTGGAAGTGAAAGCTGGACACTGACTTCCTCCGATTGTAGAATTTTATCAACATTCGAGAGGAAGGTCATACGAACAATTTATGGTCCATGTAAAGTTGCTGAGAATCAGTATAGAATCCGAATGAATCACGAAATCAGACAGCTTCTTGGAGGCTGCAATGTAATCGGATTCATTAAATCTAACCGGATCAGATGGTTTGGTCATGTAGAAAGGGCTCCATTAGAAAGAATGATAAAAAAAGCGTCCCAACAACAACCAGCTGGTGTTCGTCGAAGAGGAAGACCTAGACAACGCTGGCGTGATGACATCATCCAAGACCTTCGTGATATAGGATGTCGAAACTGGGGTCAACTGGTCATGGAACGAGATGATTGGAAGCTTATTGCACAGACGGCAAAATCCCTTCATGGGATGTAAACGCCAGAGAGAGAGAAAATAAAAGATGAGAATGAATGGGTGCGAAATAGATGTTTAGTAATACGTCTTTCAGAATAAATTTAGACACACACCACATGGCTCCTGAGAGGACTGCTATTTTTGATTTGATTTACTTGACGTGGCCTGACCAGTTCAAACTAGAATCGATAGTAAGTCCGAGATAATCTATTGAATCTGATTTAGAAATTCTCTTGCTATACAAGTAAAGATTGTTCTGGATTGAGGGTGTGCTTCGATTAAACGTAATGAACGTAGTTTTGCTTATGTTTATGCGCAATCTATTAGAATTTAGCCAATTAGATAAGACAGACAAGCCTGACTTCATTTCACTAATAAGTACTTCATTGTTGGGTGATCCGTAGGTTAGAGCTATGTCGTCGGCAAACAACTGCAGTTTACCAAAGCAGTCTAGTTTGGAAATATCGTTCATATAAATAAGGAAAAGCGTTGGCCCCAATATCGATATTTGCGGTACTCCACACATTACTTTAAGTTTATTCGATTGAGTATCGCTTAATTGAACGTTTGAAGACGATCTTTTAGGTAGTCACAGAGAAGTTTCAAAACATTTCCTGTTATCCCAATTTTAATTAGCTTTATTTTTAGAATATCAAAGTTTCCACAATCGAATGCTTTCATTAAGTCAATAAATAAACATCATGTTATTTTTTTATTTGTCAAATTTCTATGTATATTTTCTACGAGATAGAGTGAGGCAGATGCAGTAAGTACTACATTTTGTTTGGAATCCAAATTGATTTTTATTAATTATATTATTTTCATCAAGATACTTTGATACTCTAGTTAAAATCGCTCGTTCATATATTTTCGATATAATCGGAAGGACGGATATGGGTCTATAGTTTGTTTTATTGGTTTTGGAGCCATATTTAAATATTGGGGTAATTTTAGCAATTTTGAGTTTGGACGGAAATGTAGAGGTTATGAAGGCTTGGTTTATACTATCCACTAAAGAAAGTAAAATATAATGTTGGTTTCCCTTGATAAATTTAACAGAAATATTGTCAGAGCCTTTCGCAGTATTATTGTCCAGTTGAGATATAAAGCTTTTAATTTCATCCACTGATACAGGCGCAGAGACAGAGAGTATTGGCGGGCTGCTAGAGATGCTATCTTAAAGCTCGGAAGTAATTGAATTTTTAGTCGCTGAGCATGAATTTGCAATTTCCTGGCCAATGTTTTGAAAAAAATCATTAAATTCTTTGATATTATCTGTTGGTCTTCACATAAAATATTGTTGACTATTAAATTAAAAGAAACATATTCCAGTTTGGAGTTACTATTATAGAGAATTTCATAAATGCAAGACCATAGATGTCTCGGCTTTTTATAGTTTTCTTTTAGGAGGTTGGTGTAATAATTTTTTTTATTAGTATTTATGAGCTTTTTGATTGATGATTTTAAATTGAGAAACATTTGAGAAAAATAGATGTTGCTCGGATATTTTATTTTTAATTTGTAGAAGACGTCGCGTTTTGAAACAAGTTCACTCAATTCCTTGTCAAACCAAGGCTTCTTGTAATTAGATCGTTCTTTTGTGCTAGTAACTATTGCTTCATACGTGTTTCTTTTTACTTCTATGCAAAGTCTTTCATAGAAATCGTCAAATGGCGTATGGGAAAAGGAAAAATTAGAAACAAACTCGTATAGTTTACCGTAGTTGATTTTCAGAATTTTATATGGATTTTTTTTTGTTCTTCTTTGTATCAATACAGAATAAAAGATATCTGTGATCGCTTAGCTCAGAGTCACCATAAACTGTGTAAAATATGTTACCTGTAGAAGAGATTATATGGTCGAGTGAGGTACGAATTAAACTTTTACGAGTGTAATATTCAAGTGATGTTTTATTAATTATGGTAAAGAAAGATGAGGCTAGTATACACCGGTATTTGAGAACGACGTTGTCGTTGGTATCAAACAGATTTATATTAAAATACCCTAAAATTATAGAGTTGGGATACAGTTTTAATTTGCCTTGGGAGGTCTTTAAAAGGCCATAAACGTTGTTTTGATTGCTTGGCAGTGAAATGCCATAAAATCACATTCAGAACTAGTTTCACTAGATAGAAGCTTAGGACCAAGAGCTTCTTGTACAAAAATTGAAATACCACAACGCGCATGTTTCGCCAATATAACCGGGTGAGTATGATGAAAACTTAGGTACCCATTAATGTTAATAAATTTTGTAATATCATTGGTTAAAAATGGTTCCACCATAACAATAATGTCAACTTGCACATTTAGGTTAAACAATAGGTTTTCAAAATGTTCAACTTTGTGCTGTAATCTGTTGATATTTATGTATAGTATCGTCGTTCCCCTGAATTTATCTGTTTTAATAGTATGCTCATAATCCGAAATATTTAAAAAACGCTTACCCCGATGTTGATGGTTAGGAACGCTAAAAACTTGATCCATATTCAGTACAGTATGTGTACGGTAACAATTAAAATATCTGCTGTTTACTAATTTTAGGTTTGACAAATAAAGCAATAATAGTAGTTTAATCAATGAGTGAATCATGAAGTAGTTTATTCTCTAGCAAAAGTTTAAAATTTGAGCGAGGCCCGAGCGAGAATTTTAATTTGCGAGAGAATAAAATTCATTATTCACGAACTGATTACAGTACTTTATTATCTGACAAAGAATTGTGTATTATAAAAAATAAAAACATTTTCTTCAATTAGAACAATAAATCTTTATTGTTTTAATTGATAAATCAAATTTCTTAATAAAAAACCCTAATGATAAAAAACGCCCTTCTCAAACAATCATAGGCGAGGAAATAAAGCACAAAAATAGGCCAAACCTAAGCAAATTGGCAGAGTAAGATAGATCGAGATGCGGTTTTTTGCATTCGATTCAGGAAAGTCGTCAGAAAAGTTTGTGAACATAGCCACTTTTTGGCAAAACACCTCTGGAGTACCTAGGGGCCAGGGCGGGCTGTATACACCTCATCTCTTTGAACTTTCCATAAATTCAGCTCGAAATTGATTGACGCTAGTTACTCGGGGGTTTTTGGGGTCACTGAACACGAATATGATGTCTGCGATGACCCTCGGAGTACCTAGGGCTCAGGGCGGGTATGTTTAACTCATCACCTGGAACTTTCCCTTAATAAAATAAAACAATGTAATAAAAAAATTATGGTTTTGAGTTTTAATTATGGAAATTTTCAGGATATGAGTTAAATATACCCGCCCTGGTAATTTCGAACTGTATTTATGGAAAGTTCCAGGAGATGAGGTGTATATAACCCACCCTGGCCCCTAGGTACTCCGAAGGTCATCGCAGACATCATATTCGTGTTCAGCGGTCCCAAAAACCCCCGAGTACCGAGCTTCGATCAATTTCGAGCTGAATTTTTGAAAAGTTCCAGGAGATGAGTAAGACGCCCTGGGCCCTAGATACTCTGAGGGTCATCGCCGACTTCATATTCGTGTTCAGCGACCCCAAAAACCGAGTAACGAGCTTCGGTCAATTTTGAGCTGAATTAATGGAAAGTTCCAAAAGATGAGTTAGACATACCCACTTTAGGCCATAGGTACTCCGAGGGTTATCGCTTACATCATATTCGTGTTCAACGACCCCAAAAATGACCGAGTAACGAGCTTCGATCAATTTCGAGCTGTATTTATGGAAAGTTCCAGGAGAAGAGGTGTATATAACCCGCCATAGCCCCTAGGTACTCCAAAGGTTATTGCAGACATCATCTTCGTGTTCAACGGCCCCAAAACACCCCAGTAACGAACTTCGATCAAATTCTAGCTGAATTAATGTTAAGTTTCAGGAGATGAGTTAGACATACCCGCCCTGGGCCCTAGATACTCCGAAGGTCATCGCAGAAATCATATTCGTGTTCAGCGACCCCAAAAACCCCCGAGTAACGAGCTTCGATCAATTTCGAGCTGAATTTAGTGAAAGTTCAAGGAGATGAGGTGTATATAACCCGCATTGGCCTCTAAGTGCTCCAGAGGTTTTTTGGAGAAAAGTGGCTATGTTCACAAACTTTCCTGACGGCTTCCTGAATCGAATGCAAAAAACCGCATCTCGATCCATCTTGCTCTGCCAATTTGCTTAGGCTTAGTGCTTTATTTCCTCGTCTATCAACTAAGTTCAACTATACGAAATAAGAGAATTTAAATTAAAATTTGATTTTTGAACAAAACTTATATCAAAGCTTTGTTTATCAAAGCAAAACTTATCAAAGCTATCAAGGCTTTGTTTTCAGCTGTCAGGCCGTGTATTGCCTGGTTAATGATTTCGAATTTTGATGAGTGGTCGCGAAGCTTATTGTGGTTTTATTTAGCGTATGGTTTTTATGACACATTAAAAAATAAAACTTAAAAAAGGTGGATTTTTCAATGAAATCTACCTAAAACAAAACATGAATACACATTAAATGAGCTTACAATCAATTTGATTGCACGTCTTAAAAAGTAAAAATATTTGAACATTGGGCAGTACATTTGAACATTATATGTTTACATCGAGTGAGTCTATCCATGTTACTACATCGGGCGTTGCCAAATGGATGTCTGCGATGTTGCCATTGTATCGTCGAATTGGACACACAGTTGTAATGTGTTTTATGGTTTGTTGTAGAGCTCCACAGTCACATTGAAGGGACTCTGAAATGCACCACTTGTAGTAAGAATCAGCACAACGTCCATTTTATTGTGGTTTGCAGCTAGCATGGCCATTATGTCTTTGTTTGTAGGTGCTGCGTGTTCTTTTCCCAGCTGCCATATTTGAACTCTACGAATCGAATACGCAATGATTAATTTTAATTTTTTTTGCAGCTTGATATAAGTATTACAGTATTATTTTTCAGGGCACTGAGATTATATCTAGCACTTTAAATTGGGAAAAAAAATCACTTGTACTTTCTGTATTCCAAGAATGAAATTATAATTATATACTATAGAGTTTAACTTGAAATTCGTAATGATGCCTAAAAGAAAATGAAAGATCAATGTTATATATGCACTTTATTTTTTTCCCCAATTTCGCGAATGTGGATTGTACCACTTGAAGAAAATATTGAATTATTGTTACTTGTATTGTTTTATAAACTACAGATTTTTTTAATAATTTAGAATCACTAATTGAGGAGTTATATTAAAAATTCAATTCCACAACAAGAAGGTCCGTCTTACTCCAACGCCATTTTTTTTTGTTGAAAATTTTTATTCCCTATTTTATTCCCTATTTATTCCCTATCATGGAAAGCTTTTCAAAATCTTACTTATGACATTTTGGCGATGTCGGAACACAGAAAGTTCTAAAAGTCTAAAACTATATGGAGAAACTAGTTAAAAAAATTTTCTATTGTTTAAGGCTGAAAAACTGTTGTTCCCTATTTATTCCCTATCATGGAAAGCTTTTCAAAATCTTACTTATGACATTTTGGCGATGTCGGAACACAGAAAGTTCTAAAAGTCTAAAACTATATGGAGAAACTAGTTAAAAAAATTTTCTATTGTTTAAGGCTGAAAAACTGTTGGGTCAAATAATGGAATTGTAGTAGGGTCAAGAAATTTTACTTTGTTAACTTAAAGTTATAATTAGTTAAAACTTTCAATATAGGATTATGCTTATGGTCTGCAGATATAACATACAAGACAAGGAATAGTTTCTTTCTGATGCATCGCCAACAGAACGTTATCTTACGAAGTGATTATTCATTACAAAATTGTTTAAAGTTACCAGTATCCTCGCATTTTTAGCTATACTTCTGCACTTGAATATTGGCAACAATATTAGATGCATAGTGAACAGATGCACTTTCTTTGCCTAACCCAATGCATTTTGATCGTTTTGTGATTTGGCAGGTGGGTTGATTTAGCTTGCTTTGGGTTGTAGAGCATTTATTTCAAAGCCATGGCGGCCAATTTACCTTCAAATATGGTAGAGGCATCTATTAGTGGGTAGAGAGATCCGAAATTCGACGTCCATGCCGTGCTGCCTGGTTAATGCTGACAGAATTAGGTTGGTGTACAAGAGACAGGCAGAGTAAAAACTGCTTTAAAACTGCCTTAAAACCAATGTGACTCAAGCGTCTGATCCCCATTTTAGGGGCGGCTTGAAGCGGGCGTCTGTCTTGGATCTAGCGGCTCGCTATGTAAACGTGTAAAAAAGTTGTTTCTGGTGACGTTAAGATGCAGAACGGACCCATTCACGATAATTTTGGTTGGGCCTAAGGTTAACACCCTAACCCCGGAAAAAAAACTTATTTGTTAAATTTGAAAATCAGAAAAGAATAACAGACCCGAACAAAAATAGAATTTTACCTGGACGTGAAAATGGACCATACTACCGAATCGGAACGTGGAACGTGCGCAGCTTGAGCGCTCTTGATGCTCTTATAAGTCTAGAAACAGAGGCTGAGAGGTATGGGATGGATATCGTAGCTCTGCAAGAAATTAGACAGCCAATAACAGGAAAACAAGATTTAGATAGTCACTCTCTGTACTGTAGTGGTCATCCTTCTCGAAGAGAATTTGGAACTGGCTTTCTTGTTGGTGCACCAATATAAGAAGCCGTGATAAAATTCATCCCGGTCAGCGAAAAAATTTGACATTACTCGTACGTGGTACATATAACAATATTTCTCTTATTGCTGTACATGCACCTACTGAAGCTAAGACCGTCGACAAGAAGCTAGTTACAACACGTTTCTTTTCGAGTGTTCTGGATCCTTTGGAGATGCATATATTGGAAATAAATACTTTCTTAACGGTCTGGAATTTACAAAAAATTGCAATGTTTCTGAAATTTGGTGCTCTTTCAAATGATATCCCACTCGCTTAGGTCAAAAAAAGTTTTTTTTTACCCTCCTTACACCCACCCCCTAAACACACAGAAATATAATTATTTGAGAGTTCGCTATAATTTTCGTTCAAAATATAGCAAACTTCCTGTCTCTATGAATTTTTTAAATTTTTTCTGTCTACCAGTGTCGAAACGTAGGGGACGGTCTGGAATTTGCACATTTTTTAGAATAACTCAAAAACTGTGTACCGCAAAATTCTAAAAAAAATTGCAAAGTTTCTGAAATTTAATGCTCTTTCAAATGACACCCCATTCGCTTGGGTCAAAAAAGTTTTTTTCACCCTTCCTTACCCCCAATCCCTTAAAAGCACAAAAATATAATTATAAGAGAGTTCGCTATATTTTTCGTTCAGAGTTTATCAAACTTCCTATCTCTGTGAATTTTTTCAAATGTTTCTGTTAATTAGGCTCAAAATGCAAGGGGGGGGACCAACTTTTTGTGTCACTTTATTGATAATAATTCAAAAACTATGCATTGATAAATTCTAATAAAAAATGTCAATATTTCTAAAATCAAGTGCTCTTTCAAATGACACCCCACATGACCTGGTTTCAAATGATGTTTTTACCCCTTAACATTCCCACCCCTTTAATAAATATAGTTATGAGTATCTGCCACTTTTCTATATTTTTCATTAAAAACCTACTCAATTTTCTATCATTCCAAATATATTTCAAGATTTTCGATGAAGTAGGGTCAGAGTTATGCTGGGCACTAAAACATCCAGAAAACGTCATTTTTCAAAACTATACAAAAAATGGTGAGGTGTAAAATTCCAAAATATATTTTTAAATAATGCTGAAATGAAACCCATTCATATGATACCCTACTCGTCTCGATACAAAAATGTATGTTTTCAAAGGCTTTACATCGTACCTCTTTAAAACAAACGAACACAACTTTATTTATTTTTTAACCCACCATCTTGTGTGGATAAATTAGTTTTATAAGCACCTCAAATTTTAAGTTCATCGGATTAATGGTTCACGAGATAATCGAAATAATGTGAAAAACACGTTGTACTCTCACCAATAGTGTTCCGTATAGAAAACGGATCCCGAACATTGCGACACAGATGCAAAGGCTAACTTCACCACTGCTCTGGAAACAAAATGTTCTAGCTATACAGTGATCCAATATCCAGAACGTTGTGAAAAACTGTGGTGAGCTGTACTAAATGTTTATTTACCAAGTTTCATTCAATTCGAATATCAGGTCAAGATGTAATTGAGCTTTCAAAAAACACACGCTCGGGGGACCTCCCACCACTTTGTTCACTATCGCTCAAAAACTAGTCAGCTCCTTGCCATACATATATGGATCTTTTTCCAAAGTGTCATCAAAATTTCATCTCATCTAGAGAACTCTTTTGTTTTAAAAACCCAAACTCAAAATGACATTTTACAAACCACAAAGTTAACATAAATACGATTTTCAATAAATATCTGTATAACTACAATAAATTATCATCACTTTTATTAAATCCGTTTTAAACATAACTCTTTCACTTTAATCCGAAGAAAAAAACCGTAGTCAAGAAAAATAATGGAAAACGAAAATGAAATTTTCATCTCAACCGAACGAAGAACGTATTCCTAAAATTTAAGTTTATTTTTGTTATTCGTTAATACTCAGAAAATCCTAGTTTTCATTTTTTAAGTTTAGTTTTTTTTTTGTTATTCTATTTCAATTTGTTACGCTTTTACTTAAAAGTTCTGAATCCATTTAGAATTCATCGCTCTGAATCACACATTTAACGTTAGGGAATTTTTATTTAATTTTGTTTTTTTTATTTTGGGAAAAACAACAATAAACCTGGAACACTTAAAAAACAACTGAAAAAATACAGCATGTCTGATTTTGAGAATCTGAACATCAACAGTAAAATGTACTTGAGGAAAATTTACCTCATAAACTAGGAAAATATGTAATAGTTTAACCGTTGGTTGGTGTTGTTGTTTAAAATACTAATTTCAAAAAAATTTGTGATGCACAAAATTGAATTTAATGATTTGAATATTTGATTTCTAGAAGATTTTGCTGGGATGGGAATATGTACAAGTGAAGTTTTGTGAAATCACAAATTTAATTTCTTTGCATAAAAAAAAACTCGTTGGTTTTGTTAGTTAATATATTCAATGCATTGGCGGCTGCTTTGAATAGATGATATAAAATAGTATGTATAATATTAATAATGCATCAAAAAATTTATTTTAAAAAATTCTGAAAATATTATTTTTGTCATTCTAGGTTTTGTCTATTCCTACAAGTATTCCCGATGTAGGTTTTTTTTCTAATAAAACTTAATTATGTCAGTCACTACTTTTCGTTTTTATTAAATCCATTAAATTAAGAATACTAATTTTTCATAAAAATAGAATTTTTGTTAATATTACATTTTTTGTTGATAAAACAGACAAATATCATATTACCTGCTGTTAAAAATTAAATCAATACAGAACTATAATTACTAACCAATCGACACGAAAACGTTTCAAATGAATAGTTTTTCTATGGTAGTATATGAAACATTTATTTTCGGGCAGGTTCAACCCGTAGTGAAGTTCCCTTCTTTTCTCTCTAGTGAAAAAATATTTGCTATATAATTTTGCAAAAAATTTAAATGGTAAATACAATTGTGTAATATCGTTTATATTTATAATCGTGAACGTCCAGTTAGCACGACCCGTGACGTCCTACCGAAAAATTGTTGTTTTTATCTTTGGTAGAAAAATATACTATTTTAATAACTGAAGAAGTTAAATTAAGAATGTTAATATAAAATAGAACAAGTTATAATTTTTAAAAACGATTATTTATATTACCAATTTTTTTATTGGTTTTGTTCGAATGACTTTTGATATATGTATATTTGAATCTGATATGGGATTGATAAATGGCTTAGAAGTTATTATTTATGAATTAATTATAGACGTTAGAATTATTAGCAAATGAATTTAATATGTGTTATGTTCAGAAGAGGACATTTTACTTTACATTACAATTATTAATAATTACCGATGGGAAAACTTTTTACACTAGGAACACTGAAATGGTTATACATAGTTTTTGAAGGTTTGGCGCTAGGATTGCTGATTATGTTAATAGTTGTGTGTTTTCAATTATTTTCTGAAATGTCTGAATAACATTTTGGTTGCTTATTTTGTTTATCACAAAAGACTACAAGCTTTTGTAATAAACACTGATTTTTATGGTGCATTACTATCAGAAACATTGGGAGAACTGCGTGCCGTGCGAGATTTAATTCCACCTACCTTCAATCTGGCGGATTCGAAAATGTATTTCTTCAGTCCAGTAAAAATGCAGAATTGCACGCAAACAACATTAACCAGATAACGATTTTGCATAGACCCTTAAAGACTAAGGAACCAAGACGATCACACATACTACTTTAATATATATTCATTATATAATAAACCAAAATATAAATTTTTCGCTCACCCCATAAGTTCATATATGATCTCACTCTTCACCATCTTTCTCCCTAGCCAATCATATCGAGTAACCTATAGTACTTAACATAACAATAGTAGCGCCAATTTATAGGCGATTGATGCACTAAAACAATAACTTACTATTATGCAGTAGTTGCGCCTATGTACAGGTGATAGTTGAACATAAGTAATTATTCAATCTAATGCAATAAAATAAATATCGTTATACCTCTTTCAAATCCTCATCTCAATATAATCATTCAATGCACTGTTTCCAGCTATCTGCTTTATCACTTGGTGCTATCAGCGGCTGACCGTTTGAGTCTTTTAAGTTTGAGCAATACGTCTTTCTCCAAAATGTTCTTTAATTTTTCGATAGCCTGAGTCTATAAAGCCCATGTTTAGATCTTTCTCAATGTCATCACATTTGTCCTTTAACCACGCTGCCTTTGCGTTTTTACATTTTCTGATCACTTCATTTCTAGCCATTCTGTCCCTTCGCAGTCCTCCCTCATCCGTCCGAACCTTGCACTTTCTTCTAGTGCCATCAAACCCACTATTTCCTCAGTTATCCAAAGATAACTTCCTACAGGCTTCTTTATACCGATTTTCTCATCCCCCATACAACACATACTACTTCGCTTAATATCCCCGCTTTTTGTATTTCTCTTTTCAAACATTCCCATTCCTCTTCCACTGAATTCATTCCTTGTAATGCTTCTAGTTCTCTACCCAACTTATATTCAAACTCATTAAACTCATCTTCCTGTTTTAATTTTTATAAATCCCTTATCTTTGTTTTATTTCTTTTTCTTAGCTTTTTAGGGTTCCGTTTTTTATACGGAACACTATTGGTGAGAGTAAAACGAGTTTTTCACATTATATCGATTATATCGTAAACTATAAATGCTATGGACATGAAATTTGAGGTGCGTATAAAACTAATCTGTCCACATAAGATGACAGATACAAATACAACTGAAGTTGTTTTCGTTTGGTTTACAGTGTTACGATGTGAGACCTTTGAGAAAACAAATTTTTATAGATTCAAGAATGGTAGCAATATGAAAGAGCTTCATTTCAGTATTCCTTAAAAATTTATTTTGGAATTTTACACCTCACCTTTTTTTGTATAATTTTGAATAATGATGTTTTCTTCGTGTTTTCTTACCTCGATTAGCTCCGAACCTAACTGATCGAAAATCTTCAAATGTAGTGGAAATGATAGAAAAAATTAGTAAGTTTTTTGTGGCAAATATAGGAAAGTATCACATACTCATAATTATAATTATTAAAGGGGTGGAATGAGGAGGAGTAAAAACATCATTTAAAATGTGTTCAAGTGGAGTGTCATTTGAAAGGGCACCTTATTTAGTAAACTTTGCAATTAATTTTTAAAAATTTTGCAGTGCACAGTTTTTGAGTTATTGTCAAAAAAGTGCGACTTTCAGACCGTTCTCCCCTAACCCCCCACCCATACGTCTCGACACTGATTGACAGAAACATTTGTAAAAATTCACAGAGTTGAGATGTTTGCTAAATTTTGAATGAAAATTATAGCGAAGTCTCAAATAATTATATTTTTTTACTACTTGCATGAGAAATTTCAATTATTTACTCAAAAACCCAAGACAATAGTTATTTATTATACAAGGGAAAAAAGTAGTAGATTTTAGCTCGAGGTTGTGTTGTCTCCCGACGCGAAGCGGAGGGAGACAAAAAACCGAGAGCTAAAATCTACAATTTTTCCCGTGTATAATACACTATTTTTTTCTGTGACTGGATAAATATTAATATAATTATTGAAAAAATAATATTAAACAAATATTACAATATGTATATTCACCACACCATACGAATTTTTCTTGAATAAAAACTTAAAATTAAGTTTCATTTTATTTGTCAAAACCAGTTAATAACATCAAGAAGAAAACGGTATAACTTTTCATTAACATTAAAATAGTCATAAATGTTCATAAATATTCATAATATTCATCATTTATGTGTATATATGTATTTATATATATATTTTTATCTATCCGGGAAAAAAGTACATACTTTTTTCCCGGGGAAAAAAGTATTTTATGAAAAGTAGCATTTTTGCACCTGTCAGCAGAAGTAAAATGTTAAACTTTTTTCCCGTCACAGAAAAAAAGTTATTGTTCTTAGCTATGGTTACTAATAATTATTCCCCACACCTAATAATAAGTATTTTAGCACCTTCGTAAATAAAATAATGAATGAATGCAAAAACTTCTTTCCAATTATAGTAGTTTATTTGAAATTTTAATTCGTGTTAAACAGAATTCTGTTGAAATTTAGTTTAGTTGTGAGTTGTAGATTAAAAAAATTCTAAATTTGGCTCAACAATATTGAATAGATTTTCAATTTCATGTCAAAAATAAATAAAAGCTATATTTTTTAATCCAAAGCATATGTGATTTTTATACAGTTTTAAGAAAATTCATTGAAAATAAATTTCTAACTAAGCAGCCCTGAATAATAAATATCCAATACGCAATCCAATGATATGATAAACAATGTTTCACCAAATCAAAATTTTTATTTATTCACCATTTGCTTATTAATTGACATTTTATTTTGTGAATAATTAAGAGATTTAGTGCATTTTTTATATCAAATAGTAAAAAAAATAGTATATAAACCTCGGTGAAGAAAATTTTCTCCATTTCGGTGCTTAATTCGCTCGAAACTTCGTTTCTCGCGAATTAATATCCACCTCAATGTAGAAAATTTACTTTATCACCTTGGTATATAATGTACTATTCTGTGTGTTTAAGGGACCGGGGTAGAGAGGGTAAAAAAAACTTTTTTGACCCAAGTGAGAGGCGTGTCATTTGAAAGAGCACCGAATTTAAAAATCATTGAAATGTTTTTTAGAATCTTGCGATGCACAGTTTTTGAGTTATTGTCGAAAAAGTGCAAAGTCCAGACCGTTCCCCCCCTACGTTTCGACACTGATTGACCGAAAAATTTGTAAAAATTTACAGATTTAGGAAGTTTGGTAAATTTTGAATGAAAATATAGCAAAGTCTCAAATAATTTTATTTCTGTGTATTTAGGGGACGGGGGTGGAAAGGGTAAAAAAACCTTTTTTAACCCAAGCGAGTGGGATGTCATTTGAAAGAGCACCTAATTTAAAAATCATTGCAATTTTTTTAAATTTTGCGGTGCACAGTTTTTGAGTTATATTCAAAAAAGTGCAACTGTCAGACCGTTCCGCCTCCTACGTTTCGACGATGATTAACAGAAAAATTTGAAAAAATTTCACAGAGGCAGGAAGATTGGTGAATTTTGAATGAAGATCATAGCGAAGTGTGTAGTCTCTCCACCCCCCTAAATTTCGACACTCGATTGAACGAAAAAATAATCAAATTTAAACCATTTACAAGCTGGTGTAATAGAACCTTTCTTGAGCTATCGTAAACAGCTATGGATAAGATTAAACCTGAAGCAACATTTTTGTTGTGATTTTTGATCAATGTATATATGTGATAGTAATTTACTATTGACATTTACGATAAAATATTTACTTTGCTATGCGTCATGGTCTGGCAATATAAAGACATTACAACACAACTTTTTGTCGTTCGAGGAACCCTTGGCGAACAAATTTTATTCGCACTTGTCTGACTTTTTTTAATTTTAGTTTACATTCCATTATCAGCAGATTATGATTGGTGTTAATATCTGCACCAGGAAATGTTTTGACGTCCATTATTTGATTTTTAAATCTTTTCTTGACCATTAAATATTCAAGTTGATATCTTCCAGTTTCTCCATGTCTTGTCCACGTATATTTGCTTTTTTCGTGATTCTTAAAGAGGGTGTTTGCCACTACTACCTAGTTTATACTTTTCACAAAATTCTACAAGTCGATCTCCTCTCTCATTTCTTTTCTCCAGACCATATGCTCCAACTATACAGCTTTGTTTACCTTTTCCTACAACAGCATTCTTATCTCCTATTATTATTAGATTTTTATTTCCTTTCACATATGAACTGAGTTTTTCTACATCTTCTTGGTGGTATGGTTTTAAAATTACTTTGGATGCATTTTTTTTAATTTTTTTCTGAATGAACAATATGTCGAAAATATTGGGTACAAATTTATAGTTAATCCGAGTAAAACTAACGGAGTAACAGCGTTTCAACAGGGTTGCCGTTTGACCCCATTTTCCCGAAAACGTCATTTTTGAAGTTCGTGAACATTAGAACTCAAAATCTACTGAACCGATCCTTTTGAAAATTTGAACATTACTTCTTCACATAAATCAACAGGTAATCAGGAAGAGTTTTTTTTTTATTTTTTCCTATTTTTTAATAACAAATTAAACGCGAAAAATACATCACCTTTAAAACGCATATCAATTTTTTTGTTTCACATGATCCGGTAACGAGTTATAATGTTCACCGCAAAACCACTTTTTTTCAAGGCGCCTCTGGAAATTCAACGTCACCGGCTTATTTATCAATATTTTTAATTGAAATTTTTTCTGGCATACTTCAAAAGTTGTAAAATAATATGTTATTAAATTTTATAAATTTATATTACTCATGTCGCTGCAAAAAAATCAAAAAAATATGCTTTTTTTCGTCTTTAAAACCATACCCCCCTTAAGGAAAAGAGGGTGCCCTAACTCCACCCTGCTCATCCACTTTCCAGGAGGAGGTTGACTCCTTATTCCGGGAGTCTCTCGGTCAAAAAAAATTAGTAATGAAAAATAAAACACTAAAAGACGTGCCTAGATTTTTCATTTGATTCAAAATTGTACAATTATTACGAGTTTTTTTTAAATAGAAAATAAAAAATTCTGCCCCAAAAAATAATAGTTTGTCAATATAAAAAGAAAAGAAAAAAACTGACATTTGTGTTTTTATTATAACCCAACATATAATTTTTGATATTTTATCAATGAAAAATAAATTTGTCCATAATGAAAAAGTTTGAGAGCAAATGTTCATAATATATTTTGAAAATATTTACATGACTCAAATAGTTTTTCATGTGGTTAGAAAATATGGCTTGTCCTTTATAAAAAATTTTAGTTATATAAAATTAATAATTAATTTTTTAAATCACTGGATATAACACAATAAATTTAAATGACTCTCGTAATTATTTTCATTAATTTTATAGAAATTAGCACAACTATGAATAAAACATCTAATATTTTTGGTATTTTAAATTTAGAATCGTTTTTAATTTATAATTTAATATAAAGTATATGGTTATAAATAAAAACAAATAAAATGGAAAAAAGGGATATTAATTATGACACACATGCTATCACCTTTGTTCTCTTCCTACAATTTCAAAGTTATTTTCTCTCTTTATTTATATATACTCTAAGATTTTACGCATCTTTTGTTTTTTTTTATTAAAAATTACTCAATTTTGTCTCTCTATTATATGTTGTGAAGTTTTACTAAAACTTACACAAATTTTAATGCACATTATTTCTTTCATAATATTTTTCAAAGTAATATATCTTTATTTAGTTTATTAAAGAATTTTAATATTGGAGGATGAGCAGAAAAAAACACTCGTTTTCGGCATTGAAATTTTTGTTTGAAACATTTCGATTTTTTTAGATTTTTCTAAATCAAACTCGATTCCTTAAAAAAAACTTTTTTTTACTATCTCCTTATGTCCATAAAATATAAATAAAAACAAATATTTGAAATTTTTTTGTTATCATCAGGCGTCGGAAAACACATTTGACTAGAAAATTTCAAGTTGATAGCACTTGTAGTTTGTGAGTAAGTCAATTATGTAGAAATTTTTTTACTTTTACAAAGTACGGAGCCCTAAAAAACTTAATAAAGTCCTTAAATCAGTGTAAAAGCAAAGTAATGCCAAAATAGTAGTTTAATCAATGAGTGAATAATGAAGTAGTTTATTCTCAAGCAAAAGTTTAAAATTCGAGCGAGGCACGAACGAGAATTTTAATTTGCGAGAGAATAAAATTCATTATTCACGAATCGATTACAATACTTTATTCTCTGACAAAGTTGTAAAAATTGTATTATAAAAAATAAAAACATTTTCTTCAATTAAAACAATAAATCTTTATTGTTTTAATTGATAAATCAAATTTCTTAATAAAAAAACCCCGATGATAAAAAACGCCCTTCTCATACAATCAACCAAGTTCAACTAAACGAAATAAGAGAATTACTCAAAATTTGATTTTTGAACAAAACTTATCAAAGCAAATGTGATTATAATTTGAAAATAATTTTAATGAAATCAAAACAATTTGACCAATTGGAATCATACCAATTGAATAATGATAATTTTTTTATAGGAAAATTTTCATTAGGCAATAGGTTGAGTTCATTAGGCTATAGGTTAAAAAACAATACAATAATACATACTATTATTATCGAAAAAACATACAAATAAAGCTGATATAATTAAATGGAAGAGAATAAAATTGATTTTAAAATAAAATTTCAAACAGAAAGAAAATTCACAAAGAAATTATTCATTTCCCAAAGATTGTCAAGGGTTCACCCAATTCGGTGTGATGGTGGTAAAATTTTGTGAACAAAAATTTAAGAATGATATTCGCAACAAGAAGTTCACATTTTAGCGAGTAAGAGCTTTGAAAGCAACATCGTATAGGATGAGCTTGTAGAGTACCTCACCCTTCCGAACGTTTTTTCAGATTTAAATTTTCAAAAATTTATTTTTCAAAGATGGCGTTATCCAAAAGTGTCTTATTTTCTTTTCGTTTTCTAAAAATTTTAACCTTTTACCAAAGACATGTTGCAGGCAAGTGTTTTGTTTTGTTGACGAAAAAGTCCCATTTGAATATTTCCGCAAAGAAAATAAATAAACAAATTTTAATATAAAAAAGTACTAAACTGTAACCAGATATTTAAATAATAATAAAATAATAAACGCCTTATTCTTGTTAAATTAAGTTTTATTTCACTAAATACGTGTTTCGAAACCTATGCTCGAAAGTTTTTTAGATACTACTGTCGATGTAAGCAAAGCTTTCGAAATACGCATTTAGTGGAATTAAACTTAGTTTAACAAGAATAAGGCGTTTATTATTTTATTATTATATAAACAAATTAAAAAAACACATTTTTTGGAACTAACTAACTAAAAATTAAAAAATTAATTTTGCATTGACACAACGTTATGTTGCAAAGAAACAAACGATGTGTTCGTACAAACTGTACATCTTTTATTACGATACAGTTGTATCTGACATAACTCCACCCGCATTTACCAATTCGATATTTTCGATGTGATTTCTTACTATATGTCTCTCCATGAATCTGTGACGAACATAAAAACTAAAATCATTTCTCAAAAAAATAAAAAATTTAGCAGGCAATGATTTCGTTAACATTTATTAAAAAAACTAAAAATATATTTTTTATTCGCCTACATATTAAAGTGTTACTTTATTACTGTGATTTGCAGCCCTAAAGTGTCACTTTTTAACTATTTATTTTGTTGTCATAGTTAAAGTAAAAGTAAAAAAGTAAAAAGCATTTGTATTTGTTTAAATTCTATGAAAAATGGAATTTTTTATCAAAGCTACCCTTAAATTCAAAATTTCATTATCCAATTAAAATAGTTGTTACCATTTGTTGTCATGGTTATACAATAATTTGAAAAAAATAACAAATATTTCGTCAAAGGTTACTTGTTCCACATATTTTTATTTTAAAATTTATGCAAATTTATAATTTTAAATTAGAATAAATAAATTTTTTTTAAATAATTTGCTTGCGGCGAATAAAAAATAGTATATGATGCACGGACGTAAGCTATTTTGGACTTAATGTGGGTAAACTCCATATCCGTCCAAAATCTTGAGCTTTACGTCCTAGCATCATAATGTACTATTTATTATTCGGATTCTGTTTTTTCCAAATAGTTTTTGAAAAAATTCTTGATTTTCGTGATGTAAAAAAATGTTTGTTTATTTTTCACTATATTTTTTTTTATATTTTAGAATTAGAATTTTAGAATTTTTAGAATTTTGGAAAAAGTTTGAATATTTAAGAATTTTTGGATTATTATTGGAATTTAGAAAAAGTTTAAATATTTGATTTCATTCTAGTTTTTGGAATATTTTTGGAATTTTGAAAAAGTTTGATTTTATTTAATTTAACAATATTTTTGGAATTTTGATTATAATTTTCCGGCAACGTATTGATGTTTCGTGTTAGTTTTGTAATAAATTTTTAAACAGAGATAAAAAATACTTGTACTTTAACAAAGAGTAATGTTTGATGTACATCGCTGCCCAAAACTAAAAACCATGTCCTCCTCTGCCATTATTTTAGATGAATACTTTAGAAAAAGATAGTGAATTAAGTGATTAGTTAGGATAGTTGAAGATAATAGTGAAAAATGCCGGACAATGCAACATTTAGGTAATCATGGATATCAGATAGTGCTAAACAACAAATTCTCCTTATATTGGATACAACATCTCCAACAACATCTCGTATCATCATACTCATCTCCTGGAGAATTCAATCTCCACTCGAATCTACCTCCACTCAAAGCAGTATCATCCAAAAATCATGATACACAATCAATTCAATGTTTTTTTTCTATTTCCTTCCTCACGCTTGTTTTTTGTAGTTTTTTGGTATATATTCTAGTGAAAAGTATATTAGTCAGGCAGTTGGTGAAAATCAAACATCATGTGAAAAAAAAAATTATTATAATCAAAAAAAAACTTTAAGTTGCTAATTTTATTTTCAAGGAAAAATTAGTAAAATGCCTTTGAATTGAAAAAAATCCCCATTACTTCTTTACTTACTTGAGTTTAATTGATCTCAAAACTCCCCAATAAACTTTAATTGACCAATTGTCAGCCATTGCTTTCACATTGATTGGAAACAATTAGTAATGACTATATACAATCATGACTTAAGATGTTAATTAGAATAGAAATATTCCCCATTCTATGAGTTAACACAAAGTATTGTCTAGAAATTTAATTCTAAAATTCCCATATAATGTTAAAAATATTTCCATAATATGGACTTTAATGATGGTGGAAAAATTCAACTTAAGTAAAATAAATAAGGATGAATAATTTGAAGGTTCGAATTCAGGCAAAACACGAAGAATGATAAGTGGAAATTTTTTCTGAGACCTTTGAATTGAAAGAAATTCCAATTTCATATAAATATAATTCTAATAAATATAATATAATTCATCGCATGGAGGGATCAGTTTTTATTAATTTGTTAATTTTTATTTTTTCGAACCACGGGTGTGACAACCCCGCGTACTCCAGTCCCTGCTATTGGCATATGAGTTAACGTGAGATATCACATACCACTGGCAATAGCAGTGAGATATCACTAGCCAAGGTGATATCTTAGGGGTGCTGGCGGATGAACTGTATTCAGTGAACGGTAGCACTCTCAATC
Source organism: Diogma glabrata (assembly GCA_963693315.1). NCBI lineage: Eukaryota > Metazoa > Arthropoda > Insecta > Diptera > Cylindrotomidae > Diogma > Diogma glabrata. Next base: position 246,890,965 of record OY856188.1, on the reverse strand, counting down.
TTAACTAATGAACATTCCTTGATGCTGGAACGCTGTAGCTTGCTCGATGAAACGAGCCTTCATATAACTACATATCTGAGCTTTAATCATTGAAAAATATACTGCGTCCCATAATCAGGGATTATGCCATTGGCTGGACTATTGGCAAACCAATTTTAGTTTTGTTCCTGCAAATTTGTAAAACAAATTTGCTTTTTATCTCTTATTTTATTTGTATTTTCCCTATCCTATCACAAAATATTGGCCTATGTCATATTTTATATGTGATAGGATTTATGGTTTAGTTATCCATTACTTAACAAAAAAATATTAAAAAAAACAAAAAAAAACAGATTTGCGTCCATTAACATCCTTAGAACGCATGTTGTTGTGGGACCTTGGTCTTAAAAGGTTTTTATGTGTTGTTGTGACACATATTGTAATGCCTACTACACATCACATTTTATTAAAAAAAAAAAAAATTAATTCTTTACTTATTTGAGTTTAATTTATCTCAAAATCCCCAAAAATCCCGCATGGAGGGATCCATTTTTTTATTTGTAATTTTTTTTTATTTTTGACAATCCCGCGTACTCTAGCCCCAGCTATTGACATACGAGTTAAGGTAACATATCACATACTACTGGCAATAGCAGCGAGATTTCACTAGCCAAGGCGATATCTTAGGGGTGCTGGCAGATGAACTCTAAACAGTCATCGGTAGCATCCTCAATCTTAGCAATGGAGCATTCCTTGATGATGCCACGTTATTACTTATCTGAAGAATCGAGCCTTCATATATCTTCTTGTATGGGCTTTAATCATTAAGGATGGAAGTGTTCATGCGACATGATCAAGAAATATGCCACCATTTGGATTATTGGCAACCACATCTTAGTTTTGCTTCTGCAAATTTTTAAAACAAATTTGCTGTTTGCTTTTTATTTATTTTTATTTTTTTTATTCTATCATGAAATGTTGGCCTATGTCATATTTTATATGTGATTTGAATATCCAAAGATACTATGCCCCACTAGGGATTAGGATTAAGATTGAATATTAAAAAAACTGAATGTTTTTCTTTAAGAAATTTATAGAAAATTTAAAGTGCTCTCCTGTAAAATGTTCCTAATGTTAGTTACGATAGTTTACTTCTGAGACACAGATATAATAAGCCATTCTAAAAAAAGTCAGGCAAGTGTGAATATAATTCGCTCGCCTAGGGTTCCGTGTATATAATATTTGAGAAAAAAACAGTATTTGTTAGTATGGTTTGACTTTGTGTTAAATCTTACCCAAAGCTGTTTATGGTGGACGCTTCAATAACGACGGCTTCTAACAAATTTATATTTTATCAATAATTGTAGTTTCGACTGATGTTGGTTCCTAAATTTTTCTTTGTAAATTTTTTTGTAGGAAATAGTTTAAGAGCCAGTTTTGAGGGTTTTTATTGAAATCAACATTAAAGTCACCTATCACAATAGTTGAAGGACAAAATGTCATCAAATTATTGCCAACGAGTGCATGGTTTAGACAGTCAAGTGATTTGTCTACTGAACATTTAGGAGATCGGTATATTTACAGGATTTGAACTCCAGCTAGCGGGAAAATTAAATATTCACAATGACTGACAGCAGAGCTGAAATCGAAGTGATGGTTTCTACTATTTTTCTGCACTAATGGTACTGTATCAGACCTAATGAAAAGAACAGATCCCCAACCTCGATTTACTTGATTGAGTAATGCTTTCCATCTTTGTGAATCCTACCAAGCTCATATCATCTTATTGAATAGTCCTTCACAAAAACACAATTTTAAATTTTAATCAAATGAATCTTCGAAAACTACATAAAAAATTATTTTGGACTAAAAAAAATCCGCCAATATCAAAAATAATTTTTTTATAACATTTTCACTCTCAACCCCCTCAAAATAATATTTGAAATGATGAGCCGATCGCTATAATTTAATTTATCTATCCTTACAACATTTCCCATAATCGTGAATTTTATCAAATTTTTTCTTTTGTAATGTTTGGAGTTAAGAGAACAGGACACGAAAAAATTCTCATTTTCGAACATAAATCCAAAATTGCGCTTACGAACATTTCCAAAAATATTGTGTTGGACTAGAAAAAGTTCACCTCTCATATGACACCTGTCTAGATCAAACAGAATTTTTTCCCAAAATTTTCAATCTCAACCCACTCAAAATAGCATTTCGCCAGATCGCTACAATTTTCATTCAATTTTTACAACATTTCCCATCACCATGAATTTTTATTAAAATTTTTTCTTTTGTAATATTCGAAGTTAAGGGGGTGGGGGTGGGGTAGTGGTTTTTACAGGAAAAAACACTAGTTTTTGGCAATAGTTTTAAAACTAAGCAGTCGAAAATTCATTGAAATTTTTTTTGAAATATTTTGAGCTTTTCCGAATTTTCTACACCAAACTCGATTCCTTAAAAAACTTTTGTTTAACTAGTTCTTTATCTATGTTCATAAAATATAAACAAATACTTGATAATTTTTTGTTATCAGTAGGCTTGGGAAAATATATTTAAGAACTGTAGAAAATCACAACTTGATAGTACTTATATTTTGTGAGTATATTATGTAGAAATTCAAACGGACCACGAGGTTTCACCAATAAGGTACCGTTTTTACCTTTTTAAAGTCCGGAACCCTAAATACGCTCTATCTTAGTCTACAAACTATCCACACAAATTATGAAATAGAAAAGCTGATTTCCTTTTCTCGATTCTTAAATAGTGTTGCAGTACATAGTTACTTCGGTCTGAAAGACCTAAATATTACATTCATGAGCAAAAAGTGAAATTTTTACCTCCACTTTTTTTGGTATTTCTCGACGTTTTAGGACCTACTGATTCTAAAAAAGCAAAAAAAAAACTGTATGTCTGTCTGCCGGTCGGCCGTCACAACCGTCAAAATCTAGAAAACGACTTAAGGGATTTGAAAAGTGTTGAATTCTATAAATAGGTACATTCAATGGTAAGAGCCGAAAGGACGATGTGTTCGATAAAAGTACCAGAAGTGTGTAAAAAATCGTCAAGTGTGTCAAAACAAGGATATATGCATATTTTTTGCTTAAAAAACTTTCATTTTAAGTGATAATGAGTAGGAACAAAGAATGTGGAGAAATTGGGATGGTTTGGATTGGTATGTGAGATCAAAAACTAGATTATTGCATCATAAGTTTGTCAAAAAAATGTTGTCAAGTGTGTCAAAAAAAAGATTTTTTATTTATTTTTTTGCCCAATTTTTTGGAAAAAAATAAAATTAATTATTTGTTTGACATGAAATTTTATTATTATTATTGAGAATTATGGCGTTTGTCAAAAAAATGTTGTCAAGTGTGTCAAAAGAAAGATTTTTATTATTCTTTTACCCAATTTTTTGGAAAAATAAAATTAATTATTTTTACGACATGAAATTTTATTATTATTATTATGAATTATAAGTTAGTCGAAAAATAATGTTAAGTGTGTCAAAAGAATGATTTTCCTTTTTTTTTCAGATAAAAATAAAATTAGTTATTTGTATGAAATGAAATGTAAAATGAACATGAAATTATTATTATTGAGAATTTTATTGCATTATTGTCTAAGATCCGAGTATAGAACGACCTTCACCGAACTGGTTGATGGATGAAAAGTATTTTATATTAAATTAAATATGTTAATAAATATATTGCAAGTGGGTTGTCTAAAAAATTTCGGTCGAGAATATGATTAATTAAAAATTTAAAAATTAATTTTTTTAAACATTTCACCATTTCGGTTAATAGACAAATGACATACCAATCAAAAGTATGAAGCCTTTAGAATATGCAAACGGCAGGTTGTCTATTTTTTTCCCGTCATAACTTTGGGTAGGCAGGTATAAGCAGGCAGATCGATATTAGTAATTTGCACCGGTCTGGTTAATGAATAAACTTTATGTCAAAATAAAGATTATTTTATTATAAACACGGTGATAAAGGGTTGTCTGCAAAAAATCAGTCCTGAATTAGGGTTATCGACTTTTAAAAAGTGCAATATTCCTACGAGTGAATACGAGGGACAGAGAGGTTCCAGCGAACTTTTGGTCTGTGCAAATAAAAAAGATAGCGATAGACTCGTAAATGCTGCGCATTATTTTGGAACAGCTTGCCACAACATTCATAATTGAATTGAAAACTATTAACCAGTTTAATGCACAGAAACACTTTCGTTTCGTTCTTTATACATTCATCTAGAATTATTATTTACAGTTAACGTATATTGTATAAGCTAGTATGTATAACTTATTTACATTTCAAATATGAATTAAATAAATTTAGAACACATGCAAAAATTTTAGTTTCATTTTTATCGCAATGGATAATTGCAGCAAATAATTTGTGTTTAATACAGGTGCGTAATATTCAAATTAACTCGAAATTTTAAGGTAATTTTGATTATAATGTCATACAACAACAAATTTTGCATCTTGCGATATTATTTAATGCAAATATGTTATAGACATTTTTAATGCAACAAGCTTTATATTTTAATGAAAACTACAATAAATTTTATTCCAAGTACTGTATGTTAAATATTAATGCACAGAGCATAAAATTTAACTTTAAAGCAAGCTTTGCAATGTTTTATAATAGAGGCTTTTGTAGGACCTATATAATAAACCTATATAATAATATACAATTTTTTTTTTCTTTGCTTCCATTATCTCCATTTTAGGAGCACAGGGCGTCTACTAGGGTGGACCATCTAACTCTATTGGGGGCAATTGCTTTCAGTTCTATCCATGTCTTTCCGATATGTTCTGCTTCGGCTAGCACCGTTTTCTTCCAGGTCATTGCTGATCTTCCTACTCTTCTTTTCCCTTGCGGGTTCCACTCCAGAGACATCTTTGTTATGTCTTCTGCTGGCTTTCTCAGTGTATGTCCTATCCATCTCCACTTTCATTTTCTTATATCGGTCTCAATGTCTATCTACTCAGTTTGCCGCAGAAGTTCTTCGTTACTGATGGTGTTCGGCCAGAAGCATTTGATTTATTTTTTTAGGCATTTGTTGACAAACACCTGAAGTTTATTTGTGATCTTCTGTGTTTGTTTCCATGTTTCACATCCATGCAGCAGTACTGACTTAACACATGCGTTGAACATCCGTAGCTTTGTTTTTCTTGACAGGACAGGCGCATTGCAAATCTTGTGAAGCAAGTTAAATGGGTTTCTTGTTTTGTATCCTTTGTTGATGCGTTGACTGATGTCTTCTTCTGCTCCTCCTGTTTTCGCTACAGTACAACCAAGATATACGAATTTGTCGACATCGTCGACTTGTGTATTATTCATGTTGATTGGTGTACTCACGTTGGTGTTTAGTCTCATTAGCTTTGTTTTGGTGATGTTGATTTTGAGACCAATTTCATGTGCAAGGATTGATAGCTTCTGTTTTTTCTGCTGCATGTCAACATGTCTGTGTGTAAGCAGGCAGATATCTTCTGCGTAGTCTAGATCATTTAGTCTTAATGGTCCAAATTGGTTGCCATTTGGACTTTCGTTCTCGAGTTTTCGCATGACACTATCTAGTACTATGAGGAATAGTAGCGGTGATAACACACAGCCTTGCCTTACTCCCCGGTTGTTAAAGTACTTACCACTTTGCTGTCCTTTGTATTGAATTTTGTTCCCAGCATTCTGATACATTTCCTTGATTAGATCGATTATCTGATTTGGGATGCCCATTTCACAAAGTGATTTCCAGATAGCAGATCTGTTGATTGTGTCAAACGCCCGCTCGAAGTCCACGAAGAGTATATACAGTGGCGAATTCCATTCGTTAGATTGTTCAACGATGATACTGATTGTGTTGATATGATCTGTACAGCTTCTGCCTGGTCTAAAGCCAGCTTGTTCGTTTCTTAATTTCTTGTTAATTGATGGAGATATTTTTTCCAGAATGATCATCGCTAATACTTTCATTGTGGTGTTGCGCAGGGATATACCTTGCCAATTTTTACATTCTCTTAGATCACCTTTCTTGGGAATTGTTATGGTTAAACCCTCTTTCCATTTGTTCGGTTTTTTCCAGAACTCCATATGTCAGCTAATAGTGATGTTAGGAGTTCAGCTGTGGTAGCTGCATCTGCTTTGAATACTTCCGCTAGTATGTTGTCTGTACCAGCTGCTTTGTTGTTCTTCAGTTTCTGTATGGCACTTCTAACTTCCCGCTCCGTCCGTGGATGGGTGTTGATAGTTTCGTTATTAGTGCCATCGGCAGGCTGGAAACTTTCCTCGTTATTTTGATTGTTGTCTTCGAAGTATTCTTTCCATCTATTAAGCTGCTGTTTGGTTGTTGTTAGGGTTTCATCTTTTCATCTTTTTTACTTGCTTAGCTGTACTTTCATATTTGCTTTGCGCTTCAGTTATGTTTTGGTGACATAGTTGCACCTTGAGCTGTCGACGCTCTTCAATTTTCTTCCAAGTATCATCGCTAATCCATGGTTTGCGGGACTTGTCTTGGTATCCGAGCACATCTGTAGCAGTGTTGATGTAGGCTGCTTCAATTTGTTCCCATTTATGATCAATATTACTGGCTTCATGTCCTGATAGATTGAGCTGGAGCGATTGTTTGAGGATGTCGCGTATGTTCTTGTTTCTCAATCTATTGGTGTTGAATTTTCTCCGATTAGACTTATTTTGTTTCACAGCGGCTGGTTTAATTTTGAATGTTGCTATTGCCAGTTGGTGGTCGCTGTGTATGTCTGCTCCACGCATTGTTCTGACATCCTGAAGAGAGAACAGAAATTTTTTGTTAACCAGTACGTGATCGATTTGATTCTTGGTTCTTCCATCGGGTGATGTCCAAGTGTATTTATGTATGTTCTTAAGTGGGAATTTCCTGCCTCCTATGAATAGCTGGTTTGTGACACAACAATCGATGAGCCTATCACCATTGTTCTTACGTGCTGATTCTAGCGCACATCTGCCCATGATTGATGCCATGCCAGTGTTATCGGCTCCAATTTTAGCATTGAAATCTCCTTGGATAATTTTTATATCATTTCGGTGTGCACTAGAAATTGTGGCTTGTAGTTGTTCGTAGAATTCATCTTTTGTTGTGTCATCAGCTTCTTTGGTAGGTGCATAGCACTGAATTATGGTTGTATTTCTGATTTTCGACTGAAATCGAGCTGTTATTATTCTGCTACTTATTCGGTTTCCATTCTAGTAGTTCTTGCTTTGCTTAGGGTGTTGTTAATATTCCTACACCTTGTTCATGTGTGTCGGCTTTACCAGAGAATATGAAGTGGTTTCCTGCGCTTGTTGTGAATTCCCCACTGTTTTTCCATCTTACTTCACTGAGTCCTAGTATTTCGATCTTATATTCATTCAATATCTTCTCAACTTGTGCTAGCCTCGATGTTTCTGTTAGAGTTCTGACGTTCCAGTTCCCAATTCGTGTCCGGATGCGATAGCCCAGGGTCGATATTTGATTGTTTTTCTGGTCTGTTGTTTTTTCTTTTTTCTTCCTATTGTGCGTTTCTTTAATCATTTTAAATTTCGGATTCACCTTACGGATTAACGGGTGATTGGGCCATTGAATCCTAGCCAGCTTCCAGGGCTGCTGGATAATTTTTACTGGCATACTGTGGGCGAGATATTCCTGCTTCAATGTGATTTAATCATATTTCCCTATTTTTTTCTTATGGTTCCCAAGCGGTCGGTCACCCGTTTAAGTTGGCACCCTTCCCAGTGTTGCTAAACTTCCTTGTAAGTGATGTTGTTGACTTATCCACTTCTCCATCTTGCCCACAATAATACACAATAATCCAAAACAAAACAATTTTTTTAACAGTCGACCATAAGTGCTACTCTTATCAAGTAGGCAAAATTTCATAAAAAAAACTGAAGAGGTCAATTATGAATGTCATCACGAAGAGGCAGATACGAGGATTATTTTCCATGCTTATAAAGCGGCACCAGGCTCAAAAATTTTAATAAAAGCCTCTGATACCGATGTTTTGATTATTTTGTTGGGAAATATGCACAAAATTTCGAAATCAGAAATTTGGCTTGCTAATTCAGCAACTAAAAGGACAAATAACCAACATTTTGATTACATTAATTGCACCAATTTAGCGTTGAAGTTGGGACCCAAACTATGCAAAAGTCTACCCGCATTCCATGCATTTACAGGTTGCGATTGCACGGCAGCATTTTACAATAAAGGTAAAGTAAAACCTTTTAAGCTTTTTTCAAAAAATGTAACGTATCAAACTGTTTTTGCGTCATTTACAGATGAAGCCGATATTTACGTGAATGAAAAAATTCACACCGTTCAAGAATTTGGTGCTAGTATGTATGGCATCAAGAACTGCACTAAAGTGAATGATGCGAGGTATCGCATTTTTCATAAAAAATACTCTTATAAAGAAGACATCGAACAGTTATAAAACAAAATAAAAAGTTTTGACTCCAACACTATACCACCATGCTGGATATCACTAAAACAAAAAGTTTTACGAACTTAATGACACAAACCCTATATGCCTTAAATTTTAGCCTGATAACTGTGGTTGGTTTTTAGATGATTCTTTAAAACCAACAGGGTTTATTGGAGATCAAACACCTTTAACGGTAGAAGACATAATAGAAACAACACAACAAGAAAGTGATGACGAAGAATGTACCAGAGATGAAGATGAAAATTTTACTTCCGATAAATCAGAAGCAGAATAAAGTTTAACAGAAAAATAAACAAATAACAAATAAAAAAAAACAAATTATTTGCTGCAATTAGTTATCCATTGCGATAAAAATGAAACTAAAATTTTTTCTTGTGTTCTAAATTTATTTAATTCATATTTGAAATGTAAATAAGTTATACATTCTAACTTATACAATATACGTTAACTGTAAATAATAATTCTAGATGAATGTATAAAGAACGAAACGAAAGTGTTTCTGTGCATTAAACTGGTTAATAGTTTTCAATTCAATTATGAATGTTGTGGCAAGCTGTTCCAAAATAATGCGCAGCATTTACGAGTCTATCGCTATCTTTTTTATTTTCACAGACAAAAAGTTCGCTGGAACCTCTCTGTCCCTCATATTCACTCGTAGGAATATTGCACTTTTTATAAGTCGACAACCCTAATTCAGGACTGATTTTTTGCAGACAACCCTTTATCACCGTGTTTATAATAAAATAATCTTTATTTTGACATAAAGTTTATTCATTAACCAGACCGGTGCAAATTACTAATATCGATCTGCCTGTTTATACCTGCCTACCCAAAGTTATGACGGGAAAAAAATGGACAACCTACCGTTTGCATATTCTAAAGGCTTCATACTTTTGATTGGTATGTCATTTGTCTATTAACCGAAACGGTGAAATGTTTAAAAAAATTAATTTTTAAATTTTTAATTAATCATATTCTGGACCGAAATTTTTTAGACAGCCCACTTGCAATATATTTATTAACATATTTAATTTAATATAAAATACTTTTCATCCATTAACCAGTTCGGTGAAGGTCGTTGCATACTCGGATCCTATACAATAATAAGTTTGTCAAAAAAATATTGTCAAGTGTGTCAAAAAAATGATTTCATCTATTTTTTAAGATAATTTTTTGTAAAAAAAAATTTAGCGGTTTGTTTACATAAAATATGGAGGGGCTGAAATCTTACAGCTCTGAGATATCAAGACTTCGGTCTGGGTTAAGGATTTTAATATAGTTTTCGGCAAAAAACTTTATGACGGGTTATGGTTTTGGTTATGGTTTGGGTTATGGTTTTTAGTTTTGGGCAGCGATGTATATCAAACATAACTCTTTGTTAAAGTACAAGTATTTTTTATCTCTGTTAAAAAATTTATTACAAAGCTAACACGAAACATCAATACGATGCCGGAAAATTATAAAAGATCATAAATTAACATAATTTAGTGAAAAGATGATACAATCAGCAAACTACTCAAAAACCTCTCCATTTAGCGTTTCGAGAAAATATTACAAAATCACAAATTCATATTTCTTTCAGAATTCCAAAAATATTGTAAAATTAAATAAAATCAAACTTTTTTCAAAATGCTAAAAATTATTACAAAATCAAAGATTAAACTTTTTTCAAAAATTCTGAAAATATTGCAAAAATTATACAAAATCAAAAATTGAAACTATTTTCAAAATTCCAAAAATATTCCAAAAATTAGAATAAAATCAAATATTTAAACTTTTTCTAAATTCTAATAATATTCCAAAAATTCTTTAAAATTCAAAAATTCAAACTTTTTTCAAAACTCTAAAAATATTGCAAAAATTATAACAATATCAAAAATTGAAACTTTTTCCAAAATTATAAAAATTAAAATAAAATCAAAAATTTAAAATTTTTCAAAATTCTAAAAATATTCCAAAAATTCTTACAAAATCAAAAATTGAAACTTTTTCAAAATTCCAAAAATATTCAAAAACTATAACAAATTCAAAAATGTCCATGTCCAATTTCATTTTTATTTACATTTTCAGCAAACTATTCAAAAACCTTCAATTTAGCGATTCGACAAAATATTACAAAATCACAAATTCATATATCTTTCAAAATTCCAAAAATTATAATAAAATCAAACTTTTTTCAACATTCTAAAGATATTCCAAAAATTATTACAAAATCAAAAATTGAATCTTTTTTCAAAATTCCAAAAATTATACCTAATAAAATCAAAAATTTAAAATTTTTCAAAATTCCAAAAATATTCCAAAAATTCTTACAAAATCAAAACTTAAAACTGTTTCCAAAATTCTAAAAATATTGCAAAAATTATTACAAAATCAAAACTACAAACTTTTTTCAAAATTCCAAAAAAATTTCAAAAACTATAACAAATTAAAAAATTTCCATGTCCAATTTCATTTTCAATTACATTTACGTCAAAAAAACAGCTACATTTTTTTTCCCAAAAAATTGGCTAAAAAATCAATGAAATCATTTTTTGACACGCTTGACATTATTTTTTTGACAAACTTATAATTTTATACAAATTATTAAATTAATTTTTTTCCAAAAACTTAGGTAAAAAAATAAATAAAAATCTTTCTTTTGACACACCTGACAGCATTTTTTTGACAAACTTATAATGCAGTAACCTAGATTTTGGTCTCACATACCAATCCCGACCAACAAGATTTCTCCAAATTTAATGTTCCTACTCGTAATCACTTAAAATGAACGATTTTTAAGCAAAAAATATGCAAATTTCCATGTTTTGACACACTTGACGATTTTTGACACACTTCCAGTACATCTATCGAACACAGCGTCCTTTCAGCTCTTCCCATTGAGTATACCTATTTTTAAAAAAAAAAATTTCCGTCCAGCGGTTTCCTAGATTTCGTCGGTTGTGACGGCCGGACGGACGGCCGGTCGGACGGACGGACGGACGGCCGACAGACAGAGACACATTTTTTTTTATTGCTTTTTTAGAATCAGTAGGTCCTTAAACGTCGAGAAATGCCAAAAAAGTGGGGGTAAGAATTTCACTTTGAGCTCATGAATGTAATACTTAGGTCTTTCAGACCGAAGTAATATAATTGAACACTGAAATTTTTGAATTTGTTATAGTTTTTGAACTATTTTTGGAAAAGTTTCAATTTTTGATTTTGTAAGAAATTTTGGAATATTTTTAGAATTTTGAAAAATTTGAAATTTTTGATTTTATTATAATTTTTATAATTTTCGAAAAAGTTACAATTTTTGATTTTGTTATAATTTTTGCAATATTTTTAGAATTTTTGAGAAATATTTTAATCATTGAATTTGTAATAATTTTTCAAATATTTTTAGAATTTTGTTTGAAAAAAGTTTGAATTTTTGATTTTATTTATTTTTTATAATATTTTTGGAATTTTGAAAGAAATATGAATTTGTGATTTTGAAATATTTTCTCGAAACGCTAAATGGAGAGGTTTTTGAGCAAATTGCTTAATGTATAATTGTATAATTGATTGTATAATTGCTGCAAACATATGTTTCTCTGTCTGTCGGTAGTATTGTTGTATAAATCTCCTTTGGTTTATAATAGATTTAGTTAGTAACAATATAGGTTAAGAAATTACTTAAAAGTTTAAATTATCCAAAATCAACAAAATTAATAAATAAAAGGAAATTCATTAAATTGTCAATTATGCGAAAATGCGATTTTCAATTAAGATTAGGCCAAATCATTTTTGTTGATTTTGGGTAAATAAAATATTATAATTGATTGGATTTTAGTTTTTTAAGTTGAGTTGAGTTCGAGTTTTAATTAGGAATAGTCGAGTTAAGTTTTAGTTTTAATAGTTGATTCTTAAGTAATTCTTATTTCAAGTACAATCCGAGTTCAAGTGATCCTCACCAAGATAAATAATAATTCTAACTTAAAAATAAATAAAAATTATAATAAAAGTTATATTATAATTAAAATTATATAAAAAATAAATCAATAATAGTTTAAAACTAATAATAAGTGTTTTATAAAAACGTTTCGAGAACCATCCACAGGTAAGAATCACAAACACTGTTGGTACATAAAGTTGAATACAACTTGTACCATATATTTATGTAAACGTAAAATAACATACAGTATGTTACTGTCGACAAAAAATTACATCATCGGCTTATTTATATCCGCTAAATTATACGAAATAAAAGTGGAATATCCTGCAAGATAACTGACGTCCATTGCAATAAGTAGAATTTTATACGAAATCTGATTTTATAAAACCAAATTTTTGATTATATGCTAGATCGTTTTTTCCCACCTTCTGCTTCATCATTTTTCTGTCGAATTTGCTTTAATGCTATCAAAGCAAAACAATTGGATTAACGTTTAGCTTTATTTTGTAAACATTGTAATTTGTATCAAACTTTTCTTCCTAGATCGTTATCTTTTAATAATAAAACATTTGCTTTTTTTTTTGCTATTGGTAGCGACCTTAAAGTTTAAATTATATTTGTTACAGTAATATTTATATACGTTTTAAATTATATGTAAAAGTTGTTATGATTAGAGATCCCTAAAAAAGTGTTTCAACTATGGCTAAATGAGAAACTGTTACTATATGATATAGTTTTTAGTAGTTTAACTTCAAACGTTTCATTTTTGTTTATTTATAATAATAAAACTACCTAAGCAGCAGATATGTTATATATTTATTACACAATAGTTCGTAATAAAATATCCCGTAAGGTAATTATGTTACGCACTTGTGCGTAATATAATAACCTCTCAACAAATACAAAACTTGCTACCATGGTGATATATTTTATAAACAAACAAGTAATTAAAAACCATAACATATTTATCCGTCAACTAAAAATCCCTTGCATTTAATAGAGCCACTCGCTACGCTCGTATTTTTTATCTTTTGAAATTTTGTGGGATTTTAAAATAATTATGAGCTTGATATACAATCCAACAGTATGACTCACTTTTTTGAAAATTCATTATATATTTTTGTGGTTTGTTGTCTTCGATTTTTCAATTCAATTCCACGTTCATGGAATTTTATGTGATCGAAATTGTTGTTCGGAGTGTTTTACAATACTGGACAATCGTTAAGATATAATGATGAGGATTTATTTAATCTAACTATGATATGACTAGCTTTTATTTTATTACTAGCCCAACAACATGAGCATGCTAGGTCGGCACAATTTCAGAGAAGCAGGAAAATTACCTTCACCAAACTTGGAAAGATATGATCCGAGTTTCAATTAACTTCATTTAACGAAACGATAAATTTGCATCTCACACAACCACTAAGGTCTTTACTTCAAGAATCTCCTTTAAATGCAACCCGTCGTGCTTCTTATGTTTAAAAATTTCCTCTAGTTTTATATCCGATAGCAATCCGAATCAGGTCCAACAATGAAACGAATTCCGATACAATTTGGCATTAGCATGTTTAGCGGACATTCAGATCTTCTCGAAATTGATGAATTTATCTTTCTATTGTAACTTTGATGTTTGAGTAGCTCACTCTCATTTACTTTTCGTGAATAAAGCTGCAGAGGAGTATTGAAAATATTATCATAGGGTACCGCAACTTAATTTGGAAGATTATTTCATTCAGATCTTAAATTTTGAGATCAAAACTTTGATGATGAAGGAATAGATTAAATTTGAGCGAGAAATCAAAGACCCACAATGTGCAATATACTTCGCTTGTGCGATGAATTAGTGATAAGCATATTGCTTAATAATATGAAAATGGAAATCCAAAGGGGAAAAGTTGTCATTTATTTAAAAAAAAAAAATCATACGTGTAACTAAATTAAATATGTAATTCAAATTTTGATCTAGTTATTGTTGTTAAGAATACTGAGAAATGTCAAATAAAAATCATAATGTTATAGATATATAAAATGTTCCGTATACATGAATGATAGAACATGTTGTTAAAAAGCCTGATATTCATGGAAAAATAAATCAAAGTTATACCTTTAACACAAGTCTAAGTTGTAAAACGAAAAGCTGTTAAATAAATTATAAATTATAAATAAACCAGGAATCAAAATTGTATGTCTTATGTGGAGTGTAATCCGGGTTTAGCGATACAACAACCTGAATAATTTGATTGAAATCAACATTAAGCGGTTATTGTAACAACTCAACCAAACCGCTGTTCGGCTTGTGGAATTTCGCAACCCAATAGAGAGGAGGAGGATGCAGGAGCAGAGAAGATTTTTTTGGGGATTTGGACGACATATGGGGTGAGTCCTATTCTATTTTTATTTGATGTATGAATAATTACGGTTATTTGTGTGGGTGCGTGAATGCGTTGTTATGGACGTATGGTTGTGAGTACGTGAGTGTGAGTTCATGGATGCATGCGCGTATGTTTATCATAATCTGACATGTGAATGAGAATGTTACCACAATAAACAACCAAATAAATAAAAAACTTTTTAAAACAAAATCAATAAAAATGATCATATTTTCATATTTATCATATTTACCAAAACTAAATCATTACTAATCACCTGAAATAACATGCCAATGGGAATTTCAAAACAATAATAAAGAAAAAAAAACCACATCTATTTATAAAATGTGATTTATCCTATAACATTAATTAGCAACTCAGCTAATTAATGTTATAGGATAAATCACATTTTATAAATAGATGTGGTTTTTTTTTCTTTATTATTATTTTGAAATTCCCATTGGCATGTTATTTCAGGTGATTAGTAATGATTTAGTTTTGGTAAATATGATGGACAACCAACAAATAAAAGTATAGGGTTAGAAGCCAATGGTTCTAAGGATCATGATAACACAACTAATGATAATGAAAGCATAACGAGAAAAATGCCGTACCATTAACAAAAAACCCAATACCGATGATTTATTAGCCTAATTGAAAATCACGAGTAACCAACAGGTTAAACTGAAGAAGTCGAGGTCGGTTGATGGCCATAAGGGGAGCGATCGTCGGTGCATCGAACGTAATTCCATGCTGACAGCTGGGCGGAAAGTGAAACATATAATAGTAATCTATAATATTTTTGTTTTATTTTATTGCATTTACAGTGTTTTTGGGGCTTTCGTATATGGTTGTCATAATCTTTTCGAGCAGGGAGAGTGAAACCTTCATTTTCATCAGTTGGCAAATGAATTGAAGAACAGCTCGGCAAAGCTTTAATGATATGGCCTCCATCGTTCTCATTAACCTTAATGGTCCAACAGTTTTTTTTTTGGACTAAACTGCACGAGCCGGCTTCTACAAATGAAATTTTAAATTCTCTTTTCTTCTCTATTTCTATGAACGATTTTATATTGGTGGGTTACACTATAACCAATCAATTGTTTGTTCATAGCCGCCCATCGGTAACATCTATGGCATTGTTGATGAAAATGGTTCGACTGTGCATGAGGAGTTATGCATTTATGCGAACAACCGGCAGAGGTATAGTGAGAAATACTGATCGGCAATAACAATCAACAATTTTTTTTTTAAATAATTATATGTTATGTTTGATCCAACTTTGATTTATCACGAAAGTTATCCAAGGGATAGAAGAGTTAATAGGGTGTAAGTTGCCGGATACTTATATACATTCGATCGTGGGCTTACGAATCACTTTCTAGAAAGATATTGCACCGATCTTGGAAAGACTGAACTGAAGCTCATCATCTTTTTCATTGTATCTAGGACTGTATCCACAATTCCAGTTATATATATGCATATGGATTTTATACGTTCGAACTAGTATGAGTGTGTGCGAGTGAGTGTGTGTGAGTGTGTGTGCGTGAGGGAGAGCATGAAGTGTGAGAGTGAATGAAGGTGGGAGTGTGTGGGGTGCGAGAATGGGTGAATGTGTGAGTGTATTAAAATAAAGGGGTTGGACGTGGTGATCGTGATTCTTTTACATAAGGGGGTCGCCAGAGTCTAACTAATTCACTTGCTTTTATTTTGTTTCCGTTATTATCATGTTTCTCGCGTACTATACAGTTATTTGTGCTGGAGCAGCAGGATTTTCTACTCGTCCCCATGGACTAGAGCTAGCTTGGAGCTATAAATAAATCTCGCTAGGTACGCGATCTGCTGTGCCACTTCGTTGTTAATCAACGAAGCAGCGCTCCATTACAATTTTTATATTCATTATATATAATTTCAGCCCATTTCGCATATAAAAATGACAAAAACGTTTGAGATTTCTCCGATTAAAATTATATGTATAGTATGAATAAAATTCCAACCCGAGATATAAGATATTCAGATTGTTTAGAATTTAATGTAATACTTGAAGCTTAGCGTTGTAGATTTAGACCTAATAATTAAAAACGGGAATCTTTTTTCAAAAAATTTTTTTTGATCAAGAACTTTTTGAAACGCGTATACAGACGGGCTCAACAAACTTGTCTTTTAAGCTTGATACTAGTCCCATACTGGGAAATTGCAGAAAAATTTATGACAAAATTCAAACTAATACCACTGTCAAAACACAAGTTAAATAAAAGCATGTAAAAACAAAAAGTGTCAGGAGTGGAAATTATAGACACACTACACCCAACCCAACTCCAATTTTGTTCTGATAATGCAATTTATACTATTTATTTCAATAAATTTATCACTTAACTATAAAAAACATCGTTTTTTCAATTATTATCTGATAAAAAAATTTAAAAAAAAAATCGGGAAGTTTCTGAAGTTCAACTCGTAACGTTCTATGGTATTAAATAAGTTAGGCAATATTTAGCTTATCGTAAGTACATTCTATTTACTGTGGAACGGTCTATTGTCGATTTGTTTGTGCAAACCGAAGTGATCGTTCAGAATGAACACTTATCTTCAGTTCTCTTTCAAGAAAGAGATACCCGGCTTGTAGGACCATATGTTTTTTAAAACATGACAATTTTGTATCAAAAGGAAATAAAAAACGAATACAATACATTACATTTCTCTATGTAAACAATTCTGTTATTTTCGTAAAATACTAATCAGCTCTTCCTTGTCTGAATATTCCATATTGAAACTGTTATCACTTTTGTATCTCATACTATTTCAACTATTTTATAAATAGACAATAACATAAAATATATTAAATCATTTAGTATTATCCCACTCTTGTATAAATCAAATATAACTCAGTATCGTTTCTAAATTGCTTGAATTAAGACGTTAAAATTTTTATTAGAATGATTAAACCAAATTGTTTATTTATATTTTTATTTTTTAATTTATCACCAATAAATAACGCAGCATATCATGGATCAAGTTTAGAAAAAAGTGGAGAGATAAAAACTTCTTCCATCTACAGCATATTTGTGTCACCTCAAACGAAGCTTCATGAAATCGAACAAAATGTAACTGCAGCAAATAGGAGAGAAAATGAATTATTTTTTAATTATTTCAATTGCTCAACTAAAGGTATCCTAGCGTTTCGTAATTATACGAGGATCAAAGTGCCTACAAAACATGATTGTGCTAAAATTGATAATGTAAGTTTTTATTTGTTTTAATTTATAAATATTTTTGTAGAAAATTTATTTACTTAGGGAGATTTCATTCGTAATATTTTAGGAATGTTGTGTCAAAAAAGATTAACAAATTATTTATAGTAAACGTGAGATAAGTTTATTGTGAGTGTGTGTATGGCGTATTCATTCTTGCTTTTGCAGGTCATACATAGCTTTTATGAATGAATGTATGAAACCGCAAATTTCTTGTTAATTAACTCTTAGTTAACAAAAAATTTGTGTTTTGTATTTATCAATGAAATTTGTCATAACACTTGACACGCGTTAAATTTGAACAGATAAAATTATTAAAACCTATCATGTATTGTATAGTGTGGTCAGTTTGATAACATCAATAAATCATAAATCCTAAACAAGGAGGGATGACAAATATTCCATACGTTTTCTAACCATAATAACTTTAAGCTTGAGCTTGAACTAGAAAGAACATCCAGACTTTATTTAAATTAGTGAAATTAATATATTTTCTAATCTTTGTGTATATAGGGATTGCTTGTGACATGAAATTGTTTGACCTGAGTTGACAAAGCTATAAACATTTTTTATTTCAAACTACTTCATTTCTCTTTATTTAATGAACGTTCGACTTAAACCACAGGCGCTCTACTATCATTTTCATAAAATTGTTGTTTAAGGAGCGCCTAGCCTAGATCTTCATTGTCTGGTGAAATAATTAGTTCTGTTTTTGCAGGATAAATTTGTAAATTATATTATTTGGTCATAGAAGGACAGTTTGCTAAATCTTTTCTGAAAATTGCAATACCATTGGCGAGATATTCAATCTTTATCAATCCGCTTAACCTTCGTCGGACGGCATAGGTACAATTGTACCTTTTCCGTTTTTAAAAACTAATAACTTTTCTTGTAGAAGCCGGAGAGGGTTAAAGTTCTATGAGATCTCTACATTTTCCTGCTGGATCATGTAGAATTTATTTAAAAAAAATATCCCTAGCCTTTTCAGAGATAGGGGTTCGAGAGGTTTTCATAATCATAACAGGCGGTACAGGTACAATTGTACCTTCATACCTATTATATGATATAATAACGGTTTTATAGTTATTATATCATAGACCCGTGTATAATATAATAATATAAATATGGAGGGGCTGAAATCTCACAGCTCTGAGATATCAAGACTTCGGTCTGGGTTAGGGATTTTGATATAGTTTACGGCAAAAAACTTTTATGGGGACATGGTTTTTAGTATTGATCAGCGATGTATATCATGTCGTACAAATAATAAATTTTATTTTTTCAAAAAATTGGCTAAAAAAATAAATAAAAATATTTTTTTTGACACAGTTGACAACATTCTTTTGACAAACTTATAATGCCATAATTCTCAATAATAATAATAAAATTTCATGTCAAACAAATAATTAATTTTATTTTTTTCCAAAAAAATTGTGTAAAAAATAAATAGAAATCTTTCAATAGACACACTTGACAACATTTTTTGACAAACTTATAATGCCATAATTCTCAATAGTAATAATAAAATTGCATGTCAAACAAATAATTAATTTTATTTTTTTCCAAAAAATTGGGTAAAAAAATAAATAATAATCTTTCTTTTGACACACTTGACAACATTTTTTTGGCAAACTTATAATGCCATAATTCTCTATAATAATAATAAAATTTCATGTCAAACAAATAATTAATTTTATTTATTCCAAAAAAATGGGTAAAAAATAAATAAAAATCTTTCTTTTGACACACTTGATAACATTTTTTTGACAAGCTAGTAATTCCATTATTCTCAATAATAATAATAAAATTTCATGTCAAACAAATAATTAATTTTATTTTTTTCCAAAAAATTGGGTAAAAAAATAAATAGAAATCTTTCTTCTGACACACTTGACAACATTTTTTTGACAAGCTTATAATGCCATAATTCTCAATAATAATAATAAAACTTCATGTCAAACAAATAATTAATTTTATTTTTTTCCAAAAAATTGGATAAAAAAATAAATAAAAATCTTTCTTTTGACACACTTGACAACATTTTTTTAACCAACTTATAATGCCATAATTCTTTCAAAACATATTCCAAATAATGCGGAAATTCTATAAATTATCTATTTATCGCACAATAATTATGTCTACCTTGAGGATTTCCATACAAAATATATGAAGGTACAATTGTACCTCTGTCGCCTGTTAGCGTTGTAAAATAATGCCCCCGGACGAGGGTTAATCTGGTGATAGTCAAGTTCTTCAAAAGCAGCACATCCATTGAGAAGTAACATTGTTGAATGCTCTTTTGATATCCAAGATAACTACCAAAGTATAAATAGTTTGTGTAAACATAGGTTTGTCTGTCTGTTGGGAGTATGTTACTGTTGACAAAACATTACAATCCAGATCCATTTTGTCATCAATAGATTCATAGTTTTTTGTATGGAAAGAGGTCTTACAAATTAGGATCCCCGAAAATCTCAGCTCAATCGATTAAAATTTGTTTTAAAGAAAATGATTCGAAATTATAAACCAAGCCATTTTCGTACGACTTAAAAAAATTTATTTCTTAAGTTCTGAAATACCGATTTGGTATTAATTTTGGTAATACCAACATGGTTGAAATAATTCTTGGAAAAAATTATATCTAAGCTTATACACAAATATAACTGTCTATATAAAACATTTTCTTGACTAGCCATCCCGGCTTATTTATATCCGCTTAATTATACTAAATAAAAGTGGAATATCCTGCAAGATAACTGACGTACATCGCAATAGCTAGAATTTTATATGAAATCTGGCTAAAACCAAATTTTTAATTATTTCCTAAATCGTTTTTTCCCACCTTCTGCCTTATCATTTTTATGTCGAATTTGTTTTAATGTTATCAAAACAAAATTAATGAATTGGATTTTTTGCTTTATTTTGTAAACATTGTAATCTGTATCGTACTTTTCTTCCTAAAATATTATCTTTCAATAATAAAATATTTGTTTTTGTGGCGATAGGTAACAACAACCTTAAACTTTAATTCATATTTGGGTTAGTACTATTTATATATGTTTTTAAATTATATGTAAAAGTTGTTATGATCTATTGAAATATTTAGAGATTCCTAAAAAGTGTTTTAATTCATTTAGCCGTAAATGAGAAGCTGTCACTTACTGATACGATTTTTAGAAATTTAAGGTGAAAAGTTTTATTATTGTTTATTTATTATAATAAAATTACCTATGTAGCAGAAATGTAGTACCTTTATTGGGCACTAGTGCGTAATAAATAAGTCGAAAGATTATTGCGTTACGCACTAGTGGGTAATGTAATAACCTTCTCAACAAATACAAAACTTGCTACCATGGTAATATATTTTATAAACAAATAAGTTTAGAATAATATGTTTAATTCGTCAATTATGTTTAGTTTCACCATGCCTAAATATTGATATAATAGTGTAAGATTCAAATTAAATGATAATACTTGATCCCGTGGTAACATATTAAAGTTATCATAAAAGTTCTAACAACGAAAACAGCCATTCTTGTAATACAAACAAATAAATCCAGGGCAATAAAATTGGTGACCCCGATATGCAGGGCAACGAAAATTCCTTGCATTTAAAACGGTTTCTCGCTTCGGTCGAATTTTCCGGCTTTTATACTTTTGTGGGATGTCAATATATATTATAAGAGATAATACTCCTACTGTTAACCCTAGAGAGAGATTATTATAATTTGTTTTTTGTGGTCTTTGTTTTTCTGATGCTTATTTTGAGACCAACTTCATGCGCAAGGGTTGAAAGTTTTTATATTTTCTGCTGAATTACTGCATGTCTATGTGTGAGCATGCAAATATCGTCTGCATCATTGAGCTGTTTGTTCTGTTCCATTTGATGCCCGAAGTTCACGAAGAGGAGATACGGTGGTGAGTTCCATTCGTTTGATTGTTCTATAACACTACGGATTGTGTTGATATGATCAGTACAGCTACTACCTGGTCTGAAACCAGCTTGTTCATTTTTTAATTTTCTGTTAATTAATTGTTGGAGATATTCTTTCAAGAATGATCATTGATAATACTTTCATTGTGGTATTAAGTAGAGATAAACTTCTCCAGTTTTAAATTTTCTTAGGTAACCTTTCTTTGGAATTGTTAAACCCCCTTAAACCCTATTTTGCAGCTGTTCCATATGTCAGCTAATAGTGTTGTTAGAACTTCAGCTGTTAAAGATGCATCTTGTTTGAAAATATCTGCTGATAAACTCTCTGGACTGGCCGCTCTATTGTTTTTCAGTTTCTGTATGATAATTATAACTTCCTGTAGTGTAGGTAGATGGGTCTTGGTTGTTTCGTTACAGTTATCATTCGGAGTCCGTTAGATTCATTAATTTTCTTGGCAGCTGTCTTCAAAGTTTTCTTTCCATCTGCTAAGCTGTTGTTCATATGTTG
The DNA here is from genome assembly GCA_963693315.1 of Diogma glabrata. Lineage (NCBI taxonomy): Eukaryota > Metazoa > Arthropoda > Insecta > Diptera > Cylindrotomidae > Diogma > Diogma glabrata. The sequence continues at coordinate 246,868,538 of OY856188.1, read as the reverse complement.
TAAAAAGTTTGACCAGATTTATATTTTATTGATGGTGAGTATATTTGTATATTTGTTAGTGACCTTTCTCACATATTGATGTAGTGTGCGCATGTTTCTATTGGCAGCTGCTGTTTCAGCGGTTCTGAGAATGTTTTTCGTATATATTCCACGATCATTTCGTGCCATCTTTTTTACTTGTTTAGCTGTACTATCATACTTAATTCGATTTTCCGTTGTGTTGTGGTGAAAGTGTTGCACTTTGAGCAGACCACGCTCTTCGATTTTCTTCCGGATATGATCACTAATTCATGATTTTCGGGACTTGTCCTGTTATCTGAGCACATCCGTAGCAGCTTTTAAGTAGGTTTTGTCAATTTGATCCCACTTTTGATCAAGACTGGTAGTTTCGTTCTGTGGTATATTGAGCTGAAGCGATTCCTTGAAGACGCGATTTGTGTTCTTGTCACTCAATCTGTTTGTATTGAATTTCCTTCGTTTTAGCTGGTTGTTATGTCTTACAGCGGCTGGTTTGATTTTGAATGTTTCAATTATTAGCTGGTGGTTGCTGTGTATATCAGCACCTCGTTTTGCTCTGACATCTTGTAGCGAGGTGAAAAGCTTTTGGGCTTTATTACAGAAATAAAATAGATACATTATCTATTTATCCAAGGGAATGACAAAAAATTTGAAAACATGAATTTGTGAGCCTTCCTATAGGCAATTCTTTTCAGTTTACTCAATCTAACTGCACAAAAACAGACATACATTTAATATTTTTTTTTCTTTCCCGAAATAATATAAACACGTAAATTCGTTTTAGAATTTTTATTATATATCCCCAAAACAAACATATAAAACAATTTCAGATTGGTTTTTGAGAACAATTAAGCTTAAGTACATATTGAAAATCACTTGAATTTTGCAATTCGAAATAACTTTTCATTTTCTCTAAAATTCCTTTAGAAAAAATTTTGTTGTGTTTCGTGTCAGAATTTGAACTACATTCATCAGAGACACATTGTTCAAATTCCGTGTGTCTTACACAACTTAGCCAAAGCGGCGATGACGAAACATATTTTAATTTTGATGTTCAGATAATTTCTATATTGAAACTTCATCATTTTTCATATTTACTTAAGTTGAATTTTTCATCTATGATTACATATTGAAAATTGTTAATACAAAAAATACCAAAGATATAAAACAATGTTATAATTTTTTTTGTTCTTTCAAATCGAGAACCCTTTTTTCATTTCAATTAATTTTATTGATTATATAAAAATCACCAACAACTGATTTAATCAAGTTAATTTCTATTGAAATCAAAATCACAACTAAAAAATTTGATAAATGTTTCTTTCTTATATATTTTTAAAAATTAAATAAACATGAGGGAGTAGGAGAGTTGATTGTACATATCTTTAACTCGTCGTGCATATGATTTCATACAATACAACGAAACCAGTTAATAACAGATTGTTTAATTTTTTTCCAAAACGTTTTTCTTGTTTTTTTATCGATTTTTGAAACATCAACAAAAATAGGAACCATCCGTTTATCAATTAAGAATACAAGCAAAAAGAACTGGAGATGTTCATGTATTGCAACAAGGTATTTCTTTCTCTGTTTTATTATAATATGAAAGAGAGAAATTTAAACGTTAGCAATTCTTTTGTTTCATTTTTACAAAAACAAGGAAAATAAACAAAATTCGAAACGTAAATAGAATGTAAATATATAATCAAAAACTATTATGACCTTGATGCTGCGAGTGGGTCAAAGAAAAAAAATCAAGTGTTCCGATGATTATTAATAGAAATGTTAATGAAAAATGCAATGTAGTCGTATTATTACAAAAAATGGAAAAGTGTGGTGGTTGATCAGGAAAATAGTCTTTACTGTTAGGTTTGAACTACATAGAACTATTTTCCTGTCAACTCACCTATACAGAACACAAGTTTGTTCTGAAGTTGTTTGTAGGTTTTCTTATAAATGCTATCTGTTAAATATCACGTAGCTTGATGGGCATAACAGAGGATAGAAACTTCTTACCAACCAGTACGTGATCTGTTGGGTTCTTGGTTATCCTATCCGGTGAAGTTTATGTGTATTTTCGTATGTTCTTTTGTGGGAATTTGCTGGCTCCTACGAATAGCTGGTTCGTGACACAACAGCCTATGAGTATATCTCCATTATTGTTTCGAGTTGATTCAAGCGCAGGCTTGCCCATGACTGATTCCATTCCGGTGTTATCAGTTCCAATTTTAGCGTTGAAGTCGCCTTGCACAATTTTTATGTTGTTTCGTTGTGTGCTAGATATTGTTGCTTGTAATTGCTCATATCATTCCTCTTCTGTTGTGTCTTCTGTTTCTTTAATAGGTGCATAGCACTGTTTGATGGTTGTATTTCTGATTTTTGATTGAAATCAAGCTGTTTGCATTCTGCTATTTATTTGTTTCTATTCAAATAGTGCTTTCTTAGATATTGGTGTTATTAATATTCCTACGCCTTGTTCATGTGTATTGGATTTTCCAGAGAACATTAGATAATTTTCCGTAGTTTTTGTTAAATCTGCACTATTTTTCCATCTTACTTCACTGAGTCCTAATATCTCGATCTTATATTCTTCCATTACCTTCTCAGCTTGTGCTAGTCTTGATGATTCTGTTAGTGTTCTGACGTTCCGGTTTCCTATTCGTGTTCGGCTATGATAGCCAAAAGTAAATTTGTTTTGTTTATCCAGATTGATTTTACTTCTTGTATTCGTATTGAAAATCAGTTTTGTTGAATTTGAATTAACGAATGATATGACTATTTTCTAGTTTCTCACCAAAAGTTAGCAGTGCATGGTCTTGATCGGGGCAACATCAGAGACGCAGAAAAATGCTAGACCTTGGAATCTAAGTCATAGCCAGACCACACCTGTTTTCTTTTCCGACTCACGTATCGCACATAGACAACCTAATGTCAGTTCAACCCACAACTGTCCGCCTCAGCAATTAAATACTGAGGATCAAATTCACCATACTTTGAAAGATATGATGCGAATTTAAAATGACTTCATATAACGAAACGATAAATTTGTATCTAACACAACCAAAGAGGTCTCTGCTTCAATAATCTCCTTTAACTGCATCCCGTTGTGCTGTTAATGTTTATAAATCTATTCGTAGTGTTAAATCTGAAACACAGTAAACAATTAAACAAACTCCAATACGATTCGGCAATGACATGTTACGTTTAGTGGAGAACCAGACATTTGCGATATTAATGAAGTTTTTTATCGAATTTGTGTTTTAAATAACTTATCTTTTTCTGGTAGCCTTGATGTTTTGGTCGCTCATCACTAGACTTTAAGGACAAAAATACCGTAAAAAAATATAGAGTTAACAGGAATCCTTTAGCTTACTCTGGATCTGTACTTGATTTATTCTTTCAATTAAATCTCTACCAACCTTTAAGGGCCGTTGTTGGATAACTGAAATCTAATATTGTTCAGTCTAAGAGCAAAAGAGTGACTTTAGGATAGAATACAGCCCCCGTCATCCTAGCCAAAAGGGTTCTGATGAACTCACTTGTTGAAACAAATCATTTATACAGGTTATATGGTGCCAAAAAAACAAAAAGTTGACTCCAAAATAGGTTCACATGTTCGACGTTAACCTGGATCGATTTGTAGGAATCCGCTATATACGCAAGTCTTCTGAAACATTTGAGGAAGTACGTCTCTACTAAGAGCTCTAGCAGTTTGATCATTAGAGGCAATTTGGGATGGTGGGACTTATAGTTGGTGAAGTCAGAATGTCTCAGAAGACTTGATGAAACTTCGGTCCGAGAACACTTGAAAATGGAAGAGGAATAATTTTAAAATTGGACAAGATGACAGAGGGTCTCCTAAACACTTGTTTATTTGAATTTTCAATAAAATCTAATCCTGAGTTTTAATTTAGGTTTTAGTACCGTTTCCAAAATTTCTGCGCACCAACTCTCGGTTTTTCACTTCAGGTAAAAGTAATTTTTTTACATTTTCTCCGTAAAGACCTGCCAGTTACATATGCACGCAAAACATTTACATTCACCATACACTAGCTCCAACGGGCTTGAATTCTACGACTAATAGCACCGGGAAGAAAATTTAAACTTCTCAAAACGAACCAATCTAGTACGAGCATTCGCTCCCACCCAGAATCTCCAGAAAAGAAGATATTTCAAACCAGCACTCTACCTTTTGATCTAATTTAACAATTCATTGTACTCTACAATATATATTGAAAATACCAAATAATACGACACAGCAATATAATGAACTTAAAAAAAAATCAAACAAAAAACTACTTCCCTGGTAACGATAAAGGTTGTATCCTGTTGTTTCAAATGCAGAATTGTACTTTCTTTTATACCCCGATTCACTTTATCGATCTTGCTCAGTTATTTTTTCCTCCCAAACTTGAATTCACCAATGTACCACACTAATCACGGTAGATATGTATCGCATTTAAGATTATCTACGTCACTTCAACTTTTGTCTTCACTTTCGATCACTTTCGACTCTTTTATGTAAACCTGTTATTACGGATAAAAACACTTTGATGTTAGTTCTGATCTAAGAATTATTTGTTGGTGGCGATAATCAATCTAATTTATATATTCTTGTTTCACTTAATTGGAAGTAGGAGTCGGTAGTGAAATAAACACAAACACATATTTAAACATTTCTGGTTTTTAAAATTTCAAGATTTAATTCACAAATACAATCCAGATTTAGTATTTTAGGCTTATACTCTAATGATTGCACACAAAATCCCCATCCAACTCTCATCTCAACTACCAACCAACTCTGAGAACAACTCAATCCCGACTTTTAAAACCATCTCTCTGAATATAAGCAAAACTCAATGGCACGAGTCAAAAAAAAACTCATAAGAATAAATTTTATACTATAATAACATTTGGTATGTTGTAATTCATTAATTCTCTCCAATTATTCATATTTAGGTGAAAAAATTATAAAAAAATAAAAAAGTTGAAACGCGTTTCCGTAGTTTCAGATGTACTTTGGAATGTTTTAAAAAACTGAGTTCGTACGCAAGTGGGTTGAAAAGTTTTTTAATAATATTTTACATTTATTGTCGAATAACTCAACAGTATATTACTATGGGCAATGAGAACGGTAAAAGAAAGTACATCTGACACCGAAAATCTTGTCCATTACAGGACCAGACGAACGGAGGAGGTCTGGCTGACTACATATATCCTGAGAATTATAAGAAAAATTAAGAAATGAAATGGAAACTAGGCTTGAATCCAAACCCCGAGATGGACTCTCAGGATCTACTGGCTGAGCAAGCCGGGTCAGAAAAAAACAATTGCCAAAAGCAAAAAAAACATAGAGACTAAAAGAAATAACGAGCAACAAATAGTATAATGAGTCAAAATAAGTATACCCAAAAACAAATTTTTAGAAAAATAGAGGAGGAAACTAGAAGAGGAAAAAAACAAAAAATCGCAAGCAAAAAAAACCAAATTTAACCTAAAGCATAATAAACAAAAAAGGAGTTTTGTTAGAGTGTTTCGGTGAAATCGATTGACAACCAGAGGGCAGTGGTGGTCTAACTAGGGCTCAGAAGGCCGAGGACTAGCATTTTCCTTCTCACTGTTCCCTAGCAAGCCAATCACACTACTGGAATACCATGTGTTGAGAATAAAGATGTTGGTGTTTGTGATAGAAGATGTCAGTCACAGCGCTGGGAATGACAGGCAGTTCATTTCCCTGTTATCGTCCTATGGTTGGCGCTCTTCTTATCATTTAACACCTTACACTCTAACGAATAGGATTTTCAAAGACCATGGCAGTTTGACTAAATGAGCGTAACGCTTGGTGGTCATGAATTCATTAAAAATCCGTGAACGTGGTGAAATACCCATAGTGGGATAACCTATGGAAAACCATCATAGATCAACAAGATCCGGTCCAAGTCACTTCACCACTCACAACCCTCTCGCAGCAGTCAAAACCTTCCCACCCAACTAGGGTACACGGGATCGTAAACACCGTTAGGAATGCATCTGAAGGACCTTTTATCCCTTTGCGGTTTAAAATTTTACTAAAAAAACTTAAACATACTTGTTGTCGGTATATTAAGTCTGCGCGTCAGAACTTACAAGACATCTTGCCTTCCGCTCACAGAAAAACGCACAAATACAAAAATTAATACAAAAATTCAAATTAAAACAATTATTCTAAAAAAAATTAAAAACAAAATACAAAAAAATTTTTTCAAATTCAAAAAAAATATCCAAATTTCAAAGAACAAAACAACAACCTAAAAACATCTCAAGTAGATTTGATGAAAAAACAAATTCAAAACAAAAATACCAAAGAACCTAAAAATTTGAAATTCTAAAAAAATTCAAAGCTCAAAAGAAATTATTAATCAAGTAAAAACAAATTTTTAAAACTAAAATGAATTTTGAAAACAAAATTCCATAAATAAATTATGAACGATGGTGAGTCGGAGGATGATCGTTGGACGCAGTAGTTGGAGTTTGGCAGTAGTCGAACTAATACTAAATTTGAAAAATTTCAAAAAAAAACTAAAAAATTTAAAATACCTTAATAAATGTCTATAAAACAAAAAAAAATCCAATTATTCAAAATGTTGAGCTGGATGGGGTCGTAGTTGCGCGTCGAGTAGTTGAGCTGATTTCAAATTAAGTAAAATAAATTCTTCAACAAAAATTTCAGACAATTTAAAATTAACAAAAAATTCAAAAGTTTACAAAAAATTTCAAAAACATTACAAAAAAATTAAATATCACTAGAAAATTTAAAATTTAAGCATAACATAAAAATTAGAAATTCCAAGATATTTGAATAATTCCAAATTTCCAAAAAAAATTAAATTTTCAAACAAAAATTTTAAATTTAATTAAAAAATATTTTGAAAAATATTTAAATTTAAACAAAAAATAAAAATTAAATAAACCTAGGTGGTTATAAAAAAAATTATTTACCAGCCCAATGCAAACAGCCAAACAACTTGGATGGAGAAAAAGTTATTAGAACTGGTGTTCTTTGGATGCAACGACCGTGGCACGAAGGACTGCTTAATCAATCTCTGTTATCGTCCACGGATGTTACACTCAACCACACCCTAACAGTCAATGCTCTGAAGACCGGAATCGAAGACAATGGTAAACGTGAGGACCCAAAGCCTGAAGAACCCAAAGAAGGAAACATTCGCAGGGTAGGATGGTATTGGTGGAAAACACCAATACACTTTAATGAACTCGGAGTTCACGGGAACGTAAACTCCCGATAAAGATAAAATTTAACACCAATAAATAAACAATAAAACAGTAAAAACGAAGTACAGAAACAACAAAACGAACAGCAAGTTTGTCTCTCGAACAACGCTGTTTGAATCCAGACACAAACACTGTCACTCTTAAGCCCTACGTTGGGCGCCATCTTGTTGTGTGAGGTTGTCTAGTGGTACGTGAAAGTCTACCAGTTGGTTCACTGACCCAGCCGCTATCTCGAGTAGAACGGGGTTCTATTGACCGACCGATAGGCCACAATATCACAACTCTCTCTATGCTTACAAAATTTAACCAACCTCTCCCTTGATCCTCCTCCGTACCACCTCCAAACTTATAATTTGGTTTGAATATACTATGTAATCTTCTTTTTACGTTATTCATTCATACCTTCTTATATGATTGGCTTATTGTTAATTTGGTTAACTGTTGTTTTATTCAATACGAGTCTCGTATATTTTGAGTATCACGATTTTGAGCACTTAATGTACAAAGTCACTTTGTCATTGATGTTGGGAGACCATTAATCTATTTTCCTTTAAAAACTTGTTGTGTACAGTCCCAGTGACACTTTACAATGCAAATCGAAACTTTTTTTCCCAGTAATTTATTTTGTTTCTTTGTTAACAATAAAAATAGTTTTTTTTAATAAAAATTACCAACATAACCCGTAAACAATCTAACTTCTCATTTTCTAATACAAAACAAACTTTCCCAACCGTACACCCTCAATCTTCCAACCAACCCCTAATTCAAAAACCAACTTTTCTAAAATTCCACAACCAACTGCCTTGCAACTGAGAAAAAAACATCAGCAATTTTATTTTAGGTGAAAGAATCAGAAAAAAATAAAAAAAAGTTCTATGAACTTCCGTACACTTTGGAACGCTTTGTATAACTGTTTTCTTACTCAAATGGATTGAGAAGTTTCTTGAAAATATTTTACATACATTTTCGAATAACTCTATAGTATATGGTATTACAATACCTAATGACAACGAGAAAAGAAAGTACAACTGACACCGAAGATCTTATCCATATCAATTTTTTTGCATTTTTTTTAGTCTCTATAACCACACTACAGCATACAATAATAAAATTTTAATGAGTGGGAGAAGATAATGATCCGCTTTTGAAACACATCGACTAGAGTGGCGAGATCGGAACTGCTCAATTTTCTCACTTTGTTTTTAAAGTATGTTGGAAGCATACAGATTTCGTTCATTAATCAATTTTAATGAAACTTTGAAAAAAGATGGAGATTTGAAACAAAGACCCGAATAGTTTTTGGACGATATTGGGATAAACTGTGGGAGGCTTGTCGGGCACTTGTTTATTTGAAACTTCAATAAAAATCCTAATAATTAATTCCTAATAATTAATTTTGACTAAACTTAGTATAAAAGTGCAGAAATGACATCCCAATTGCCGGTGTTTTACTTCCGGCAAAAAAATAGGTTTATAATTTTTCTGTTCGTACAACAGAATTTATGTCAGAGCTTATGGCTACTACAGCTTTCTTTAATGAAATAATTTTTTTGAAATTATACGGAAAGATAGAGATTTATAAGAAGGAATTATTAAGCTTTTGAGCGATAATGGGAATAGTAGTTGGAGTCACTGGATTCTTAACAACTCCCTTTTGAAAATCACTTGGTTTCTTTGTCTGTGTTCTTACAAATTTTTTACATTCCTTATAAGAAACTTGGAATTTCTTAGATAACACGCCAATCAATCTGTCTGGATCTTCTGGTTTTGCACCTATTTTAACCCAAGCTCTTGCTCGGTATGATATCACTTTAAAGTAAAAACTTAAAGTTAAACTTCTAGTTGGTCATCCAGAACAGCCAGATTGGAAACTTAGTAAAGTAGACATAAATGTAATTTATATGATGACTTTTAAAAAGGTCTTGATAAATTAGCGTAGCTGACAATCTAAAAGCTAGCACTATTTCTGGCCAAAGGAAGAGGGAAAATATAAGAAAATTTCATAATTTGCACCATAATTTTTTAGATTCAGTTCTTATGTTATTCTTGATGGGAGATTTTCCATCGGGGTGATGTTATATCACAAATAATTTACTGAATTAAGAAAATGAGGTTAAAATAAAAAATCAGTTGTGGATTATCGGACGATGTTTCATTTTACAGAAGAGTATATTCTATGTGATTAAATGTTGGTGGTGGGTAGTGTTACGATTCATAATCATAACAAATCGTTATTTGTCTTTCTTAAATAAAGAACGAAATGCAAAAACCAAGAATTTACCAAGATGTAGGTAGCAAATTTAGCGTCTAAAAATTTCAGTAAAATTGGAGAGCACAAGTTTTGTTGTTTTTTTTCTTCAATATTTTGTAAAATTGTTTATATTTATATTTACAGTTTCAACCACATTTCGATAATCATAAAACAGCATGTGGATATGGCATGCCGAAAACAAATTTCACCCCATGGGTTGTAGCAGTTTTACGCAAAAATAAACATAACAACGAATCGTATTATTTATGCTCCGGAACGATTATCAACCCTAGAGCAATTCTAGTTTCATTAAGTTGCTTTCGATCTATTGCAACCAAAAATTTATTCATAAAAGCAAGTCCAGAACAAAGCTTAGCTTCCACCGATGTTAATCGTCAAAACCGTTATGTTTTAGAAACAAAGATTCAGACTCTTCAGTGGGCACATAATGAAATACTTCAAGCAATATTAATTCTTTCTGAGCCATTGCTATTCAGTAGAACAATACACTCAATTTGTTTGCCAGATGAAGATTATAGTTATTCAAAAACTGATTGCTATGTTCTGGGTTGGACACAGGGTTTAAAAGAAAAATTATTGATGAGAACTAAAGTGAATTTAACGCAATGTACAGAATATATTGGACAACGAGGAGAACCAATAGAAAATGATTTTTTTGTTTGCATATCAGGATATGAAAGTAAACGTCTTCCAAATATGAATCAAAAAACAACACAGCTAGTATGCCCGTCAATAACAAATCCAAATCAATATTTTAATGTTGGGATAGGACATTTCACTAGTTCTTCTAATAAAAATCAAACAACTCAAGGTACAATGAAATACTGAACTATTAGTTATATATTTATTGTTTTATTTATTTTTTTAGGATATTTTTTAAGCGTGCTGAACTCTAGATATTGGATTGATAAAACCATAATTGAATTTGGGCTTGATAGAACATATTATATGAAACAATAAAGACGTTTTTATACACCCGTACACCCGTATATCCATTTCGATACAAATGTTCATTACGATACAGATTTTTAATCAACAGAAACCCATAGTTTTTCAATCAAACATGTTATGCATTTGACGTTTGTTGAAATTTTCTAATAGATTTTTTACTATGGGTTTCTATTGATTAAATATTAAATTTATAATTGTGTTGAACACAATAGCAGTATTACTCGTATTTCTATAAAAGTTTTTCATCCACTTCCTTAGATTTTTGGGGTAAAATATTTTGTACTGCGTTTTATTTTTTCTCCGATATGTGTGGAGGAGTCGATGATTAATTCTTTTATAGTTCTTCGTTATTTATCGGATGTAGAAAAAATAGCGTATGCCACTTTCATGTATTGGTTATTATTATACTCGCATATACCATACGAAACTCGCATACGGCTCGTTTCGTATCCCGGTTAATGCTCGTGTATTAATAACCATTATAACATGATCGTTGCATAATGTACTATTATATGAGTGGCCAGCTTCGCATTCAGACTCTATTTATTTTGGCGGTCCTATGTTATTTCCGCTTTTGGCGGGACAGTCCCGATTTTAGCAGTTTGTCCGGCATCCCGCAACGTTTTAAAAATGTCACGATTTTTGTAAAGAGTGCATGACAAACATGGACAGAACGGGAAGCAACATATATAAGGTATATAAGCAAAAATCACAATAGAGAACAAATGGTTGAAACATTTCATGGAATTTAAAAACCTTGCGAGAATATATAGTTGCCAGATATATGTGTCGGTTATTGATAAACTAGAAAATATGAAAATAACATATGTTACATAATAATTATTATACTTTTTTATTATTATTATTATTTATATAATGTTTACTTTATTTTTAATTTTATTATTATTTATAATATATTATCATTAATTTCAACAGAACTTAGTTTATTCGTACTATTAATTACGTTTCCTTTATTAAAAAGTATAATGAAAAACACACAAATCAAATTTGATAAGAACAAGGTTTTTTATTTTTGCTTCAAAATACAACAAAATCTTTACTTACTAATTACACACCGTTATTAACTGAGACAAAAATCAAATTCAGCAAAAAAGAAAAAACCAAAATATGACTTAAGAGAAGTTCAAGAATGTTTTTCTTACAAATATAACAAAATCCTAACTTTACCACACTTACACACTGTTATTAACCGAAAAAAAAAAATCAAACTCAATAAAAAAGAACAAAAAAATATATTTTAAATCAAGAAAATGAGAAGAAGAAAAAAGGAAATAAAAACAATTAGAATTTGTCACTCTCTTTTAATATTTATTTTACATTTAATTTTTATTTAGCGTGACGATGACTCAAATATATGAATATATAAAGCTCTTACCGACCTGAGTAATTTTATAATAAGGGAAATACTTAGCTTCACCATAAGTTGTGCAAATTCTTCGAGGAGGGCAAGGAGACTCTGTGGTATCACAACGGACCTATTTTGTTCTTAACTTAACCTAACGTTTAATGAAAATTGTAGTTAGAGATTTAATGTTTATTATGAATTTCATTTAATATGACGAATTTCCATTGGGCAAATATAAAGTTTTTCTTTCATTTGGTATAGTCACCAGGTCTTCGCCAATTTAATTCGATAATTACCACTTATTTTATACTTCGTGAGGAGCCTGTAGGCTGTACGAGTCTGACAACTTTTATGTTTGTCATTTTCCTTGATTCGGCCGCTTGTTTGTTCGGCAAACTTCGAAAAAGGCCGATTTCCAGGGATCTTGTAAATTTACTACCAAAATTTTGTATTTTAAGTCTAATGCTTTTTAAGTCTAAGTCTAGTGCTTTTTAAGTTTTCTTTCAGCTTAAGGGACTGTATATTAGCACAATTTTTATTATTAAACTCAACAACAGTACAACTCGATTTAACTTCATGTATTATTCTAACCAAAAAAAATAAATTGTCATTACATGAAAGAAGTAAATTTTATGTGTCATTATTAAACCGGAAAATTATACCAATTGCGATTGATATGCGATTGCTATGATCCATTGATATAAATTTGTTACGAAGTTACTAGCGCATTTTTATTCTTTATTAGGACCACATCGTCGACATATATATTCCTCATCTTTTTTGTCTATTTTCCTCGAATTTGCAAAGATGTAATCTTTTAGACCCACAAAAGTTACTTCCATTATCGGAGTAGGTATCTGTTGATACACCGCATCGAGCAAAGCATCTGTGTAAAGCTCCCATGAATGAATCTGTTGTTAGATCACCAATGATCTCTAGATGTATAGCTTTAGTACTTAAGCACATTATGCAGAAAATATATGATTTGTGTGTAAGTTGACCACGGACGCGTTTTAAATACATATTAACACGTCCAACAAAATCGACACCAATTTTCAAAAAAGGACGTACTGGTTGAATTCTGTCTTTCGGTAAACGACCCATCAGTTGACTCCCAGTTTGTGGACGTTGTTTGATTCAGTTTACGCATCATAGTTTTGTTGTTTTAATAAGATCCTTAACCCGAATAATCCACAATATTCTTGAAAGCAGACTTATTAGTAATGATGTGCCGCAACGGAAATTGGCAATATGATACTTTAATACTATCTTCTTTGTTAATTCTGATAACGCTGATAATATTACGGGATGGAGTGTATCATATGGTGCTATGGCTTCCTCAATCCGACCTCCTGCTCGTAATATGCCATCTCGCACTATCTCGAAAAGGGTTTAACAATTTGATAGCACTAGATTTCGGTACAGAAGCGGTTCGGTCAATGGCTTGAAGTTCATCGCAGAAATCTTGATGTTGAACATAGCTGACTATCGTGGTTTCGGCTGATCACCAATTTGCTCGACATAAGTTGGACTCAAATTGGTATTTGCGACATTTTAAAGAAATACATTTCTGTTTGAACATCAGCATTTGTATGATCTTATCGTAGCTGGAATAATCGTTTACTAATTGTTCTATTACGTTTGTCCCCTTCCGCAGTGTGTTACCATCACTTGTAAATTTTCTCTTCAATCTAAATTGCTTTTCGGTTTGGTTCTTGTCAAAACTGGCCTTTTTTCTGATTCTAGCTTCAAAATTTCTGGACCGTGGAACCACAATGAATGGTTTTGAAGTTCTTTTGGGTTGCTGATACTTGGTTCTGGGAAGTGCTTCCAAAATTTCATTAGTCCTATTGGAAACATATTTTTTCCATATGCATGCTGCTTCGGCAAGCCAGTCAAGTACAATGGTGGAATCTTTCCAATCAAACAATTAAATTTCAGAACGATTCAGTAATGATTATATGTGCTTAAGTAAACGAACTAGCAGGATTGCACCGTTTAACTCAAGGCGAGGTAATGATATATTTTCCAGTCGTGAAACCTTTGTTTTGGCAGCGATCAAAGCGTTATAGTCTGTTCTGAGATATACTATAGCAGCATAAGCTAACTCGTTTGAATCACAAAATCCATTTAATTGATACTCAGCATTAGTAAGATACAACCACGTTGGTATTACCAACCCCACAGTTCCATGATTTCCTCTCGAACTTTCACCCATTGGGTTCTGGGTTTCTCTGGCAATTCATCGTCCCATCCTCCGTTTACCAACCATAGTGTTTGGAAAATGTTTTGATTTGAATGATAAAAGGTGCTGCCAATCCTAGTGGGTCGAAGATGCGACTCACTTCCAATAATATAGATTGCTTCGTTGTTGGTACTATATCCTGCCTGAAGCCTGACGTGGTAAGTATATTGATCTGCCATTAGCCGCAATTGAAGTCCTAACACCATTACTTCATCTGGATTGTCGTCGAAGATTTTGGAAGCAGATTTAGCTACATCTCCATGGCTTATTATATTCGTAAGGTCAGTGGAGTTGGCAACCCATTTTCTTAAATTAAATCCCTTTTCTGCCATCATGAGTGCAAGTTGATTTGGTAGAATTGATGCTTCTGCTACAAAATTTGTACCAGTTAGTAGATCGTCTATATACATATCTTGAGATAAAGATTCCGACGCTATTGGAAACCGAACTCTATTAACTTCGGCAATATGCTTGATAACTCTGTTGGCTAAATAAGGACCTGATGTCGTTCCGTATGTTAAGGTTTGTCGCTCGTAATTTTTAATGTCTTCTTCGGGATGTCAGCGCCAAACAATTCTTTGATAATGTCGATCCATTGGATGGATCCAAATCTGCCGGTAAATTTTTTCAGCATCGGCAATAAATACAATAAATACATTTCATAAATTTTGTAATAGAGTACCAGTTAATAAATTATCGTTGAGCGAAAAGCCTGAATTTGTTTTGGCTGACGCGTCAAAGACAACCCGAAGTTTAGTTGTCGTGGATGACTCTCTCGCTACTCCATGGTGTGGTAGATAAACAACATCACACTGATTTTGATGACTTTTCTTCTATCATATGATTCACCGTTCGAATTCTTCCATAAATTCTATACATTGAATTTGCAATTCCGTGTTTCTCTTGAACCGAACTATTGAGTCTTTGGCCGGCGACATGTAATGATAATTTAATGTTTTTCTCTCCTTCTTAAAGGGTATCTTTACTATACAATAATCATCTTTTAACTTGGTAATTGTTGTTTCAAACAGCTCTTCACTTACTTGATGTTCGGGTAATAAAAGGACAGTATGAAAAATCTCGCTACATATCCAATCGAATTATAAAACTGCCGTTTTATAATTCAATTGGATATGTAGCGTTCTAACTTTCCTTTTGGACCTTATAAAATTGCGATCTGAGAGCTAATCTTTGTACAATTGCTTAGGTTATTAGCGAAGCTTGAGAACCGGGATTCAGTAATACATGGCAAGTTTCATATTTTCCATTTCGATCCTCTTAAGCTTTACAGTAGTATTTAGTAAAATTGCTAAATTTAAATCCGTACTAGAATGACCACAGATTTTTTTCTTACTGAAATTCTCCGCTGTGATGGTATTTACTGTGCTTACATTGTTATACATAATGTTGACTGATTATTATCAACAACTCTATTATGGGCTCCACTGGTAGTTTCGTCTCCTCATTGTAATGGCGAATTGTTGTCTTCGTTTGAATAAATAGCATCTGTTTTTGGAATTGCATTGGTACACGGAATGCATTGAACTCAAACATTTGAAACATCGTTTTTCGGATTTGTTTAACTCTAGTCGACGTTCCACCGTCCATTCCTTAAACGTTGAACATTGCTAGATGGAGTGGTAATCACCTTTTCATACACTACATAACCTCACTGCCTGAACAAATACCTTTGGAATCGGCTTACTTTGGGGTCGTATGCTGAATCGTCTAGGGTAGCCTACTACAGCATCCAATTCATCTGCTCTTTTCATTAGGGGTTCTATTAATAATTGGCATGTTGGAAACTCAATGTTTGCAGTTGCGGTCACCCATTTATCTCGACTGTCTTCATCCAGCTTCTGGATTAGTAAATATTGTTACGATTACAGAAAATCTAGACGATTGCAGAAAAATCTAGACGATTACGGTCACTTCTAGGAAAATCAAATCAACAAAATATTACAACAGATTAATGAAATGAATATTGTTGTTGTTGTACATATTCTTAGAATTAAGGTCTACATAAAACAAATGATTTTATGAATCAAATCAACGTAACGTAAAATAATCGAGTATTCTAATATTTTCTCAAGGTTTCTAAAAAGTGACCTAGAAATTTCTAGAGGTTAAGCAGAATGTATATAAGGAAATTGCCTCTTGTAGTTTTTAATTAGTTTTATTTTAAACCTGCGATTGTGAAGTTAAAATTATAAAAGTGATCTTTAAATTAGTGAATAAAGTTTTAAGTTTTATTGAGTAGCAATATTTTGTGTATTATTTTAAACGTTCTATTACTGGAAATTTCTACAATAAACCGTTGGAGTTTCTGAAGCTGTTGAAAGAATATTCTAGTTAGGAATATTGTTTGCTGTATTGTTTCCTGTTGTTGTGGAATAATTAAGGAGTTGAATACTTATTAAAACCTGGTATTTGGGCTTACTAATCAGTGATCGAAGGTTAGAAAAACGTAACAATATATTAGCCAGGGATTTCTGGCTTCCGCATCGAGTTCTACATTTAAACCTCGTATTACTTCATCCACTGTGTCCATAAGTTGTCTAATTGTTTGTGAGTTTGGATTTTTACTCGACGGTACTTCTTTAAAATTCTTAATAAAGAAATGAACCGTATAATGTTTTCGGTCATATCGCACCTTTAGTTTGTTCAATGCTTCTATAAAATTTACGTCCAAAGTCGGCAAATGTTTAAATAGAGTAGCTGCTTCGTTTTGTAACAACCCTTTCAAATACTGAAATTTCATCGCTGGATTCAAATTCGGATTTTCATGTATTGTAGACGAAAATGAATCATAAAATGATCGCCACTTGGTATATTGACCACAAAAGGGAGCGATATGCATCTTTGGAAGCTTCACTTCAAGGTTCGACCCACGTCCTTGTTCACCTTTACTCTCATTTAAATCTAAAAATACGTTTCCCGAAACTATGCTTCCTGATGGGATTAATTTATTCAACTCAGCAACTGCAGCATCATAATTTTGAATAAATTCATCCGGCTGGCTTATGTCATCGATCTTTAAATCGAATATCGATTGCTCAACGGTGTTCAAATCATTTAAAAAGGCTTCGGTTCTTCGTAATAGTACCTTTAATTGCTCAACATTAAGTTAGGATTGCCCACTATCACTCTTCGCACGACAATAATTATTAATTTTTGTTAAAGATCGTTTCATATTAGATCGCCTCTTCACCAATGCGTTTAGCTGAGACATGTTTCTGACTCGTTAATATTTTATAAGAACCGCTCGCTTCCGTTTGCACTTGTATTTTAATTTTTATTTAGTTATATCAAATATTGAGTAATTGCACGGTCGAACTTCAGAAATAAAAAGACAATTTTCACTTACTATTATCTAATATTATCCACTTTAATCCCTGGTAATGCATCGGTGTATTTTATTTCGCCTTTCAGAATAATATTTTGTTTTTGAGCAATGCATTTTGTCGTTGGGTCGATAGGTTATATCTGCAATCTTACGTCGTTCATACGAAAAAATATAATTAAAAAATACAAAATTAAGTTTTATGGTGAAGATAGATTGGGTATCTCGAACAATAGGGTGTGGAAACTTAATATAAAAAACGAGGGCAACCTTGTCCGACAAAAAGAACTCGAATCCAATAACCCTAACGCGCCGAAATGTAAATTGTTGGACTCAACAATACAATACAAATATTTGTCGGCCAAGGTTGCCCTTGTGTTCTTAAACAAATTTCCACCCCACATAATTAAAAAACAAAATTGTGGTAGTAAACTTACAAGATCCTGTGCAATCGGCATGTTTCGGAGTTGAGGAATTGGGGAAAATGGCAAATACAAAAGTTGTCGCATGTATCAAAAATAGGCGCTTCACAAAGAATAAAATATGTGGTAATCATCATATGAAAGGAGCGTGGGCCTGGTGCTAGTAACCCCAAGCCTTAATACCGGTGTAACCGAAATAAGATTTTAGAACCAATATCGGTTTTATCGGTAGTACCGTTGCCGGTATTTAAGCCCCTAATACATAGGTGCCATGTCAATATCTCCCAATGCATTGATTTTCACATCCGCAGGTTATTTTCGAGCCAAGCAGCACTCTTGGCACTAAAATCTATGCGCTTTGATTCAAAACTGGTATGGGAATGCTACCAAAATCTATTAAAAATCTCCTGCAATATTATAGTAACACTTGTGTGGGCACCTAGCCACACAGGAATACATATAGTGAACAAAAGCGGTGTATGTGTATGTCAGCTTGTTTATGGATAGGATATTTTAGAAACTACTTCACCTATTGACCTCATATTTGGAATACAGATATCGGAATTATTTCTTTTGGCTCTCATTCGATAGTTTCGTATCTCGTGTTTACACAATTCTAGTTATATTTGTAAACTGTACTTATGTTGAAATTTAAACAAATATGTTCCAAAGCCATTTTTGCGTTCCATTTTTTGTTTCTCCTTTACACTAAAATTTAGTATAATGTATAATGAAGAAACTCTCTTCCTTCTGGTCAATGGTTTCTTGCTTTACCAATGTGAAAATCTGGTTACCTTACCCTTAACCCAATTATGCCACTGGTTAAGAGCTAAACGAAGAAATTTCACTCTGTCTTGAAATTGTGAAGTGTATAGTTAGCAATTCAAGGAAAACACAACCAACATACTCATATTTGGATTTTTTTATTCTAAAAATTATTTCCTTTTTGAAGAAAACTCCTTGAATGCCAATGTCTGAAATTATAATATCCGTAGCTTTCCCGCTTAGTATGCGTGTTGTCTCTTTTTTTTTTTTTATTGGAGGGCCTTGAAACTTACAGTTCAGGTAGCACTGCAACCTGAAAGTCTATTGTGCTTACCCTGATTGTGTTATTAGTCAATCGTCGTCTGTGCCGTTACTGGTTGTATTCTGTCATCCAAGTTGAGACTTTTAATAAAATTAATTAGCTTAACCGGAGTGACGTTTTGTGGTAATGGAAGTGTTAGTCTTCTATGACCAAGTTGGTTGTATCTGTGCCAAGAGAGTTCAGGACAGTTGCAGATGACGTGTTACATCGTTCCCACTTCTGAGTAGCAGAATCTACACCTGTCGGAAACAACAAGGCCTATTTTGTTAAGATGGTGGTTTAAAGGACCATGTCCAGTAACACACCATGTTAAAATTCTTAGAGACTCTCTGTTTAAGTCGATTGTTTTTAAGGGTGAAACAGGGAGGTTACCTAGAAACTTCTTGGAGTGTACTAGTCCCTCTCTGCTTCTCCATAATTTGGCATTTTGTTTCCGTTCCTATGTTTGGATTGTGCTTTTTAGCGAACTCTTGGCCATTCCAAAGCATGGTTCCAGTCCAAAAAACTTTTTATTGGCACCTTGCTTTGCTAAAGCTTCAGCGATAGCATTTCCTTGTATTCCTGTGTGGCTAGGTGCCCACACAAGTGTTACTATATTATTGCAAGAGATTTTTAATAGATTTTGGTAGCATTCCCATACCAGTTTTGAATCAAAGCTCATAGATTTTAGTGCCAAGAGTGCAGCTTGACAGCTTGGCTGTCAGAGATAATATACATTTCAATATTTTGGTATTTTCTTTCAGCACGTAGCAAGGCGCAACTGCTATTGGCAAAAATTTTGGCTTAAAATATAATTGTTGTGGTGCTTAAGGCAACCGTTTGTTTTGTTCTAGGACCAAACACTCTTGCTCCCGTGCCCATGTTGGTTCGAGAGCTATCTCTGTACCAGATGCTGGCGTTATGTGGCAGTGACCGTATGTAGTTTTTAATACGACCTCTGGCCAATATCTTGACATGAAAGTGCCTGTCTAAATCTATTGTTTTTGGCATACAATCTGAAATATGGTATGTATGCAGTCAGGTCTCGGCATGTGAAGAAAACTTTGTTTGCTTTATCGGAGATATATTTCAGGTGTGAGTTCCAGGTTAGTTTGCTAACCAATATCTAACCTCTTTTGATGTTTGTATTGGATCGCCGTTTAGAACAGGAGAAATGAAATTAAAGTTTCTCGTGTTTGTGAAAACGACAATGCTTGTTTTTTGGGGGTTGATCGACAGTCCCAATCTGTTGCACCACTTTGATACAATATTAAGAGCTGTCTGGGTTCGACCAGCGACAATGGAGTCATGTTTCCCTCTAACCATGACTGCCAAATTGTCGGCATAGCCTACAGTGTTGAGTCCGGAATCATTAAACATAGTGATCATCAGCCACATTAGCCAAAGCAGCAGAGAGAGCGGGCAGCCTCTAGATGCAGTAACAGTCACTGAATAATCACCTAGTGTAGCCGTTATCTTCCGACTCTGTAGCATCTTGACAATCCACGCAATGATAAGCGGCTTTATATTTTTCTTTGTGGCGATTTCAATGATGGCATTGAAGTGGAAATTGTCAAAGGCTCCTTGTATGTCCATAAATAAACATACAAGTGCCTCCTTATAGTTTAGGGTGCTCTCAATTTTTTTCACCATTTTGTGTAACTCCGTTTCAGTAGATTTTCCAGTCTGATGGGCGTGCTGGCTAGAGTTGAGAGGGTTTTGTTTGAGACATACATGACGGATGTGATAGTTCAACATCTTTTCCATTGTTTTTAAAAGAGGAGATGTCAGACTTATGGGTCTGTATGATTTGGCTTCATTTGGTTTTTTTACGAGCTTATAGATATAAAAACAACTTTAGTTTCTCGCCATATCTGAGGAATGTAAGCAAGGCGAAAGCTTGCTTTGAACAAACGCATGCGATATGGAAGAATGATTGTTAGACCCTTTTGCAGAAATACCGGAAAAAATTCCATCACCTCCTGGAGATTTATACGGACCGAAGGATTCTATAGCCCATCTGGCTTTATTGGGGGTGAAAATTGTGTTGGCTAAATGATCTGCAGTACTTTTAGTTGCCGGATCTAGAAGATGTACGTCTTCGTTAGCATTATCTTCCGTGCTCCATTCTATCGAGCCCGGAAAGTGGGTACCATTTGGTTTGCAGATTGAGCCTAGAGGGTTTGTGTGATCAGACGACATCAATTTTTGGAGTCGAGCTGCAGCAGGCAGATTATCTATCGTATTGCAGATTTCTTTTATGATTGTCTGAGTTCTTTATTATAATTGGTTAGAGCTACTCGGTACTCTGTCCAATTATTTGTTGTTTTACTCTGTTAAAAAAGCTTGCGAACTTATTCCTGTTCCTCTCCAAGTTACCATTCCACCAAGGTACATCTCTGCATCTTTTGGATTAAGTTATCGGAGTATTTCTTGCAAATAATTTCTTGCAAATTATTTGTTGCAGGGTCAAGCTCAAATGTGGAGTTGATACTGGCGCAAATATTTACATTATCATGAAGATATGTTGTGTAAAGCTCCCAGTTGGTTTTTCTCAGGTTTCTAAAGTACTGGATGCTGCTCTTTGGGTAGTGTTCTATGTTGAAACATATATAAGCATGATCAGACATAGAAGCTTCTTTCGAAACATGCCAGTTCTTAATATGGTTAGTAGCGTTAATGTTAGTTAAAGTAAGGTCAAGGACCTCACCTCTGATTGCGTTTCTAAGGGTAGGTTCACTACCTTTGTTTGCATTAAACGTATTGTTAGTCTATAAAAATTGAATCAGACGATCGCTTTTTGTGTTAATGTTACTACTTCCCCACACGTTGTGATGAGCGTTAGCATCACAGGCTATTATGAGGTTATAGTGGTTATTGTTGCAATACTTGATGAGTTTCTCTACCGCTTCTGGTGGTGTCTCGTCCTCATCCCCCGGGAAGTATGCAGAAGTTAAAATGATTTTACAAAATCCACCTTGAGGAATTCATTCAGTGGAAATATTTTCAGATGTTTGTTGAAGAGAATCGCGGTTCGCGGTCTTTCCACATCTGAGAAATAGATCAGTTTTGTATTTTTGTTTGACGATAGACCTTTTATTCTTTTACTGTTTGCCCACGGCTGTGTGAACGCAAGATCGTGAGCATTCTGTTCAATTAACCGGTTCAAACTAACTGAGGCCATTTCTGATCTGTGCAGATTAATCTGAACGCAACTTCATTTAGGTAGTCGAGATTTTTGTCTATGTCGTACAGGTGCTCTGTCTGACTTAGAGTAAGCTGGTGAATCAGGCATGATCCTAGAGTCAGACATGGCATGTGTGCTGTCTGGTTAAGGATAAGCTGATAAATCAGGCATGATCCTAGAGTAGGACATGGTACACAGTTTTGTTTTTAATTTATGTGATGCGTTTGATGCGTCGCTCTCATATAAAACTTTATTGTTTTCCATACAATATTTTTGGAGAAAATAGGGAGGTACATTGGTCAACCACAACAGCCCTGTGCTGTGGTAAGGCTGTTGAAACTGGAGGATGCCCGGTATCCAGAGTTCTGTACTAGTAATCAAGCACCCCCTTGACCATGTACGCTTTCAGCGTACGTGTCTACCTTAGCTTTGGGTTTTGGACTTGATCTTGGCTTCGATTCTCACCGAGGACCTAACGGCATGGGTGACCCTACCGTTGTAGCTTCTAAGATCACTGAGTCTACTGAGCTCCATCACTGCGTCAAAGTGCCAAGTCCATAAGATGGGGTGTGGGATGTTGTCTCTTACTAACCAGATATTTCTTATCAAAACATTTTTTATATATCGATGACTAAACTGTCTCTTGTTTTGATATTAAAATGAAACACACATTTCTCCAGCCTTTTGAATGTTTCATAATAGGTTCAAACACGGTAAAAAATTGAGAATTTGTGCAACTCGAATAAGTTTATAGCACTAACTTTTGGCTATACTGTGTGATAGACTATCATTTTTCTATGACAAGTTTTTGATTGTCAAAGCAGGCCCTTTAACAGAAGAGTTTAGATTAACTTAATAGCCAACAATTAATATTGACTGCAGTACTACCTTTATGACATGCAGTGTTAGCACAATTTGCAGAGTGAATTTTGCTTTGGAACTTGTAGTTGTATGTTTCGACTGTCATGTTCCTGTTACAAACGACTAGAATGGCCTGAGTTTAATTCAAATAAATTTTATGAATAATAATTCAAAAATAACCAAACCTAATAAATTCTAAACTCATTTCTAAACCTATAAAAATTGTAACATACATAATCGTAAAAAAATGTTGCAAGATAAATTTTATATCCAAATTTTAGGAAAGAATTTTATAATATAATCTTCAATAAATCATTTTTCTGAAAAAAATAAACAAAACCTCGACAAAATATCACTGGAAGAAGGTAGGAACCTATAAAAATATGTCTTATTAGGAATATTCATTACTATTTCAAAAAAAAAAGAAATCACATAACATAAAGTTGAAGAAAATTGAACATATTCGAATAAATTTCAAACTAATAACAGAAAAATAATATTAACGCACAAACTCATAGCCCTCCCACACATATAAAACCAATAAAAAGCCGCAAATTGTTTTATCAGTAAGAAAAAAGTATGAATCAAATCAAATAAATTATCATTCTTTAACTTATTCGAACATTCTACCCCTCTTACCACGAGAATAAGTTTTGTTTATGGTTTTTATTTCCACAAAATTTCACAGGAGGTTCTCATTGCTCTCGTTTTTCATGTAGCTTTTGCTTTTCCATTTCGTTTTATAAACTTTTTTTGTTTTTTTTTCGTTTTCATGTTTTATAAGAAAATTGTTCTATCGAATATTGAATGGTGTACTTATGACGATTTGTTTTCTTAGATTTTCATCAAGAGAATTGGTAAGTTTGTGTTTTGTTGGTGTAACTATTTGCTTGAGTACAAGCTTTTTGTGTATTTATTTATTTATTTATTTATTTTCATTTACGATAAATATCAAACAATTTTTTTTTATGGTATTTAAGAAGAAAAGGTTAAGATGTATAGCTTCCGTTGATGATGGTAATGGTTTTATGTGTTGCTGCAAACAATGGTTTTATAAATTATTTTATACAAAATTGATATAATTTCTCGTTAGTAAGTATTATTAATTAAAACCGTTATTTAGCTAAATATTATTTGATTCTGTGAAATATTTGTTGATGTGTCTAAAGTGGTTAAGGAAATCTAATATATTATTATTTTTATTTCAGATTTGATTTTAAGAGATATTAGGTGATACAAAATTTACTTTTATTAGTTCTATGAATCAATTTATATCAGGGGCAAATTTTAGTGATTGATGTACTTCACCACGTCTAACGGTGCTTAAATTTTTTTTTTTGATTTAAGCTAGACTTAATACTTAGTTAATATAAAGAAAGAAAATCAAGTAATACAATTGAAGTTAAATTAAAATTAAAGTTAAAGCTAGTCAAATTGAACGACTAACAACCAATCACTTGTAAAAATATTACTATCCACAAGTCTCAAGCACTACATGTATTATGCTATCATTTTTCAAGCATAATTTACATCACTTATTAGACCGTGACTTTGATTATAGTCATATACATATTGGTTATATAAATCAGTTTTAATATTGTATTTGAACTTGCCAATAGTATAATTTTTTAAATTTTGTTCGAAACTGTTGAAGAGTTTGATTCCTTTATAAAAGACGCTTTTAAGTGAGATGCAGTAGTTGAAGCGAGGAAGCCGGAAACTATCAGCATATCTGCCAGATCTGCTTGTCATTGATTCATTTGTTACGAGTTGACTATTGAATTTGATTAGTTTATGTTTAATTTTATATACCGTTAATAAGTATTCATAGTCAAATAATACATTAAGTGGAAGTATTTTGTTGCTGTATAAATTTAAAGTAGGTGTCAAATTTGGTAGGCATTTTAATTTCTTTAGCGCTTGGTTCTGTAATATACTTAGTTCATGAATTTTTGTGTCGTTTGCGCTACCCCATATTGCTAGGAGGTAGGTAAGATGTGAGTGAATTAGTGAGTAATACACATTCTGTGCTACATTTGAATCAATATATTTGCCCACTCTAGTAAATACACCAATTATTGGAACTATCTTTGATTTAACGCTGTCTATATGATGAGACCAATTAAGTTTTGAACCTATTTTTAGACCAAGATATGAAGAGGTTTCAACTTTTTTTATAAATTCGCTCCGAAATGAAACTTGAGTAAAATCAATGGATTCGGTTGGATTCCTTATGTAAAAATTAATGAAGCATGTTTTTTTAACATTGAGTCGAAGTCTATTTTGATCTAACCACTCTCCCAAGATGAGCAGGTCTGATTCCATTTCGGCTTTGAGTTCATTGACGTTAAACAACTATAACTAATGACTGCGTCATCTGCAAACAATTGTAGTTGTCCGCCTAGATTTAAATTAAAGATATCGTTAACGTATATTAAGAACAATAAAGGTCCTAGTACTGATCCTTGAGGAACGCCACAAGTAACATTTTTTAAATCCGATTTATAAGAACCTAATAAATGCGATAAATAATTTTTAATCAATTTAAGGGCTTTCTTTGTGATACCAATGTTTCTTAGTTTCTGCAGTGAAATACTATGATTTACACAATCAAAAGCCTTCATCAGGTCAATCAATAAGCATGCGGTTCTATTTTTACTATCAATACTTTTATAGAGTATTGATAATACTCAACGAGGTTCAAAAAAGCTGCTAGAGTGCTACTTTTTTTCAAGAAACCAAACTGATTGGAATTAATTATAAAATTGTTTTCTAAGAATTTGATTAATTGGTTCTGTATGCATCGTTCATATACTTTCGATAACACAGGCAAAACTGATATCGGACGGTAGTTGTTTTTATACATTTTGTTTCCTTTTTTTTAAATTGGGACTACTTTTGCTATTTTAAGATCATTAGGGAAACAACCATTCTCAAATGTTTTATTGATTGAGCTGGTCAGAGCGGGAATAATTTTGGTTGAAATGGACTTAATATATTTGACTGAAACAAGATCATATCCACTAGAAATGCTAGGCTCTAAATCTTCGACTATCTTAAGTACTTCACTTTCTTCAACATGGGAAAAACTGCTGAAACAAATAGGTGGAGTGTGAGTTTGAGAATGTACTGGATTTGAAGTTTGATTGGTGAGCTCACTAGCAACATTAACAAAGAAATCATTAAAAATATTGGCTACTTCAGTTTGATCTTCATGGGTATCGTTGTTATTTTTTAGTACAAAGTTGGGCATGAATGTCGTTGGTTTAGAATTATTTGATAATATCTCATGTACTAGACTCCAAATCTTTTTCGGGTTTTTCAGATTTGACTTGAAAGCTTCTGAATAATATTTGGATTTGGCTTTAAATATTAAGATGCGAATTTCATTTTTATAATCATTTTCCAGGTATTGTTTGGACAATAGGTAGAGCTTCTTCCGCAGTTTTATTTTTGTACTCAGTAGTTTTGTAAACCAGGGTTTGATAAAAGTGGAGGAAGAGCTACATATAATTTCTGACGTAGTCGAATATTTTTTTATTTCACGGCATAACTGAATATAAAAGCATTCAAAGTCGACTTCGTCGAAATTTACTTTTTCAATAAAGCTTTCTAATTTGGCGAAGTTTGTTATACTGATGCGTTTAGTTTGAGGTTTATGAATGTTTCCAATGTCACAGTTGAATAATAGATACCGATGGTCGCTAAGATAAGTGTCCTTATACAAAACGTAAAATTGAGATGAGACCGAGGAAAGTATGTGATCCAGATAAGTACGTATAGTATTACAGCGTATAGTATAAAAATGTTTCTTAAGACTGTTAATGATTCTAAGCCCATTATTCACTGTCAACGACTTGTAATTAAAGACATTTGGATCGTGCAGATCAGCAATATTCAAATTGAAGTCTCCCACAATTATGGAGTGTTTGTACTTTTTAATTAAGTTCTGAAAATAGTCCAGGAACTGATCTATATTAGTATGGCCCGGACGATAAACACCGATAATATTCACTTTTAACTTATTTGATTTGATTATTAGGAAGTCGTTTTCTAAATAAGAGATACTAAAATTGAATACGAAGTCAAGATCTGAAGAAACAAATATGCTTACTCCACCTCCCTCTCTTTCTCGATTTAAGTGAAAGGACCGATAGTTATCAAGGTTTATGTTCATATCGCCTTCTTCTAAGAATGTTTCGACAAGAACGATCATACCAATTTTCATATTCAAATTAAACAATAACTCTTCAATCCCTTCTATTTTGTTTTTGAGACGGTTAATATTGATGTAAAGAATGTTTAAACCATGTAAGCTTTTAACAGCGCTTGAATATTCGGTTGTTTTTAAAAAATAATTATTGGTGTTACCTTCAAACGGCAGGTTCTTTTTGACCAACCTTAATACTTGATCTAAGGAAAAAAAAAAAAAAACGATTAGAGATGTAATGAAATCAAATTAAATTGAGAAATTATTTAAAAATCTTTTTCTATGCAATGCGTAGAGAAAGATACAGTTTTTGTTTGTTATTTTTTTTTCTCTACAGCTGTTATTGTGATGCGAGGTCATTAATTAGTTTGGTTTATTGTTAAAATAATTTTTTGTTGAAGTTCGATGACATCTTCTATTGATTGTATTTTGAGTGCAGTTTCATTATTTTCATTTCCTATTTTTGCGTACAAATGTCCATGGCCGTACCAAGTATATTGGATTAACTTTTTTTTCTTTAACTCATTTAGCTTTTTTAGGAGGTCACTATTATATGGAGTTAAACGTTCATTTATAAATATTTCATTCGTTACTGCTGATGAATTTGGAAACAGTTGATTTTGAAACAGTTTACCACACTGCTTCTTTTGTTTTAATAGGTCTAACTTGGTGGTGTAGTTGATAAACCGCACTATAATTTGAAGTTGCATGACATTCTTCTCTTTTGGTGGAATAGTTCTTCCAAAGTAATATTCAACTTTATCCATAGTTATTTGAAAACGATTCAAAACAGTTTCTACTACATAATTTTCCGTTAATCCAGTATCAGTTTTAATATGAATTCCTGGAATGATAATGTCGTTACAAAGCGCCTTTTGTTTAAGAAAATTGAGTTCTTGTTTTAGTTGCAACACATTGGAATCGGCTACATGTTGTTTAGACTAAACTTCTGATAAAGTAAGTTGTGTATTTTGTAAGTCACTCTTTAAATTTTCAACTGAGCTTGCGATATTTCTTATTTCGACTTTCATATATTTCAAGTCCATTTTCTTTTCGGTTTTAAGTGAAACTATAGCCACAATGATGTCTTTGTTAGTTGGAGTGGAATTGTTTGGCATTTTTATGGTATTAGTTAACAAAGAAGATGGCACAGTGGATACGGATTTGCTTCGAAGTGAACGTGGTTCAATATTTGTATCAACATTCCCCATTCATAAAATTTTACATTTAGATCGATTTAGTTTGTAGATTATTTACTCTGATTATTACTGATTATTTACACACACTATATACTGTGGCACAAATATTTAATTGTGGTGTAACACTTTTTTTTTTAAAGATGATCAAATAATGCAGTAATGAAAAATTCTAACCTCAATACATAAAAATTATTATAGGTTGAGCGAACAGTTAGGTTACGTTTGATTTATAATGAGTTTGGATGAAATTTTTAATATGATTTGCAAAAACTGATTCAAATTAATAATATATTAATAAAATATCTATAAAATATTATCAGTATGAACTGTAACACAATTAAACAACCTTTGTTGCAACAATTCTTTAAAGGCTGAGGCAAATAAACCAATGGCCATAAACTATCTATCACTCACAGTAATTAATTGTTTTAGACTTAATTACACTTTCAGTTTATTTATAATATTTAATTTACTTCACAAGGAGATTTACTTTGCAAAGAAGATGATATTTAATATTTCGAATAAATGATAAAAAATTAAAATTTAATTTAAACCTCGGATCACAATACGACTTTTCTACTCCATCGCTATTTTTTTATTATTTAAAGAAAGTGTGAACCATACTTAAAGCATTTTTAAAGTTTATTCTGCAAGTAGGGTTTCTAATCCGGATATCCGGCTATCGAATTATCCGGATTATTCGACCATATTTTGACTATTTGATTATCCGGATACTTTTTTGCAACTATCCGAATATTAAAAAACCCTTTATTTTGTAAAAAAATAATCAAATTGCGTTGAAAAGTTCAAATAACTATTAACTTGCGTTGCAAAGTTTGTTAGTGCAGTGAAGTGACTACCAGTTTTAAAAATTTATTTACAACTTTAATGTTTTGAAAACTGTAATCATTGAATATTTTATGAAACACTTCGTGAATCTGCAGTGTAAAGATATTTTATTAATATTTATTTAATGCTATATTAATTAAAAAAATAATGTTTTATAAACTTAAGCCCTGTCAATAAAATCTGAAGTGTTGGCTATTTTTTTTAAAGTTTATGAGAGCTGTACTTCTAGATTATGACTCTGAGGAAATCACTAATGAAATTACTATTGAAAGTGAAGATGAAGAAAGTCTTAGTGGTGAAGTTTGTATAAAAAATCGTGACTGCAGAAAGTACTTGAGAATGCTATTGCTTTAATTACTCATGTTGAGAAGCAGAATGAAGGAAGTTCCATATTGCTGAAAAAAGATTTCATTTATTTAAATAATTATAACAAAAGGAGTGATCGCGCCTCTGACTGGCAGTGGACTGTATTAAATTTCTTACTTTTTTGATGATCGATGTTACAATACAAGTCAGAGGCCTCACAAGCTGGATGACATTCGTGGATAATTCGTGCCTACATAAAGCACATTTTGATGAGTATATTGAATTAATATACTCATTGATTGATTAATAATGCGTGCATACACAAAGCACCTTTGATGAATATATTTGTTAATTGCCAACACAAAATACATTTGATGAGTATATTGAATGATTCGTGCCTACATACAGCACATTTTGATGAGTATATTGAATTGATGCACGTTCAAGTAATGCGTTCCTATACAAAGCACATATGATGGATATATTTACTAGTGCATGCCTACATAAAGCACATATGATGAATATACTGAATAATTCGTGCCTACATACAGCACATATGATGAATCTATTGAATAATTCGTGCCTACATAAAGCACATTTTGATGAGTATGTTGAATTGATGTACGATGAATTAATAATGCGTGCCTACACAAAGCACATATGATGAATACAGTTAATAGTTGCCAACACAAAGCACATTTGATGAATATAGTGAATAATTCGTGCCTACATACAGCACATATGATGAATATATGGAATAGTTCGTGCCTACATACAGCACATATGATGAATATAATTAATAATTCGTGCCTACATACAGCACATATGATGCATTCAATTAATAATTGCCGACACAAAGCACATTTGAAGGTTATGTTGAATAATTCGTGCCTACATACAGCACATATGATGAATATATGGAATAATTCGTGACTACATACAGCACATATGATGAATATAATTAATAATTGCCGACACAAAGCACATTTGATGGTTATATTGAATAATTCGTGCCTACATACAGCACATATGATGAATATAATTATTAATTCGTGCCTACATACAGCACATATGATGAATATAATTAATAATTGCCAACACAAAGCAGATTTTAATGAGTATGATGAAATTGATGTACGATGAATTAATAATGCGTGCGTCTGTTTGCCTAAAAAAAACAAAGAATAGATTAATCTTATGCACTAATAAACACATTAATTGCCACCCAAAATGTGGCCTAGCACTTTAACACGTAGGCAAACCAAAAAAGCACAGAGGTCACCTTCCATCAATGGCGACGGGGTGGCTTGAATCACACTTCTTTTTCCCCTTTTTTTAAATCATCTCCCCTTCTTTGGATCAGAAACAATATTAGTTGACTTTTTCCTTACACCTTCATTATTCCGAAGCACGAACGATAGAAATTCTAAGGTTTGTTTTCAATTTAGTGATCACAAGATCTTTATTTTTGATTTGTATATAAAAAATTTTTAAGTTAAAAAAAAACCTTAAATGCACATTGATTTTTCTTGAAGGTTTGATCAACTTGTCAAGAAGACTAAAAACGAAGAGAGCGCCCCGTCTCAAAAACCACCAATTAAATAACAAAATAAATTTAACCTTTTCCCGCTAGCAGTGCCAACATCAACTATTGGAATTAATTCGAAGAAGACTGCATTATCGATGAGTGTTTGTTATGTTTAAACGTCAAAATGACATAAACAAAACAAAAACAAACTTAAGGTTAGTTAAATTAAATTTGAATTCTAATTATTTGTTTTGAATAAAATTAGCATTGATTTCATATGATTTTCTCGGTGATTCTTGGAACGTATTACGCTAATTTAAGTTTTAGTATTTACAAAAAATTGATAAATAATAATTAATAATTTTGTTTTCCCTTTGTTTTCAGGGTAAAAACTAGCAGCCTCAACAATAATGGCTGAAGAACATCGTCGAAAGTACTTTGACGAAGGACAGAGTTAATTATTTGTGAGTATGATTATTTACTAATATTATTGTATTTTATTTTAGACAAATCTGTCCATCTTCAACACGGAGGGCAATTTAAATATTCTATATTGCGTATTATTACCAATAAAACCTACATCGACTGCCACGGGGCGGGTATTTTCAATTGCTGGTCTTACCAAGACAAAAATTAGAACTCGACTCAATTTCGAGACATTGTAATAATTAATTAATTAATGCAATAATTTTTCTAAAATATGCATTTTTATAAATGCATCAATAACTTCATTAATTTAATTAAATTTATCAATAATTTAATTTTTTTTTTATTATTTATGATTTGTTACTATTTTTGTTATTTTGTGACTATGTATAAAAATTAATAATATAGATACACGAAAAATATACATAAATGATTTAAATACCGCAAAGTAAACAATATGTTTTATTTATTGTTTCATTATCCGGATATCCGGATTATCCGGATAATTTATTGTTTATGTATTCGATATCCGGATAATCAAATAGGTCGGATATTTAGAAACCCCATCTGCAAGCAATAATACCTTTCAAGTTTGATATTACAACGAGTCTTGCATAAAATAAATATTCAACATTCATAAATTTCTTGCCTTGTAGCTAGAATTAGAATTCTAGCATTGAGCGTAAATAAAAAATAACTTCAAAATTTAATGTGATTTCTTGATTTCTTCGATAATGGCTCATGCGTTCTTCCTGTTTTAATTGAATTATATACTTACAAAAAAATTGAATAAAAACGAAGTTTTTACTTTAACACAATTTTAAATTGTGTAAAGTAATGCAAACTTTCGAAGAAAATAGTACATTATTTAATTAGGAGCTAAAGTGATACTTTTTGTGTTGAGTCTATAGTTTGACAATTATTGACGAAACACAAAAAGTCACTTTAGCACCGAATTAAATACACTATTTTTTCGGAAAACGTTTAAATTTTTTATAAATATGAAATTAATACATCAAGCTTTTTATAAATATGAATTTGTATCATCATAATTACTTCCAAAAAAGAGAAAAAAACATTTCAATTTGTATGAATAAAATTTTTTTATCAAACCAACCTTTTCAAAATTTCATAATATGAGAATCAACTTATTTTTTGTTGTCATGGTTATACAATATGTTTGAAAAAATAACAACTATCAAATAACAAATGCTACTCTACAGCCTCCGTAATATAAAATAAAAATGGCGTTACTTTTGCTATCGCTAGACGTTACTTCTGCTGTCAGGCTAAAAAGTAAGACTTTAGCTAACTCCCTAGCGGCAGTAAATTTAAACTTTACTGCCGTTTGCCGAAAAAAAATATTGCATACTCCAAATTTTGTTTGAGACCAACCTCTATCTAAATAGCCACTATAAGTTTTGGTGTATATCTGTGTGTGGGTGGGTGGGTGGTTGCGTGACACTCTTGCATATGATCTTGACGAAACTTTGGCAAATTATCCAGGTTGATATCCATTGATATCAACTATTTTACACGTTGTCCAAAAAAACAGGTTGATAACTGTTTTGCCTTATACAAGGCTGATAAGGCCTTACAAGGCTAAAAAAAAAATTAACGACATGGATTAACGTGGCAAATGAAAAAAAATGAAACATTTTTGACTGTAAACGGTTGTGTGAGAGGGCTCAGGAATCTTTGAAGCGTCTACATTTTAAGAAAATGATAGAAGTGTTTCTGAAAATTCTAAATTTATGCTTTTTATTATTGTACTTTGATCCAATCGGTTTTTAAAATGTTCCATATTTTTTTACTTAAAAGACACTATATAGTCTCTTTACTATTTGACGTATTTGCCTTATTTACAAACTTATCTAAACTAAAGAGCACAAGGGAGAACAAGGAAGAGTCCTTAACAATTTGTAAAATGTACACAGCTCAAATTAATTCATTTCATATAAATAAGATGGGTGGGTGTTTGGGTTACAAAAATGCATGAGATCTTGAAAGAAGTTTGGTATATGATCCGAGGTCATCTGAAAATGGAAAATCTTAACTATTTCAAGCTTGGACAAAAATGGCGGGCGGTACTGTTGGTACTGTTTTGAATTTTGCATGTTACATGTTGTTTCATAGAAATAGGATATAACAATATTTTTTTTTTTTTTAATAAAATGTGATGTGTAGTAGGCATTACAATATGTGTCACAACAACACATAAAAACCTTTTAAGACCAAGGTCCCACAACAACATGCGTTCTAAGGATGTTAATGGACGCAAATCTGTTTTTTTTTTGTTTTTTTATTATTTTTTGTTAAATAATGGACAACTAAACTATAAATCCTATCCTATATAAAATATGACATAGGCCAATATTTCGTGATAGGATAGGGAAAATAAAAATAAAATAAGAGATAAAAAGCAAATTTGTCTTAAAAATTTGCAGGAACAAAACTAAAATTGGTTTGCCAATAGTCCAGCTAATGGCATAATCCTTGATTATGGGACGCAGTATATTTTTCAATGATTAAAGCTCAGATATACATGAGACTTTAGTTCGACATGCAATATTAATATTGAAAAGAAACCAATTCTGCCTTTTTCATGAGATTTAACTACCTAGCTTATTTATCTTAACATTTCTTTGGAATGGTTTTCCAGCCATTATTTTATCTATATAAAACAAAATTAATTTTTTTAATTACGTTACAGTTTACATTGTGTTTTTATGAACACACGTTTTGAAATCGTATTAACCACTTTGCTGTCTATCTTCTTTTTATTTTTGTAAATTCGATGAAAATACAATTTCTATTTGATTGAATTCCATTTATTTTTGTTTATTTAAAGTTTTAAATTTTTATTTTATTTTAAACTCAAATAAATCAACCACCTCCAAAATGATGTGCACATCCTCGAACTAGAAATAATGGGAAATAAAAAATAACAGAAAAAAGGATATTTTATTTTTCGTTTTTGTTTTCCAAATAACATTTTTTTTTTGAATGGTCACGATTTTTATTGCAATTGGTGTTTCTGTTGTTTTTGAATTATTTTTAGTTGAAAGCTTTGACTACACAATTGATGCTAAATTAGTCACGTTGAATAGTATTTGAAAATCGTGTTGATAGAAAATAATATCGATTTTTTTAGATTATTGTGGAGCATTTGATTCATATTTATGTATGAATTTAAGGGATTATTAGAAGTATCTATAAGTAGTAAAGTAAATAAAAATGGTGTATTTTAATTATAAGTAAAAATAATTTATAAAATTAAAGTTAATAACTACATTATTATTATTGTTATTATTATAAATTATATTAAATGTATTAAAATTTCTAGGTTATTATTGTTGTGATCATGGTCTGTTCACTTTATTTTTGATACAAAAAAAGATGTTGTAGAATACATTCCAAAAAGATTTAAAATTAAAGTTGAGTTTTATTTATTACAAATGTATAATATAAAATATTTCGACGCTGATGCATAGGCTGACTTCACCACAGCTCTGGAAACATAGTGTTCTGGATATATAGTGAGCTAATATTCATCAAATACTTTAATTAGTGGCTAACTAATGTTATAGATCTTGCCTAGTGCTAAATATATTGATATTATAGAAAGCGTAGTATCCCAACCAACATAAATTCTGTTGCACGAGAAAAAGTAAAAAAAAAATTTTAATGGCTGTAACAAGCCGGAAAATGGGATGCAGGACTGCTGTGAACCGTAATAAAAGTTTATGTATCAAGTTTTCTCCAATTCGATTATCAGGTACAGATATTATTGAGCTTTCCAAAAAAGCCGGTGCTCGTGGGACCTCCCACTACTCTGTTCACTATCACTCAGAAACTAATCAATTTCTTGCCATACATATAAGCATCTATGTCCAAAGTGTCATCAGAATTCATTCACGAACAAATTTTGTATGCTCCCAACAAACATTGAAAACTCCATTGGGTGGACCCCCAACTCTTTATCCTATGTACTCCAAACGCTGATAAAATCTTTCTCATGTTACTTGGAAGCTTTTATTAACGTTTCATGCAAATCGATTGGTATTTTAAGGCTGCAGTATAAACACCTGTACAAAAATTTTAAACTGGAAGTGACAAACCGAAGGTTGCTGCATACCAAATATTGAAAACAGTACTAAAATCTTATATACCAAGTTTCCATAAGATCTTAAGCTGGGCTTAGAAGTTATTTAAGATTTAAACTTAGAGGTTTTTGGGAGACTTTGTGCAAATTTGAAATGAATTCAAATCTTATCAATCAAACAAAAGTAGAAGTTTTTCAGCCGCAAACAAATTGATTGTTTCTTTAAAATATATGGCCAGAAGTTGGTCCTGAAGCTGGTTTACGTAGTTCACCAACCCTTGAAAAAGAAACTTCACGTGAAATACAATTGTCAAAATTATGGTTCCGAAACACAAGTATCATTTGGTGATAAGACAATTTCTTCATGTTGTGGTCAACCACAAGCAATGTGTAATACAGATCAATGTCAGTCAATCCCTAAAGTTCGCACAGTAAAATTGCCACGAGTATCATTGCCGCGTTTTGATGGTAGTATTGACAAAAGGCTTCAATTTAGGAAGTTTATGGTTGTCAATAATCCTGTCTTATCAGATGTTGAAAGGATTTATTGCCTGATTGGAGAAGCTAAACAATCTATATATATATATATATATATATATATATATATATATATATATATATATATATATATATATATATATATATATATATATATATATATATATATATATATATATATATATATATATATATATATATATGTATATATATATATATATATATATATATATATATATATATATATATATATATATATATATATATATATATATATATATATATATATATATATATATATAATATATATGGATACATTTTTTTTTCATTTTGATTTTCCGTCTCCGCTTATCATATGCCAGTCATCTGGCACCAAAATTTTTCCAAAATTCCGAAATAAAGCACGCTGCAATAGGTAGATTTTTATATGAAATCTACCTAAAATTCGAAATATTTATGTAAAGAAAAAGGTAAATGCCTACATAATAAAACTAAATTTATGAAGTAACATGCTTGATGTTTCGCGGGTGAGCTAAAAAAGTATTTGTACTGATTATGTTAAATAAAATTCAATGTTGTAGCGCAGTAGATGGAAAAGTGTTTCACTCCGTAAGTTAGTCTTTACTGTCAGGGATAACTGCCAAGCCCTAACTCCTTTGCTAACACTTTTGCACAGAATTAAAATTGTACTTACTTCTGTATTTGATTGTAGATCTTCCCAGACGCTACATGTTGGGCATAACAAGTTGTAGACGAGTATAGAATCTTGTATTTTGAAAATGGATTAGAGTTTTTAGAGGTTCCAGAAATTGCAAACACCCTACCCACAGAATGTGTAAACAGCGGTCATTTCTAAATAGTATTATGTTAGCAGACCCTAATTTTATTATTCCTGGTCCAATAGATATATTGTTGGGAGCTGAAGTATTTTATAAAATTTCAGTTGATGGACAAATAGAATTAGCGCCTCATTTATCTATTTTACATGGTTCTCTATTCGGTATAATAGTAAATGAAGTGTTTCAAAGTAGTTTTAACTTCTTTTTATCCTTTCATGAATCTCAGAATGAAATCGATTCAAAGCTGGATCAGCAAATCCAAAGATTTATTGGAAGCTGAAACATAGATATAAAACCTACTCTCACGTCGTAAGAAAGAGAGGGAGAAAAAATATTTGCCGACACACATTATATAGAGATGAAACTGGACGCTTCGTTGTTAGTCTGCCGTTCAAAGAACTATTTACTTCATGAGGAGACTTCAAACAGATAACTCTCAAAAGATTTGAATATTTAGCAAATAAACTCAATAAGAACCCATAGATAAAAATATATCTAAATTTTATGCGTGAGTATAAAAATTTAGGTCATAAGAAGCTTTGTCAAATAAATCAGAATAGTTCTTTGCAGTATTTTCTTCCTTACCAGGCAGTTTTCAAATTAGATGGTACATCCACAAAGTTGCTGGTAGTTTTCGACGCTTCGACGAAAACAACGTTAAAACTATCTTTGAACGATGTGCTACTGGTTGGTACAGTAGTGCAGAATCATCTTTTTTCTGTCATATTTCGTATGTATAACTATATGTATTTATTACCGATGTAGAAAAAATTTATCGACATATAAAAGTTTGTAATGAGCATACCCGTTTCAAAAAATATTGTAGCGCGAAGGTCAATATGATGATATGAAGGAATTTGAACTGCAAACCGCTACAAATGTTACATCACCTGCTCCGTACTTAGCGACAAAATCCCTTGTACAGCTAGCCATAGATGAAAAGGATAAGTTTCCTTTATCTTACAAAGCAACAATAGAAAAATTTTACTTAGATGATTTCTTGGGCAGTAGTAACGATATCAGTGAAGAGAACTTAGAACTAAAAAGTCAATTATTAAAAATATGGAGGGGCTGAAATCTCACAGCTCTTAGATATCAAGACTTCGGTCTGGGTTAAGGATTTTGATATAGTTTTCGGAAGACAGATGAATTCAACTTTAATGTTCAGATAGCACAACGTCATGTTCCCATTACTAAAAGAATATTATGGTGAAATATAGCAAAATTATTTGATCCTTTAGGTCTTGTAGCACCTGCTGTTGTAACTGCAACATTAGAAATACAACAAGTATGGATTAGTTAGACCGCATGCGTTGGATTAATTCCTACTAACTTTCAAATTGTTTGGGAACAGTTTATTAATAATTTTCCAATATTAAACGAAATAAATATAAAAAATTTGCTATGCCTACAAATGCAGATAGAATTGAAATTCACGGTTTTTCCGATGCATCACAAAAGGCTTATGGCGCTTGTGTCTATGTAAGATGCATAACTAATAAACATAAAATCTCCATAAATCTTCTATGTAGCAAACCCCGTATAGCTCCTCATAAAGTAGTTTCCATTCCCAGATTAGAACTAAATACTGCTTTGCTTTTATCTCAATTAGTAACAAAGGTTAAGGATTCATTAAATATAGATGTCCAAGAAACGTATTTAAGGACTGGGAGTTTTTGCATTAAATTTCTAGACAATACTTTGTGTGAATTCATAGAATGGGGAACATTTCTATTCTAATTAACATCCTAAGTCACGATTGTATAGTCATTATTGATTGTTTCCAATCAATGTGAAATCAATGGCTGACACTTGGTCAATTTGTAGTTCTATATGTATTAACATTAGACTACATTAAAGGGATTTAAATTTTATTTTGGATTTTTGAGATCAATTAAACTCAAGTAAGTAAAGAAGTAATTGGAATATTTTCAATTCAAAGGTATGGTTTGAAGTTTCTCAGAAAAAAACTACAATTCACATTTTACGTGTTTCGGATCGGATTCGAACCTACCCTCGTCAGTGCCCAGCTCGAATCCTTGGGCAGACACGCTATCGATTACGCCGTTGAGGCGATGACAATTTCAAAGTTGAAACTACTTCATCACTTAATTATTTTTTATTTAAGTTGAATTTTTCCACTGTCATTAGACTCCATATTATGGAAATGCTTTTACATTATATGGGAGTTTGTGCGTAGGGTAGGTTCGAATCCGATCCGAAACACGTAAAATGTGAATTGTAGTTTATTACTTCACCACAATTTTAAATTGTGAGAAGTAATGCAAGCTATCGTGAAAAAAAAAAATCTTACATACCCCAAATTTTATTTTATCTTTTGTTTTGGACCATCCTCTATCTAAATAGCCAAAAAAAATTTTGGTGTACGTCTGTGTGTGCGTGGGTGGGTGGGTGGGTGGGTGGGTGGTTGGGTGGGTGAGTTTTCTGCATAGGATCTTGATGAAACTTTGGCAAATGATGCAGGTTCACTTGAAAATGGAAGATCTGGATTCATTTCAAATTTGGACAAAATGGCGGGGGGTCTCCCGAACACCTCTAAGTTTAAATCTTGAATAACTTCTGATTCCGGGCTATGATCTTATTGAAACTTAGTATATAAGGTTTAAGTACTGTTTCCAATGTTTCTGCATACCAACTTCCGGTTTGTCACTTCCGGTTAAAAAGTTTTTTTTTCAGGTGTTTATCCCTACTGTAGCCTACAATTACCGATCGATTTTCATGAAACGTTGCGAAAAGCTTTTAAATAACATGAGAAAGATTTTATCAGCTTTTGGAGCACATTGGATAAAGGGTTGGGGGGTCCACCATACAACAGGTGGTTTTTTTCCACAAAGTTTTTATGTTTGTTGGGAGCATAAAACATTCATTCGTGAATGAATTTTGATGACACTTTGGAAAAAGACGCAAACATGTATGACAAAGAACTGATTAGTTTTTGAGCGATAGTGAACAAAGTGGTGGGGGGTCCCTGGAGCACCTGTTTTTTTGAAAGCTCTATAACTTCTGTACCTGATAAGCGAATTGGATGAAACTTGGTACATGAGCATGTAGTACGGTTTACAATAGTTCTGCATCCCAACTTCCGGTTTTTCACTTCCGGTAAAAAAATTTTTTTTGTACTTTTTAGAAGTTTTTTTAGTGTCTTTATGCACACTACAGCCTACAATAATGAAGTGATTATGATGAAACTTATGGAATAGGGTTCCAATTAGTGTAAGAAGATAATTATTATCTTTTGGGACACATTGATCAAAGTGGCGGGGGGTCTACCATACAACTGCTGACTTATCACACTTTGTTTTTAAAGTTTGTTGGGAGCATACAGACTTCATTCATTAATCAATTCTAATGACACTTTGGAAAAGGATGGAAACTTAAATGACAAGGAACTGATTAGTTTTTGGACAATATTGGGATAAGTGGTCTCCCGAACACCTGTTTACTGTGTCATCATTTTTTCAATGTTTGTTGGGAGCATACAACATTCGTTCGTTAAGTAATTTTGATTACACTGCAAAAGATGCAAATATGTATGGCAAGAAACTGATTAGTTTTTTTAGCGATAGTGAACAAAGTGGTAGGGGGTCCTCCAAGCACCTGTTATTTTGGAAGCTCAATAACTTCTGTACCTGATAATCGAGTTGGATGAAATTTGGTACATACACATTTAGTACGGTTTACAACAGTTCTGCATCCTAACTTCCGCTTTGTCACTTCCGATAAAATTTTTGTTTAATTCTTCTCGTACAACAGAATTTATGTTTGTTGGGATACTACTCCCTGCTTTAATATTTTTATTATTAGAACTACGAAGTCCATAATATTGGTTAGCTTTTAATTAAAGTATTTTATGGATATTAGCTCATTATATATCCAGAACACTATGTTTCCAGAGCTGTGGTGAAGTCAGCCTATGCATCAGCGTCGCAATATTTTTCTGAGAAACTTCAAACCATACCTTTGAATTGAAAATATTCCAATTACTTCTTTACTTACTTGAGTTTAATTGATCTCAAAAATCCAAAATAAAATTTAAATCCCTTTAATGTAGTCTAATGTTAATACATATAGAACTACAAATTGACCAAGTGTCAGCCATTGATTTCACATTGATTGGAAACAATCAATAATGACTATACAATCGTGACTTAGGATGTTAATTAGAATAGAAATGTTCCCCATTCTACGTATTCACACAAAGTATTGTCTAGAAATTTAATGCAAAAACTCCCATATAATGTAAAAGCATTTCCATAATATGGAGTCTAATGACAGTGGAAAAATTCAACTTAAGTAAAAAATAATTAAGTGATGAAGAAGTTTCAACTTTGAAATTGTCATCGCCTCAACGGCGTAATCGATAGCGTGTCTGCCCAAGGATTCGAGCTGGGCACTGACGAGGGTAGGTTCGAATCCGATCCGAAACACGTAAAATGTGAATTGTAGTTTTTTTCTGAGAAACTTCAAACCATACCATTGAATTGAAAATATTCCAATTACTTCTTTACTTACTTGAGTTTAATTGATCTCAAAAATCCAAAATAGTATTTAAGGACTGATTCAAGCGTGCCGTCGTGCTCAAAACCATATGTTTCAAATCGTATATGTCAAATTCAAGAACGTATCACAAAAATGTCATGGCGAAATTTAAATAGCAGAAATAATTCTCCCGATGTTTTGTCTAGTGTCTAGAGGTACCATGCCAGCGGAATTAAAGAATAATTTTCAATGGTTCAATGGTCCATCCTTTTTGTTTAACTTCGAAGAAAATTGGCCTAATAAATTTATAGAACCCGTAGAATTACCTGACAGAAAAAAGGAAGAATTTGTATTTGTAAATATGGCACACAGAAATATTTTTTCAACTGAAGATTTTAGTTCATTCATTCAAAATTATTTCGTATATGTAGTTGCATATTGGAAATGTTTTGCAAGCGATTTAAAAAAGAAATCAAAATTAGATAAAAAATTTAGTGCTTTGGATCCAATTGAATTGTCAAATGCACTTAAATATTTAGTGAAAATCGTTCCACATTCGGAATTTATGAACGAAATAGAAATTTTAAAATCAGGACAACAATTACCAAGAAATAGCAATAAACTAGTAACGATGTATCGATTCAGACGGTTTGTTGAGAGTTGGTGGCAGAATAGACTAAATCTCATTGTGTTTTGATCAAAAACACCAAATATTGTTGCCAAAACATAATTTTACTACAATATTAATTAGACACGAACACAACAAACTATTACATGGTGGTGTTCAATCGACATTATCATCAATACGTCAAAAATATTGACTTTTAAGTGGAAAAAATCTAGTTAAGATGATACAGAATTTCATTTCTTGCGGTAGATCTAATCCAAAAACATTAGCTCAACTGATGGGAGAGCTACCTGCCGATCGAGTCTATTTTATAAGAACATTTCACAATACCGAATCAACGAAGGATACCTATAGCAAAGTTTGAGTCTATGCCTTTGTATGTTTTGTAACAGAGGCGATTCATTAAGAGGGTGGATGGGTGGTCGAGGATGCTCCATTTGATTCATTTATAGCTTGCCTTAAGCGATTTTTAAGAAGACGAGGAAAAAACTCACTACTTTGGAGTGACAATGGCACCAATTTTGTTGGCGCACACAATAAATTAATAGAATTGGAAAACTATTCAAAGGAAAATGAAATAAGTAATTTTTGTGCAGAATCCGGAATAAAATGGAATTTTATTCTTCCAGAAACACCAAACTATGGAGGATTCTGGGAATCTGGGCTAAACATATTCAAAAATCATTTGAAGAAAATCATAGGATCAAAAATCATGACATTTGAATTCAAGGCTGATATCGGAAATGTAATCAGATCCAAATGACTTGGAGCTCTGTATCATTTCTTGACAGGAACTGCTATTACCAGCATAATAGAACCGGACATCTGTAAATTTCCAGTTGATCGTTTATCCCAATGGAAACAAATGACACAAATGTTACAGCTATTTTGGAAACGAATAAATTTGGAGTAGGTTCACACCCTACAACAACGAAAAATTTGGAAAATCTCGAAGAAAAATTTGCACGAAAATGAGCTAGTCGTTACAGCAGATGAAAACTTACCCAGCATCCATTCGTTACTCGGTAAAGTGAAAAGGTAATTGCTGGGTCCGATAGAAAGGTACTTGTGCTTTTATTCGTACAAAAAATGAATAACTAATCCATGGTTTTACAAAATTATCCCGACCTCCAATGGATGAGTTGTAATTTCAATTAAAAAATGTAAAGGGACTGAAATCTCGAGCTCTGAGATATTAAGACTTCGGTCTGGGTTAAGGATTTTGATATAGTTTTCGGCAAAAAACTTTTATGAGGAAATTGTTTTTAGTTTTGGGCAGCGATGTATATCAAACATAACTCTTTGTTAAAGTACAAGTATTTTTTTATCTCTGTTTAGAAATTTATTACATAACTAATACGAAACATCAATACGTTGCCGGAAAATCATAATCAAAATTCCAAAAACATTGTTAAATTAAATAAAATCAAACTTTTTCAAAATTCCAAAAATATTCCAAAAATTAGAATAAATTCAAATATTTAAACTTTTCTTAAATTCTGATATTCCAAAAATTCTTAAAAATTTAAACTTTTCCAAAATTCTAAAAATATTGCAAAAATTATTACAAAATCAAAAATTAAAACTTTTTTAAAAATTCCAAAAATTAGAATGAAATCAAATATTTAAACTTTTTATAAATTCCGATAATAATCCAAAAATTCAAACTTTTTCCAAAATTCTAATAATATTGCAAAAATTATTACAAAATCAAAAATTGAAAATTTTTTCAAAATTCCAAAAATTATAATAAAATCATAAATAAATTTTTTTTCAAAATTCTAAAAATATTCCAAAAATTCTTACAAAA
This sequence comes from Diogma glabrata, assembly GCA_963693315.1. Taxonomy (NCBI): domain Eukaryota; kingdom Metazoa; phylum Arthropoda; class Insecta; order Diptera; family Cylindrotomidae; genus Diogma; species Diogma glabrata. Next base: position 246,824,637 of record OY856188.1, on the reverse strand, counting down.
TCCAAAATTAAAACTTTTTCCGAAATTCTAAAAATATTGTAAAAATTATTACAAAACCAAAAATACAAACTTTTTCAAAATTCCAAAAATACTTCAAGAACTATAACAAATTCAAAAATTTCCATGTCCAATTTCATTTTCAATTACATTTACGTCATAAAAACAGCTACATTTTTTTCCAAAAAATTGGCTAAAAAAATATATGAAATCATTTTTTGACACACTTTACATTATTTTTTTGACAAACTTATAATGCCGTAATTCTCTATAATAATAATAAAATTTCATGTCATACAAACTATTAATTTAATTTTTTTCTAAAAAAATTGGGTAAAAAATAAATAAAAACCTTGCTGTTGACACAATTGACATCATTTTTTGACAAACTTATAATGCAATAATCAACCATCAAGATTTCTCCAAATTTAATGTTCCAACTCGTAATCACTTAAAATGAACGTTTTTTAAGCCAAAAATATGAAAGTTTGCTATTTTTGACACACATAATGATTTTTTTGATACACTTCCGGTACAGTTATCGAACACAGCGTCCTTTTGGAGCTGTCCCTTGAGTATACCTATTTTTAGAAAAAAAAAAATTGAAATCCCCCCAGCGGTTTTCCCTGCAGCGTAATGACGGACTGGCGGCCGACCGACCTACAGACAGACATACATTTTTTTTTTGTTTTTTTAGAATCAGTAGGTCCTTAAACGTCGAGAAATGCCAAAAACAGAAGGGGTAAGAATTTAACTTTGAGCTATGAATGTAATACTTAGGTCTTTCAGACCGAAGTAGTTGCTAAAATTTCCCATACAAAGTTGTAAGAAAAATTGAACCTATTACTTCGGTCTGAAAGACCTAAGTATTACATTCATGAGCTCAAAGTGAAATTCTTACCCCCACTTTTTTTGACATTTCTCGACGTTTCAGGACCTCCTGATTCTAAAAAAGCAAAAAAAAAAAATGTATGTCTGTCTGTCTGACGGCCGGCCGTCATTACCTACGCTGCAGGGAAAACTACTGGAGGTATTTCAAAAATTTTTTTTTCTAAAAATAGGTATACTCAAGGGACAGGTCCGAAAGGACGCTGTGTTCGATAACTGTACCGGAAGTGTGTCAAAAAAATCTTTAAGTGTGTCAAAACAAGGAAATTTGCATATTTTTGGCTTAAAAAACGTTCATTTTAAGTGATTACGAGTAGGAACATTGAATTTGGAGAAAACTTGATGGTCGGGATTGGTATGTGAGATCAAAAACTAGATTATTGCATTATAAGTTTGTCAAAAACAAGTTGTCAAGTGTGTCAAAAGAAAGATTTTTATTTATTTTTTTACCTAATTTTTTGGAAAAAATATAAAATTAATTGTTTGTTTGAAATGAAGTTTTATTATTATTGTTGAGAATTATGGCATTATAAGTTTGTCAAAAAAGTGTTGTCAAGTGTGTCAAAAGAAAGATTTTTATTTTTTTTTTACCCAATTTTTTGGAAATAAAATTGTTTGTTTGAAATGAAATTTTATTATTATTATTGAGAATTATGGCATTATAAGTTTGTCAACAAAATGTTGTCAAGTGTGTCAAAAGATTTTTATTTAGTTTTTTACCCAATTTTTTGGAAAAAAATAAATTGTTTGTTTGAAATGAAATTTTATTATTATTATTGAGAATTATGGCATCATAAGTTTGTCAAAAAATGTTGTCAAGTGTGTCAAAAGAAAGGTTTTTATTTATTTTTTACCCAATTTTTTTAGAAAAAAATAAAATTATTAGTTCGTATGACAGGATATTTTATTATTATTATAGAGAATTATGGCATTATAAGTTTGTCAAAAAATAATGTCAAGTGTGTCAAAAAATGATTTCATTTAATTTTTCAGCCAATATTTTGGGAAAAAAATGTAGCTGTTTTTATGACGTAAATGAAATTGAAAATGAAATTGGACATGGAAATTTTTGAATTTGTTGTAGTTTTTGAAATATTTTTGGAATTTTGAAAAAGTTTGTATTTTTGATTTTGTAATAATTTTTGCAATATTTTTAGAATTTCGGAAAAAGTTTTAATTTTTGATTTTGTAAGAATTTTTGAAATATTTTTAGAATTTTGAAAAATTTTTAATTTTTGATATTATTATAATTTTTGGAATTTTGAAAAAAGTTTGAATTTTCGATTTTGTAATAATTTTTGCAATATGTTTAGAATTTTGGAAAAAGTTTCAATTTTTAAGAATTTTTGAAATATCTTTGGAATTTAGAAAATATTTAAATATTTGATTTTATTCTAATATTTGGAATATTTTTGGAATTTTGAAAAAGTTTGATTTTATTTAATTTAACAATATTTTTAGAATTTTGATTATAATTTTCCGGCAACGTATTGATGTTTCGTGTTAGTTTTGTAATAAATTTTTAAACAGAGATAAAAAACTTGTACTTCAACAAAGAGTTATGTTTGATATACATCGCTGCCCAAAACTAAAAACCATGTCCTCATAAAAGTTTTTTGCCTAAAACTATATCAAAATCCTTAACCCAGACCGAAGTCTTGATATCTCAGAGCTGTGAGTTTTCAGCCCCTCCATATTTTTCGTATTAGTTTTACGGACAGAGGCAATAATATGTTTTTTCTACACCCGTACTATAAAAATACACTTATATGACCAAAATCCGTTTTATAATGATATTCATTTTGAAACAGATTTTATTGCGATACAGATTTTTAATCAATAGAAAGAAACCCATAGTTTTTCAATCAAACATGCTATGCATTTGACGTTTGTTGAAATTTTCGTATGGGAAAAAAAATTGAACTTTGAAATTTGAAAATAGAAATTTACGTTGTAATTTTCGTTCTTCGTTATTTACCGGGTGTAGAAAAAATAGCGAATGCCACTTTCATGTAATGGTTATTAATACACTCGCATATACCATACGAAACTTGCCTACGGCTCGTTTCGTATCCCGGTTAATGCTCGTGTATTAATAACCGTCATTACATGATCGTAGCATAATACACTATTATATAATATGCTTAATATATAGTCAGTAATAGTTCATAAAGAAATTTAAATTATTTAATTGTAGTAAAATGAGAAATTTCATAGATAATACGTAAAACTATTAAAGTTGTGTTTTGTATGAAATCCCATATAATTTTTTTGGAATTTGTTTTCCTTTCCCCCTTTTGCAGCGCCATTGCGGCAAAAAACACCGGAACAAAATAATCGCTCAATAACATAAGTGATAGTCTATTTGGGCCCTACACGGATGATTAAAAAGTCGATAAAGCAGGTTTGATAGTAAACTAATTAATTTACGCTGCCATCTGAATGTTTGCTTTTGAACCATCCATATTTGCCATTTAATTCGCAATTAAAAAATATTAAGGCTTTTATTCGAGATAAAAACTATCCCATCTCTCAAGTTGGACCATTATACACATTGTACAAAATGTTTGCGGATTATCGTCGATTTGTCTTAGTTTTCTTAGTCAAAAAAAATTTGAACCTTATGTTTTGAGGTGATAAAGACGAAATTTCTAAATCAATTATAAAAAACAAAATAATTACTATAATTGATTTAGAAATCTCACCTTTATTACCATACAGCATGAAGTGTAAAAAAACAGCGTGACGCGGTTTCTCGACCAACATCCCATCCCAATGTGTACAACGGGCGCAAAGAAGTATAACTTCAATAAACTGCTATGGCGTAGGAGAGAAAAACTCAGAAAACAACGGCATATCAACGTGAACGAAATTTATTGACTAAATAATCTTTAGACATAGTTTTACTTAAATATTTTTTTTTGCATTTAAATTTCACACCAATTTAACAAGTCTAGTAGACCATCTTTTGTAAGAAAACATTTTGCATTTCTAAATTGACTGTGAAATTTTATTGTTCATAACTTTCTTCCCTTTTAGCTGTTTGCTTTTTATCTTTGTTGTACATTTTTTTTAAATTGTTATAATCTTAATAACAATAATAGCAATAACAATAATCATAATATGAAAAAATAATAATAATATTGTAAGCATTCACGATGCAAATGAAGACAGAAACTCGTATATACTACAAATGATATCATATTTAGATGATTGCAAATTTATATAAATGAGTTTCGTTTTAGAGATGAGAATCTCATTGTCTACTAAACAAGGTTGTTTCCAAAAATAATATAAGAACATAAAAAGCAAGTAAGACATTAAATATGCAGACAAATGGGTTATTATTATACGGTAAAAAAAATGTGAAAAAACATGAATTTTGAAATTAAATGAATCTTAAATTTTATTATGAGTTTTGTTGTACTTTACACAATTGAAAAACATTAGAGCTTCTAATTTAGTAAATAAGCTTTCAATATTTTTATGAATTCATTTATATTTTCTTTTAACTTTTTTCTAGTTTCAAAAGATGTATATTGATTTGTCGGCTTTTTGTTTTATTGACAGAATTTGGGCGGGATTAACTCTAATAGAACATAACGTTTTTGCGTTTTTCAAAAATTAACAGTAGTGTGGGTGAGAGATTAGCGCTAAAATTCAGGATGGATGCGGTCTGATTGTATAATTTTTCGTTGTAATATTCAAGCAAAATTTTGTTATTTCATTTGAAAACATCTTGAATGATGTAAAACTAAAGAGCCCAGAAGTTGATACACGTTCCGTATTCAGTTAGTGCCGCGTATCAGACTAAACCACCCGATCACTAAACTTTTAGTTCAGTATTTTTTCAGAATTTTTTCAGAAGTGTTAAAGCAGAAACCATTTCTTTATTTTAAATCTAATGTACGCAAAATTATTTTATTATATTTTAATTTTTTACCAAAATTAAGTTTCAATTAAGCTCATTCTTAAATATTAATCTGATGGTAAATGGATTCATTCAAACATATTAAAAATTCATGTACAGACCAAAACTTTAACGATGTTATAATTTTCCTCCAATAAGAGACTCCACAGGTGGTGGATTTTATAATAATGAAAAAGACAATAACTTTTGTTTCTAACAATTTAATTATTATGTACAGTTTTTAACAGCGTTTTGCTTATAAATAATAAACTTAGTTAATGTTGGGTATTCAACCCTTTTTTTATAATAATATAAGTGGTGTTAGTATGTGATGTCGTTTATTTATGTTTTTTTTTGTGGGGGACAAAAGTTTTGGCAAACCCCATAAAACAAAAGCAAAATACTAGTATCGTGTATTCAACTTTGTTTGTGAAAAAAATTTCAAAAAATCTTACAAAATGGGCCAGGAAATAACTGTACTCCTATACTTTTAGAAACTCATGTTTTCACTATCAACCATTTTCATTACACATAAATAGCTCTGAAATAAATTGACAATACAGTTTCATCAGGAAAAAATTTAATTAAAACTAACACAAACTTTACAGGGAATATCAGAAGTAGATGTGAATTAGAAAATACTTGAAACATCTAATCTTTAGATTGGCTCATGCAATAACTAGTTTGTACTTTATGGTAGAACAACATTGATTAAAAATAAAAAAGTAAAATGCAGTGAAATCAAATAAGAAAGAATTTTTGACGAAAAAACCGAAATTTGAACCAACCCATTTTTGAACGACTCCATACTTTCTTTAAAGCAGAGTTTGAAACGCTCCCCCTATATCACTTCTTTACCCCGTGCTTTCAGAGCGAGCAACTTAAAAAAATATAATACTTCCCAAATACAGTAGTATAAATAAAAAAAAAGTCGTTCTTACGCCTAACTTGAAACAAATATTATTTCCTTTGAAATACTCATATATTTAATTTTTGCTTCAAAATTGATGCTTTCCAAGGTAAAAAATAATTAATTTTTGTGAGTTATCAACGACACCACCTATAACTTCTCACCGAATTCTATTTTTTATTTTACGATCGTGAATAATTGCGACATATTAATATTTAAAACTCAACCTTCTTACTCTGACTATTAAAAAACAAACTCAGCAAAAAAAAAATTATATAAAAGGAAATTTATGATTTAAATATTTTATTCCCCACAGCAAAAATTTTACATTAGCAACAACAAAACCACACTAAGCAGAAATGTCGTAACCATCTGTTCAATCATCGTCTTTTATTCTTTATCTGCTTGGGCAATTAGTAATTTTTTTATGAACATTATGAACTTGTAAATTTTTTTTCTCAAATTCTCAATAAAAGCTGGATTAAAGTTTATTTTAAACAAAAAACCTTTTTTTGACTATAAAACATAAACGCTAATGAAAAAAAAAACATAACTAACACAGGAAGCAGCACAGTAATTTAAACTTGGATTAGTATTTGATGAAAATATTTGTTTTGTTTTGGATAAAATTGAAACTTTTTTTTTATTATTACAAGGAAAGAGATAAAAAAAGAGGATCAAGGAAGGTTTAAGGGATGAAATTCAATAGATAACTCAAAAGCTAAGTTTATTTGCGTTGGCGAGAAAACAAATAAGCAGTCATGTGTGAAATATTTTTTTTATCCAAAAATATTATTTCATATTAAAACTATGTTAAATCTTTCAAAGGAATTAAGAATACAATACCATAAAGTTTTCCGCTTATGAACTAATCATCACAAAAACGATCATTTATTTTCATTCTTTCAGATAACAACAAGAAAGGAAAACTATCCATTTTCTTTATCAATTTAATTTGTTTTTCTGTTGTTTATTCGGTTTTTAGTTATAGTTAAAAAATGCATTTCTATATTAACTGTAAATGTAATAAAAGTTTAACATGAAAAATTTACCCTTAAGATATTAAAAATTAAAAAAACAGAAATGAAAGGGGTTGCGGTTGTGCTATAAAAAGGAAGATATCAAATAAAATAAACGAAATGTAGAAAAAAAATAAGAAAGGAAAATAAATTTTCTTTTGTAATAAATTTTAATGTCTTTTCATGGAAAAACGAGATTTTTTTAAGCGAAATGATTTTTTTACAAAAATAAAAGGCAAAAAACATTAAAAAATGACGGAATTAGGAAATTATTATTACAGTCATTGAGTTTTTAATTAGTTTTAATGGATATATAATTATACTTTTATAGTTATCGATTTTTAATGTTAGTTCGTGCGTTTTAGTATTGTGAGATTTAATGAGAAGTGGGTGGAATAAATTAGGTGTCTCGAGATTATCTTGATTTTTATAAAGGTGAATGAAATTAGAAATTAATGAATTTGCATTGTAGATTTGGGATAACAACAGAAAAAAATATTCTTTATCTAGTATATTCCTGGAATAGTTCTAAAAGCTCTTACGGTTGATTTTAGAAATTTCCAGCATAAATATAGCATCTAAACCAATACAAAAATTATTTCTATTCAATAGTATTAAACATTTTTTACTTACAATTTATATTCACTTTACTTTTATTTACACCATGTAATGTTCACGCTATAATGTGCTGTTTTTATTTCATTCACTTTGCCAAAAAAAAAAACATATATAATAAGTGTTTCGTTCGTTCTAGAGAAATCGATCGCATTTTAAAATTCTTTTAACCGGAATGTTGTTTAAAACAAATTAACAAATAACTTGCCCTTTTTGTTGTACTATACCTTTCCCTTAATTTGAACAACAACAAATAAAATACCAATATTTGTTGTTGTATCCTTCCTAGAAAATAGTTATAACCAATATTATTAGTTATCCAACTTAGTAAAGAAATTTGTTGATCCCAGATATATTGGTTCTGACTAACCACTTTGGTCAAAAATTCCTCCAATGTAGCATTGAATTTTTTCACCATGTAATTTACAGTGAGGTGAAAACTGTCGTCATTTATTTATTAAAACCGAATATCTAGCAAATTTCATGGCATACAACTGACTTATTTTTCAGGTGTCTTAAAGTTCTTAAAGCTGGACTCGAGTTTGAATATGCGAAAACCTTTTGATTTGACTGTTGAACTCATAGCATTCTTGATAGTTCTTGTAGTCTGCCGTGGTTTTTCTAAATGTGCTAGTTCACGCAGTAGTTCCGCCAGAGACTGCATAGCTAATGGCCTTGATCTATCCGTTGGTTGAAAATTCGGTGATAGAAATCAATTTTCCTAGAAAGATAAAATGAAAAATATTTTTATTATTAATGCTTACTATATCTGTGTTGATCCAGCGTCGACATCTTCTGCTATCTTAAAATCCATTGCATCGGGCTGTTAGAAAAAAAGGCATTATTAATCTTTTTAGTGTCCTATATTAGTAAAATATTTCTTTCCTTGATAAAAGTGTTGTAATGTTGTTTTTTATTGTCATTCTGACATTTAAACATTTCATTCAGCTGAGTTATCATGCTCACCACATAGAAAAAATTGGCGTATTTAAAAAATCGATAAAGTAGTTTGTTTAGCATTATTTAGTGCGGTGTCGAATAGATGTGGTTCCGCTGTAGGAAAAAGGGTGTGGTGCAAGGGGTATTTATATTAGTTTTATTTTTGAAGAAAGCTCTCTTCGTCATTAGACTTTAAGTATAAAGGTCATGTTTTTTCTGTGAAAATAAAAAAGTGTAATCAATTTCGGTAATAAATAAATTAAAATGGATTTTGTCCACGTTTCTTACAAATTGGAAATAATATAATTATAATTCCTATAAATATTAAAATAAATTTTTTTTTCTTGGTTTTCAAATAAGTGCAGCTAGATGTGATGATTATAATTTATTGTTTTCAAAATGTCTGTCTCGGCATAATATCTACCGTTCAGTCTAAATTCATGTTGAATTTTATTACAACATTTATTGATTTGACTATTAATTTGTCATCGAATGCCTGTTTAGGCACATTTCCCGTTCACCCAAGTCAAGGTTGAACTAATCAAACGCCTGTTTAGGCACATTTTACCGTTGAACCAAGTCAATGTTGAACTATCACATCATTTGAATATTAATTGCCATCGAATGCCTGTTTAGGCACACTATACAGTTCAACCAAGTCAATGTTGAACTATTACATCATTTGAATATTAATTGCCATCGAATGCCTGTGTAGGCACATACTACAGTTCAACCAAGTCAATGTTGAACTATTACCATATTATTTGAATATTAATTGCCATTGAATGCCTGTTAAGGCACACTATACAGTTCAACCAAGTCAATGTTGAACTTTTACCACATCTTTTGAATATTAATTGTCATCGCATGCCTGTTAAGGCACATTCTACAGTTCAACCAAGTCAATGTTGAACTATTACAACATTTGATTATTAATTGATATCGAATGCCTGTTTAGGTACACTATACAGTTCAACCAAGTCAATGTTGAACTATTACCACAGTTTTTGAATATTAATTGTCATCGCATGCCTGTTAAGGCACATTCTACAGTTCAACCAAGTCGATGTTAAACTATTACCACATTATTTGAATATTAATTGTCATTGAATGCCTGTTTAAGCAAATTCTACAGTTCAATCAAGTCAATGTTGAACTAGTATCTCATCATTTAATTGTTAATTGGCCATCGAACGCCTGTTTAAGCACATTTTACCGTTCAAAACCAGTCTAGGTTGAACTATTACCACATTATTTGGATATTAATTGTCATCGAACGCCTGTTTAGGCACATTTTACAGTTCAACCAAGTCAATGTTGAACTATTACCACAGTTTTTGAATATTAATTGTCATCGCATGCCTGTTTGGGCACATTCTACAGTTCAACCAAGTCAATGTTGAACTAGTATCACATAATTTAATTGGTAATTTGCCATAGAACGCCTGTTTAGGCACATTTTCAGTTCAACCAAGTCAATGTTGGACTAGTAAGTCCACTGCTATTCTTGGAGGGTCCGCAACAGAAGCAAATAGGAAATGTTTCGCTTCGCTAAGACAACGTCCTGTTGCTGAACTAAGGAATATATGATCCTCCGTGCTGACTAAAATTGAGTAATCGCGCATGTACATGTCTCTAGTAGGCCCTCTTATGCCAAATGTGGACTTCCTACTGGATGTTGCAAATCCCTCACTTCTCTAACAAGCAGTATGCTTGTAGTTACTATGATCTCAGATTCACCTTCCAGGTCCTTGCATGAAAATGCAATAAAGGGTAAGCAGGACTTGCTGGATACTACCGCAGATCCTTCACACAATTTTCATACTGGCGTTCACCTTTCTAAGTAAATATAAGTAAACACTCGATTTCTAGTTCAGCGTTATCTAGCCCAAAGAACAGATGATAGAGGGCAAAACGACAGTCATTTAAAAGAAACGATCGCGCAAAGAACAACCAGAAAAAAGAGCTTTCCAATCCCGGACTCGCCTGATGCCATAAAAAATGAAAAATGATACTGATGATCATCGTCACATGAGCAAAAATCACCAGCCCCAGCGCCAATGACATGTAATATCTGACTGGATTGGCCCCTAACAACTTTATTAATAAATATATATAAAGTATTATCAACTAAACATTAATGCCATCATTGGAAAGCGATCTCGCGCACCAGACTACATTCTTTAAGCTTACATGGTCATAGTTACTATTTCAGTTTGAAAATGTACGAAAAATTAAGTGAATATTGAAAAGAATTTCACTTCATTGAAGAAGTTTGTGGTGTTTAAGAATGGTACTAATAGTGAACACTCAAAGACTTACGTGATATTTCAACAATGAAGATTCTTGTCCACCAAAAACTTTTCCGAACCGAAGTGGGAAACCAATTGGTGGGTCAATCCCATATCCGCAATGGACAAAGGCGACATATGACCATCTGTCAATGTTAAGGGGTGAAGCCCAATAGATGACTTTTTAAGCCTACCATTTCAAGAAAATTTCATTTAAAACACAAAAAATCATTTACCAACTAAACGCCCTCTTTTGGTAGGGATTTAAACCCAATGCCCTAACTGACGGAGACCTCGGCAGCCAATTTTTCCTCCAATTGCAGAAGCGTCGTCTCTGACGCTGTTCCTCGTCTCGTTTGCTTAATCGCATCTATTTTGGTCCACCTCTGTCTTGCCATTCATAAATTTTCGGACATCACGGGCTCAGGCAATGGAACTAGCTGTTCCACTTCCATGACCGCAATGACCAGCTAGTCCAAAGGATGAATTTGGGTGATCTTTTTTCTTTTCTATGTATACGTTGCAACGCCGCGAATTGCGTTTAACCAAAAACATAACAAATTTACTTCAAAAATGAATTTTCGCAATAAAAATTAAAAAAAAAAAACTTTCAAAATAAAAATTAAAACGAATGTCTCAAATTTATTCAGACCAAACTGATATTTCTTAAAGAAAAAACTAACAAGACAAAAAAGTATTTATTATGTAATCGGGAGCTAAAATGCTACTTTTTTTTAAGTCTATGGTTTGGTTATAATAGACGAAACACAAAAAGTCACTTTGTAGCACAAGGTCTAGTTAACCGTGCAGGCATACCAGTTGGTCGTGCACGCAAAACATATTCACCCACTGCTAGTTCAGGCTGGCGTGAATTCTAAGGACCATACGCAAGAAAATTTAGAGTTGAATTAAAATCCAAAAACATCACCAATTAGATTTTGTGGAGACCAGCTGCCAAGCCACAAATCTCTCTAAATTTGAATTACGTTAGCACATCATTTTCTATATATACATAAACACTACAATCAAATAAAAAAACAAAGCTTTGTAGCCACTCAAAACCGAATTACAATCTAAAATTAAATACCGTAACTTTGCCGTGAAAATTTTTCGTTTTAAATTTTCATCTCCCAAAAAAAAAAAAATTTTTTCACATAATTTGGTGGAAACTCACCTTATTATGTCCCTAATACGCTGTAGTTTTTTGAAATCAAAATATTTATTTTTACGTTTAATTTTGATTTTAAACCAAAAAAGTGACCTCATTTTCACACGACGTTGTGCTGGAAACAGTTTTTTCAAAAACATCAGTGATTTTTATTTTTGTTGAAACGTACGTGTTGGGGACATAATAAAGTAAGTTTCCACCAAATTGTGTGAAAAAAAATTTTTTTTGTGGGAGATAAAAATTAAAAACGATAAATTTTTTTTTATCGGTTTTTTTTATTTTTACGGCAAATTTTAGGTTATGTGAAAAAATGTGTTGTATAATAGTTATAGACCTTTTTATTACCTACAACTTTTATTGTAAAGTTTTTTCGTTAGAAGTTCTACTTACGCTTAAAGTCGTGAAAAACCATTTCCTACCCCTAGAAGCTCACTCCATTTCACCGTTCGTAATCGTCTCACCTTTGATTAAGTTTTTCCAGCGTTTGTACAGTATTTTCTTTCTTATCCAATCGTTTCCATGCTGTTACTAATTTTTTCCTTACAAAAAGCTATTTTCACTGGTTTAGAAGCTAAAGCACGGGATAAAATATTAAGTGATTAAAAAAGAGAAACAGTGTATTAAAGGGGTCCCATCGACTCGGCACTTTGACACAGTGGTGGGGATCGGAAGACTCAGTGATCTTAGGAGCTATAACGGTAGCGTCAACCATGTCGTTAGGTCCTCGGAGAGAATCGAGGACAAGATCAAGTTCAAACCCAAAGCTATGTTAGACACGTACACTGATAGCTTAGCATGGTTAAAGGGGTGTTTGATTGATAGTATGGAACTCTGGATACCGGACGTCCTCCAGTTTTAATATAGCCTTACCACAGCACAGGCCTCTGTTGTACCGCACCTTTTTACTTCCCAATTTTTCATCCAACCACTGCATGGATAGTTTTTTACTTAAAAACAAAGACGAGAGCGATCCCTTTCTAAACGCATTACCTAACCCATTAAATGCAAACTTGTGTTCGCCAGACTCGAAGATCATGCTTGATTTATCAGCATGAATATTTTATATTGAAAATAGCACGAATTTACTTATTCAGCAATGCTGAGCGCATTTTCAATGGTAATTTTCATTTTTGGATTATTAAATCAATAATGATCCTTCCGCAGGTTCACCTACGGAAACCTTGTTACGACTTTTACTTCCTCTAAATAAACAAGTTCGGTCAACTTTGGTGAAACTACCACAACACAGTTATATGTCACGGCGATCACCTCTGAGGACCTCACTAACATATTCAATCGGTAGTAGCGACGGGCGGTGTGTACAACGGGCAGGGACGTAATCAATGCGAGCTTATGACCCGCACTTACTGGGAATTCCAGGTTTAGGTTATACCGGCAACACAAACACAAGCTTAGTATTTGTGATTGTCGACGATAGTAAACCTATATTACCAAGCTCTAAGGTTATGTCAGAAATGACATACTGTAAGCCAACCATAAAAAAGTGCTCTGACACGTCCCACCTGTTAGAAGAAGAAGAAGATCATCAGTTCGCAAACGATTTTGATTCCGCTCCGGAATCGGAAATCGAGACCGTATGTGACTCAGAATCCGACAGTAACTCTGACATGTCAGCTGTAACCATTACGTCGAATATACACCGAAAGCTAGCCAATATCCCCGTGTCCAATAAAGTCGGATTAAGTGATCCGAAACCAGATGGCTCTTGATACCGTAATCAGCCCCAATAGCTGCTTGCCACAAACAGAAAGCGCAAGAGGGGACTAATAAAGAAAGGCATCTCTGAAGAAGAAGCCATACAAGTCTGTGACTTTCCCAAATCCTTTGACCTGGCTACCCTGGTTAAAGGTGAGACACCTGAAGAGCCAGCTCTTAAAGCAGTAGATAGAACGAAGGACACAGGTACCAAGAGTAGTAGCAAGAGGGTCCAATCCATGGCATTTCAAGACTCTTCACAGTCAGATACCTCTAGTGTTAAACGACTCAAGGAATCTGTCAGCGACTGACCACAGCATGGGCTATGGGACACTGTAAGCCATGTAGCGAGTACAATTGTACCTCTAACATTCAGCGATGTTACCAAGCACATCAAAGTCTACATCGGTGCTGAAGATTTTCCAACCACCCTCCTGAGTTCTGAGCAACTAAGTGAGCTAAGAAGACAACTCATGGATTTGGTAGTAGAGCAAGAATTCGAGGTTATTAAACCCCACTTTTAAGACTGCTACCAAAAAAAATGGTTGGTTACTGCTTAAACGCAAATGCATTACCGAGGATAACGATCGGAAAGAGGACGAGTTATCTCGACCTCTTCGGCTCATAACTTACCTCCCATACTATGCCCAATAATCAACAGAGAAGATTCTAAGGATATTAGGCTGAGATCATGCAGCATCCTGAAGCACACTGTTGAGAAGGATCTCGGGATGTTGGTGTTCATTCCTGACCCAGCACCCGAGAAACATCTTAAAAGTTCAAGTTCAGGTTAAACTGGATGTTCGGTGCGATTCATGTAAGAATCGCAAAGTTCAGAAAGCCAAACCAACTTAACACTGCGACACCGAAAAAAGTAGTACAAAGTTCTAGCAAGCAACTGATAGTACTACTTCGGGGCTTTCAATCGCAAGAGAAAGACAATACACATGTGACTCTGTAGGGATGTTTCTAGCTCGGGGTCTGCTAACCAGCAAACATCGACAACCAAATCCTCCTCAATCAGAATAAAACAATTACGCGCCAAAATAGCCAACCTAACTCCGAACGAGTGAAGTATTGCGATCAAGGGAACTAAGACATCGCCACGCAAAAAGCATGCCCTATCGAAGGCCCCTGCTGGACCACCATAGTCGTCTGGAGGAAAAAAAATGCCTCAAGAAAGTGGCGTTCAAATTAACCTGCACCGGTCAGCAATGGATTCAGCTAATTTGAACCGCTTTATCCAACAGGATGCTCACGAGATTGTGGAGATCCAGGAACTGAGGAGATAATAACACCTGATAAGATAAGAAAGTCAAAAATCAAAATAATGAAATGATTTACTGTACATTTATATAATTGATTTATTCTTGCCATGTTGCATAAAAGAAAAGAAAAAATAAGATTAGCTTAGTAATTAATAATTATTCACACAATTGTTTTTCCAATACAGTTTCTGTAAACTATCAGGAAAAAATAAAAAAATAAATAAAAAAAAAAAAAAAAAAAAAGTTAATTTGGCATTGCAAGGACAAACACTTCAACCTAATAATTGCGTGCGATGCCAATGCACACCGTGTGGTGTAGTAGTAACATCAGCACAAAAGGTGAGTCTCTGTTCCAATACCTGTATACAAATATCATGTTTATTGCTTAAAAAGGCAGTAAATCTTTAGAAACGCAATCAGAAACGGGGTCCAGGACGTAGCTCTGAGCAACAACATTACCGAGAATTTTGTCAGTAACCGGAATTTCTCGGATGTAGTTTTTATGTCGGACCACGTATACATATGCTTCAACATTGAACACCAACTGGAGAACACTCTCCATTCTAAGAAACACAGGAAGACCTACTTGGTGGCAAGATAAACGCCGCAATGGAGCTTGACTTGGCGGCAGACCATCTGCAGGATGTTATTATCAAAGCTTACCACCGCAATTCTTCAATTGCCAAGTCTAAAAGGACCAAAGACGTGCCTTTGTGGTATTATAATTCAAAGAGGAAGAGAAATTAAGTTTGAAAGCTCTTCAATAAAGCAAAAGGAACACTTGGACGGAGTACCAATCGGCTCTTACCAGCCAACAATAAAGAACTCAGACGACCAAAAAAAGAAAGTTGGAGAGAGCTCTGCGGAACGATTGACATATAGTTTTAATATTAGGTCACAAAAACTATATTTATTAAATCACTGATGTGATACTCAAGAAAAACTCTGACACAGAATTTTATATTGAAACAGAATAACTTTTATTTTCACAATAATTATTTTAATATAATTTATAATTAACAAAATTAATTTGTGTTGTTCAGACAACGTTAACACAAGATCTGATTAATAATACTTTTTAAAGAGAAAAATTATAATGTTATTTTTAATTTTTATAATCAGCTGGTACAACTACATTTATTTTCATTTGTTTACCACACACACAAAATATGCTTTACAGGAGTGTAAAACCTAAGGTCCTACAGGACTCCCCTCCTTTGGAAAAAAAAAAAAAAAAATATATATGTATTTTGATTGAGAACAAAAAAAACTATATTTATGCTGAAATTGAAAAAGAAGTAACAATGAAATAATAGTTAAAGATTATTGAGGAAACCGAAACCTGACTTTTCTTAGTTTTGGCTTAAAAACAATCTCGTCAGTCATGTGGGCTGGTTTGAGTCTGTCGATTGAAATAGAAATGTTCTTACCCTTTATTTCAATAATAAAACTCTTCCGGAAACGCCTGATTACTTTGTATGGACCCTCATATGGTGGAGATAAGCCTGTTTTAACTTTATCCACCCTGATGAAAACGAAGTCGCATTCCGTGAGATCTTTCGGAATGTAAATGTTCTTTTGAGGATCCTTCCGGGTATCTTTCGGGATTAAGGATTGCATCCATTGCTTTAGATGTTCAACCAGATCCGATGGTTCAACTGGATGCGAATCCTGTGGTTGTATGAATAGTTCTCCAGGGATCTTCAGGCTTTGTCCGTAGACAAGATCCGCAGGAGTACAACCTAGGTCAGCTTTGACCGAACTCCGAATGCCGAGCATGACGATGGGGAGTGTATCACTCCAATTTATGGTATTTCCATGAGCTTTTAGAGATGATTTTAGCTGTCGGTGGAATCGTTCGACTATTCCATTGGCTTTAGGGTTGTAAGCCGTCGTCCGTAGTCTTTGAGAACCAATGATGTTCATCAGTTCTTGAAATAACTTCGATTCGAAATTCGCTCCGCGATCGGAAGTTATATTTAACGGCACACCAAATCTAGATATATGATTTGTAACGAAGGCTCTTGCAACTGTTTCAGCTGTTCCATCTTCTAAGGGTATGGCTTCAGGCCATCGGGTGAAACGATCAATGGTCGTCAGGATATAACGATATCCGTGAGAAGGTGGTAAAGGTCCTACCAAATCCATGTGTATGTGTTCAAATCTGGCCGTGGGAAGAGGAATTTGTCCGAATTCGGAATGAGTGTGACGGTGGACCTTGGATCTTTGACATGGTAAGCATGTCTTAGACCAAAAGCCAACGTCTACATTCATTGACGGCCAGAAGTATCGTTTTGTGACCATTTTTCGCGATGCTCTTGTTCCAGGATGGGAAAGATTGTGTAGCGAATCGAAAACTGAACGTCTCAGGGGCTCAGGTATATATGGACGTAATACGTTAGTCGAAGTCTCGCACCAAATCGGTTTTGCAGAATGATTGGTTGAGATAGGTTCTAACTTACGCTTAGATCCTACAATTTTAGGTTGTTGAATTAGGCTGGTGAGTTCTGAATCGGACTCTTGAAGTTCGATGAGTTTATCAACATTCAGCCCAGTAAAATTGATAGCCATTTCCTCAGTTCGTGAAAGTGTATCAGCCACTACATTATCCGTACCAGAGATGTGCCGAATATCTGTTGTGAACTGGGAAATAAAATCCAAATGACGTGCCTGGCGAGGACTTCTCTCTGTCTTTGAGGCGATTGATGTTACCAGAGGTTTGTGGTCAGTGAACACTGTGAACAAACGACCTTCTATAAAGTAACGAAAATGTTTAACAGCTAAGAAAATAGCTAATAACTCGCGGTCAAAGGTAGAATATTTTTGCTCTGCAGGCGAGAGCTTTTTAGAGAAAAATCCTAAGGGTTGCCAACATCCTTTCCATCCCCCTGTTGCAGTACCTGAAGCATCCGTTTTGATACAAAAGCTTGCATTTTGTAACGGATGAGCCAAGAGTGTGCAGTTTACAAGCGCCAGTTTGACTTGGTCAACGGCTGTACTGCATTGGAGAGGCCAGATAAAAGCTGACTTTTTTTTAATCTTGGCTAGTTCAGCGAGGTAGCCGTGAAGTGGAGCTATTAGTTCGGCTAAGTGTGGTATAAATCTATGGTAATAATTTACCATACCCACAAATCGTTGAACTTGTCGAACTGATGATGGCTGAGGAAAATCTTGGATTGCCATGATTCGATCTGGGGAGGGTTTTATTCCATCCTTTGTGATTTCATGGCTTAAAAAATCAAGAGAATGTACACCAAATACGCACTTAGAAAGTTTGATTTTAATATCATAATCAGTGAATCTTTGAAAAAGTAGGCGTAAATGTTTTTGGTGTTCCTCAGAGGATTTGCTTGCCACCAAAACGTCGTCAATATACACAAAAACGAAGTCAAGTCCTTTGACCACTTCGTCCATAAAACGCTGAAAAATCTGAGCTGCGTTTCTCAGACCATAAGGCATTCTAAGGAATTCAAAGAGACCAAAAGGGACTGTAATCGCTGTTTTGTGTATGTCTTCCGCAGCAACTGGGATTTGATGGTAAGCACGGACAAGATCGATTTTTGAAAACACATTGCATCCGTTAAGATGCATGGAAAAATCCTGTATGTGTGGTATTGGGTATCGATCTGGAATGGTAACATCGTTCAAACGTCGATAATCCCCGCACGGTCTCCAGTCATTTGGCTCTTTCTTCGGAACTAAATGCAGTGGAGATGAAACACAAGATGAGGAAGGTCTAATCAATCCTAACTGTGCCATGTGTGAAAATTCATCTTTGGCTATTTTGAACTTGGTAGCCTCCAGTCGCCGTGGTCGTGAAAAAGGTAGTTGTCCTACTGTAATAATTTTGTGTACCACGGTGTGTTTGACTGGGGCATTGAATTTGGGCTCCTGTGTAAGGGTAGGGAAATCTGAAAGGATATCTCCATAGATTCCCTGAACGTTAAACAAACGTAGTGATGGCGTGTTATCTAAACACGAAATAGTATTCACTACTAAGTTTGTGGTTGAATCGAGCAAGCGCTTGCGCTTGAGGTCGACTATTAAACCAAATTTAGTCAGAAAGTCAGCACCTATAATAGGTTTACTAACTGACGCTACGACAAATGAGTGTCGTAATTCTCTGCGGAGACCCAAATCTAAGTTCATTAATTTAGAACCATAAGTGTGAATCTGAGATCCATTGGCGGCTGTGAGGACATTGTGTTCGTCTTGAACTAAATTCGAAAAAGTTCGACATGGGATTACTGATACGTCAGCTCCCGTGTCGATGAGGAATTGAAGTTTGGTGTTTTTGCACCGGACGAACAGACGGCTTGATGTCTGTATCCCAGCGTTAGCCGCATTTACGTTGGGACTTATTAGTTTCCCGAATTTGGTGTTTCAGTAGGGCTAGATGATTTGTAGGAACATTTTCCTACACATCGTTTAGCCCTTGGTCCAAATTTTCGGTGGAACCAACAAAGGTTACCGAACGAAGGTGATCTACCTCTAGATCTGCTAGTGCTGCGTCGAAATGACGAGTATCTAGAGGTTTGCGGTGATCTCCTGGCCTGATTGTTGGTATTTTCCCAACGATCTAGGCGAGATCTCATTTGATTTAGAGAAGTGGTCAATTGTTCAACCATCTTCTCAAGCGAACTTTGTGGTTTTTGATAATTTCCTGTTGATGTTGATGGTTTATTAACCCAATAGATTGAGGAACGATCAATTTTACCACAAGAAGGGGTGATGGGATCGCGTACTGCTTCCCAAACTCTGTCCGCGATAGGCAGGAGATCTTGAATGTCGTCACTTTCAATTGAGACGACAACAGGCTTTACACTAATTGGTAAGCGAGCGATCCAAAGCTTTTTAACAAGCTCTGGATTTACCGCGGAGGAATCACCAGCTATCCGCAGTAGCTGGTCGTAGAAACTTGAGGGTTTTTGGTTCCCCATTTCTACGGTTTGAAGAAGTTTTTCGATCCGCTCTTGTTCAGTATGTGTTAAATGACTGATTATTTCAGTCTTCAATTTATTGTAAAAATCTGTCGTTGGGGGATGTAGTAATATATTACGAATAAGGGATAACACCCGAGGCTTAAGGGCAGCTAAAACAGCAGCGTATTTCAATTTGTCGTCTGTTATGTCCCTTGAAGCAAAAATGTTTTCCACTTGCAAGAACCAAAGGCTTGGATCGGATTCGATGAAATCCGGAAGTGGTGTTAAAGTATTTGCCATTGCAGATATTTTACTAGAAGAGTCAGATTCCGGTTGAGTTTCTGATTTAGATGGCTGATCTATGGATACTTTGCCAAATTTTGCACCGGAACGCGTTGTTTTATCCCTTTTTTGGTTTAATTCGGAATCTGATTCGCGATCTGATTCCATTTACGATTTAAGTATGAAATAAAATCAATTAAAATTCAATTAATTGCGCTGGTAATCGAAAATAATATTTATAAAAAATATCTATATACAAAAGTATATGCCAATAAATTCGCAACCGATTTTCCCAAGAAAGCAAATCCAATAAAAAAATAAATATGACGCAAAACAAATGATGTAAAAGTTTTATTCAAATTAATTTCCGTGTATAATTACAGAATAATTTCCGTATATATGTATTATTTGCATTTATATTCACCAACAAATATCAAAGTTTATTGGTTTTCATAAACCACTCTTTTTCAAAACATATTCCTTTAGTTAATCAACTAAGAAATATTTATTGTTAACACTAATTTATTAGTGACAGTAAAATCAATGACGCAACTTATTTTCGAAATAAAAATAAAAAAAATATTTATCGATCAATCTACATTCCGTTACTTCTTTAAACAACCAAATATAAATTATTATTCATTACCAAAATACCAAGTAATAAAATAATCCCGCAAAACCTTTTTTTTTGAAAAATATTGCAATAAAAAAAATGATATAATAAAAAATAAAACTTCATAAAATACAAATTTATTTAGAATTCAATCGAATATGTGTGTGGCAACCAAGAAATATAATCAAAACAATGCAATTGTACTCACCCGCTTAAAATAATTTTCTTAATTTTAATAAAATAATTGATGTCTTGATGGTCTTGATGGTCTTGATTATTCAGAAGTTGAAATTTTGCTTGTATTATTGTTTTCTTATTTCTGTTGCTGTTGATTTGATTGAATGATTTTTTATTTCTTTTAACGATTTTATTTGTTGATTCCAACGTTGTTATTGTTGTAATTAAATAGTTGATCTTCTTAAACTATTTTTGATTAAATTCAAAACGGCCGCTAATTTTTATTTAGGAATTGTGTGTTGCTTTTTTTTGTTTATAATGCCGTTGTTTTTATCAAAGTACAGTAGCCATAGATTTCCCAATTGCGCGGGTTTTTGATGAATTGTTGTGTCACCGCCAAAACAAAATAAGCACACCAAAAGAAAAATATTGTTACTATGCGGCTTTGTTTCAATAAGTACAAAATGTTATTTTGTTGGGTACTTACTTTTATCCTGGCACGTTTTTTTTATAATTTAAACGTGCCAGGCTCCAAATTACAACGTTTTGTAAAATTTTCTCCTATTTTTCTGCAATGTTGTCCAAATAACGGGGTCACCATTTATAGTTTTAATATTAGGTCACAAAAACTATATTTATTAAATCACTGATGTGATACTCAAGAAAAACTCTGACACAGAATTTTATATTGAAACAGAATAACTTTTATTTTCACAATAATTATTTTAATATAATTTATAATTAACAAAATTAATTTGTGTTGTTCAGACAACGTTAACACAAGATCTGATTAATAATACTTTTTAAAGAGAAAAATTATAATGTTATTTTTAATTTTTATAATCAGCTGGTACAACTACATTTATTTTCATTTGTTTACCACACACACAAAATATGCTTTACAGGAGTGTAAAACCTAAGGTCCTACAGACACTCTACCGGCTGCAGCTCAACTCCAAAAATTGCTTGCGTCTGATCACGCAAACCCTCTGGGTGCAATCTGTGGGCTGGACGGTACCTACATTAACAGCTGCGGTTAAAAATACCATGACAGACCTACTTCCCGAGTCCTACATGCGTGAGCTCGGAAGAGGAAAATGTACCAAACTATGGTTAATTGGATCCTGAAATTAGAAAGCATTCAGACCAACTAGCCAACAGAATAATTTACCCCAACAAAACGATGTGAGCAATCAAATCGTTCGGACCGTTCAAATGCAAAAAGGTTTAACTACCATTCTTTCGTACCACGAGCGTTTGTTTATAGCAAGTTTTAGTCATGCGTACATTCCTCAGATATGGAGAGAAGGTAGAGTAGTATTCATACCCAAGCCAGCAAAGAAATCAAACGAGGCCAAATCATACAGACCAATAAGTCTTACATCTTTACTTCTGAAAACTAACAAAATCCTCTCAACTCTTAGAAACCCTCTTAACCCTTTCAACTCAAATAAAATGCCACTGATATTTTTTTCACCAGCTATGGAAACCAAAAATTGATCCACTTTGCGGAACGAACCAGATCAAATAGCAGAACCATATGTCCAGTTATCTTGAAGCTACCCCGATTTAGCTTTAATGTTAACAGGCTCATTGGAATATCTATCCAAAGAACGCCAATGCCAACCACTGCAAAATATTTGGTTGTAGTTTCTAGACTTTTAGTACATCTCTCGACTAACCGGCCACACCATCACAAACATTATACTTCAATTCAATTTCGCTGCCTATAATCATTTAAAATTAACTTATTTTGTCGACAATTTACCGTAAACTAAGACATGACATGCACAGAATATTTAACGTAGTCAACTGTTCAACCTCAGCAACAAATTTAAACCATTTTTAGTACTATTGGTCCGTCCCTAATGGGTGAAAATCGAATGATTTGTTTTCGAGACATGCTTAATCGTGAAAACTTATATTATTTTTGGGAAGCAAATGAATGGTTTCAGGAAACTAATTGTTCCCAACCCCAAATTCCAAGTTTTTGATTAACAGATCTCAATTTTTGATTAAAATAAAAACGATACTTAAACAATTTTCTAGCATATCAAATCGATCCATCCCTCCACACCTAGTTAATAAATCTTATAACCAAAGTTGCGATAATAAAAATTCCAGCTCATAAATTTTCAAACATTCAAACAAATAAAGGTTATGATTTTATGTAATGAGATCAAGATACATAACATAACTATATAAAAATTTATGTATAAAAAAATTATCCAAGTCCATAATTTGGTGGTTGTGGTATTATTGTTTTTGCTCTATTGTAATATGTTAGAATACATGCGATATAATACGAAATATATTTACATTCAACATGTTATAACTTTTATTGTTATGATCTCATGTTTTGATAAAAGTTTTAGTTTTTTTTCTATTCAAGTATCCGTTACACTTCATTGGATATGAAATAATAATATAATATATTTTCCCGTCAAAGCTTTGGAGCTTTTAGAACAAATTCTGTTTTTGTAAACAACAAAGTTTACCTAATTTTAAACAATAGCTTACATTGGTTTTATTTTGCTCTTCCTGAAAACATCAACTTAAACCATATTTAAAGTGAGCTCTCTAAACAGTATCAACGCAAGCTGTCAGGTATATTTGCAATCATTTCTCAAAAAACAGAAAATAACTATCAAACAAAAGAACGCGTTACCAATCATATAATCAAAGTATTACTTGTCATAAATCACTCTTCTAAAGCCAAACTAATTTGTTAAAAATTCTACGGTTAGCATCATTATCAGGGCTTATTTATCGTTGTGATCACTAGACCGTCATAAAAGAAAAAAATATTGAAGGTTGCCTAATTCAATTCACAATAAAAAGATTAAGTTGACGTACGCTTAGAACCAAACTAAACTCATGACTTGATCATCCACACAAAAAGAATAATAGTTTGCAACTACTTTCAACAATTAAATCAAAAACTTTTTCAAAATATGAATGTTGTAGTAGGTTAGTGATAGTATTGCCTACTTCAAAATTTTAGATTTTGTTTTCACAAGTCACATGCAGGTAGATACCAATGATGAAGGATAACATCTTTTTTTCTATATCAAACTTTCAAAGAAGTAATGGATAGTAATTTTTATGAAATTTAAAATGACAATTACATCTCAAGATTAAGAAACCTGAGCTACATGTGAACGAATACGTTAGAATGCTCAATAAACTGGATTTAAATAGAATTGTAAACGTAACAGATAAGACACCAGCATACCACATATACCAAAAGCATTAGATGAAATTCGAGTGGCGGACGACGCAAAAACCGAACCGCTTCTGATCCAATTTCTCATATGAATAGTACAGATGAAATAAAAAATAACTTAAAGATTCAGTTTACTTAAAGATACAATAACAGGGTGGTCCGAAAGTTTTCTGGAAAATAAAACTTAGGATGACTTTGAATTCGAATTGAAGAATTTTTTGTTTCACAGGTATTGATTTTTGAAAATGTGCATCTAAGTTTAAAAGTTATAGTTTTAGATGCAAATTGTGATCCGGACTGAACCTCACCATTTTTGATAAATTACAAAAGCGCCATCTTTAAAAATTTTAATTCATAATATTTTTAACAGTTTAATAAAAAAAATTTGCTGTTAGTTTTTGATATCAAAGCTACTTAGGATTTGAAATTGCAGAAATTTGTCAGTCCACCCTGTTCTAAAATTTAGTAGTTTAAAACTTTTCTAAGAAAATGATTATTTTTTATTTCACGTGTGTGCCAAGCATAAAGTCGATCTAAAACGGTCGGCTTCTCCGTGTAACTAGCTGTAAACGCCAAATTTTGTCTTCCTACATATATAAAAAAATTATGTAAAAATCAATCTAACTTAAAAATATGGAGGGGCTGAAATCTCACAGCTCTGAGATATCAAGACTTCGGTCTGGGTAAAGGATTTTGATATAGTTTTCGGCAAAAAACTTTCACGAGGACACGGTTTTTAGTTTTGGGCAGCGATGTATATCAAACATAACTCTTTGTTAACGTACAAGTATTTTTTATATCTGTTTAAAAACTTATTACAAAACTAACACGAAATATCAATACGTTGCCGGAAAATTATAATCCAAATCCAAAAATTTTGTTAAATTAAATAAAATCAAACTTTTTCAAAATGCCAAAAATATTCCAAAAACTAGAATGAAATCAAATATTTAAACTTTTTCTAAATTACGATAATATTCCAAAAATTCTTAAAAATTCAAATTTTTCCAAAATTCTAAAAATATTGCAAAAATTATTACAAAATCAAAAATTAAAACTTTTTTCAAAATTATAATAAAATCAAAAATTTTAAATTTTTCAAAATTCTAAAAATATTCCAAAAATTCTTACAAAATCAAAATATGAAGCTTTTTTCAAAATTCTAAATATATATCTATATAAAATTCAAAAATTCTATTTTTTTTCCAAATTCTAAAAATATTGCAAAAATTATAACAAAATCAAAAATTGAAACCTTTTTCAAAATTCCAAAAATATTCCAAAAATTAGAATGAAATCAAATATTGAAACTTTTTCTAAATTCCAATAATAATCCAAAAATTCTTAAAAATGCAAACTTTTTCCAAAATTCTAAAAATATTGCAAAAATTATTACAAAATCAAAAGTTGAAAATTTTTTCAAAATTCCAAAAATTATAATAAAATCAAAAATTAAAAATTTTTCAAAATTCTTAAAATATTCCAAAAATTCTTACGAAATCAAAAATTAAAACTTTTTCAGAAATTCTAAAAATAATTCAAAAATTATTACAAAATCAAAAATACAAACTTTTTCAAAATTCCAAAAATATTTCAAAAACTATAACAAATTCAAAAATGTCCATGTCCAACTTCATTTTCAATTATATTTACGTCATAAAAACAGCTACATTTTTTTTCCAAAAAATTGGCTAAAAAATAAATGAAATTATTTTTTGACACACTTGACATTATTTTTTGACAAACTTATAATGCCATAATTCTCAGTAATAATAATAAAATTTCATTTCAAACAATTTTATTTTTTCCAAAAAATTGGGTAAAAATAAAAAAAAATATCTCTTTTGACACACTTGACAACATTTTTTTGACAAACTTATAATGCCATAATTCTCAATAATAATAATAAAACTCATTTCAAACAAACAATAATTTTATTTTTTTTCCAAAAAATTAGGTAAAAATTTAAATAAAAAAAAATTTTTCTTTTGACACACTTGACAACATTTTTTTGACAAACTTCTAATGCAATAATCTAGATTTTGGTCTCACATACCAATCCCGACCATCAAGATTTCTCCAAGTTCAATGTTTCTATTCGTAATCACTTAAAATGAACGATTTTTAACCAAAAAATATGCAAATTACCTTGTTTTGACACACTTGACGATTTTTTTGACCCACTTCCGGTACAGTTATCAAACACATCGTCCTTTCAGCTCTTACCATTGAGTAAACCTATTTTTAGAAAAAAAAAATTTTGAAATCCGTTCAGCGGTTTTCTAGATTTCGTCGGTTGTGACGGACGGCCGGCCGGACGGCCGGCAGACAGACACACATTTTTTTTTTTTTGCTTTTTTAGAATCAGTAGGTCCTAAAACGTCGAGAAATGCCAAAAAAAGTGGGGGTAAGAATCTCACTTTGAGCTCATGAATGTAATACTTAGGTCTTCCAGACCGAAGTGATTGTTGAAGTAATTATTGTGTTCTATATTAAAATATCAAGTTATCCATTCCTTTGATATTTTAACATATTGTTTATTGTATTTTTTCATTCTATTAAAAATCTTTCTATCAGACAGTCGTCTTTTAAATCTAATAGGTTATGGGTCCAGGCACGAGTAAGTGCACTGTTTAGATTAGAATAAATATTTTGAAAGATTTTTAAGCCGCTAAACTATAAGAAATGGATTTAGCAAAACATATCAAACCATTGAAGGATGAGTCAGATTGGCCAATTTGGAAGAGGAAAATTAGGGACCTGCTTGACTATCACGATGGAGCTTTAGATGTAATAGATGGGAAATTACAAAAACCAGAACCGCTAGGAGCTGATGCTACGGCAGCACAATTAAAGGGTTTTAAAGAAAAGGCCGATTTCTACCGTAAGGCTAATAGCTATGCGAAGTCAATGATAACAACCGCTATTACTGACGAGGTTTATCAAAAAGGAATGGATAACTTGATATTTTAATATTGAACACAATAATTACTTCAACACTTCTTCTGATTATTGTGTGAGAAGTCCCATCTCGTCGCAAATCGCCTTGATACGTCCTCTGGGTAATGCTTTTGTCATGATGTCTGCTAGTTGTTCATCAGTAGATATTTGTTTAATATCCATTACACCTTCTATGACCTTCTCTCGGATGAAAAAATTTTTGATGGCTATGTGTTTTGTTCTACGATGAAACTCTGGATTTTGATCTAATCTTACAGCTGCTGAGTTATCAATTTGTAGAACAGGAATCTGCATCAGTTCTACCAGTTCCGAAAATAATCTGCTTAACCAAATTACTTCCTTAGTAGCCTCGTTTGCTGCAACAATTTGGCCTCTGTAGTTGATGTAGCCACCATTGCTTGTCTTTGACTAAGCAACGAAATTGCACCGCCTGCGTACTTCACAACCACACCAGAAGTTGATCTACCAGTCTTCATGCAACTACCAAAATCAGCATCACTGAAACACTCCAGAACACCTAAGTTTTCGCCAGACTTGAAAACTAAACCAAGATTTAAGGTGCCCTTAATGTACCGGAAAACTCTCTTGACACGAGAAACATCTTCCATTGATGGATTCTCCAGGAATCTAGAAATATACCTAACGCTGTAAGCCAGATAAGGTCTAGTACCAAGCATAAGAAACATTAATGCTCCAACAGCCTGTCTATAAGGAAATTTGTGAGCCTTACTATCCTTCTCATCAACTATTCCCTTGAGAATTGGTGTTGAAATCGGTTTGCAATCAGAAAAATTAAATCGTTCCATGATTTTCTTGGCATACGACTTTTGACTTATTTTGATATGCGTATCTGCCACCTCGATTTCAAGACCCAAAAAATAGTCAGCTTTCTTCGAGACAATCTTGAACTCAGATTTAAGCTCCTCCATGAAAACTTCTTAATCTGTCAGATTATTTGCTACTACTAGCCCATCATCAACATAAAGCACCAAAATTAGCTTCTTTCCGTTTTTCTCACGAATATACAAACATGGATCAGCCTTGCTAGCTCAAAATCCTAATTTCGAAAGAAAACATCCAAAACGTTTGTTCCAGCACCTAGGAGCCTGCTTAAGTCCGTACAAACTTTGCTTCAGCTGACAAACTTTATGGCTGCCATCTTCAAATCCTTCTGGTTGCTTCATGTGAATTACTTCATCAAGCTCTCCATACAAAAACGCTGTAGATACATCAAATTGCATGACATGCATCTGCTCACTTGCTGCAATACTTAAAATGGATCGGACAGTTGCCATCTTCGCTACTGGACTAAATGTTTGATTGTAGTCAGTGCCTTGTCGTTGACTAAAGCCTTTTATGACGAGTCTGGCCTTATACTTATCTATGCTGCCATCAGGATTAGTTTTCAAACGAAAAACCCACTTATATGGAATATTTTTAGCTCCTTTCGGCAAGAATGTCAGATTCCAAGTTTGGTTTTCATTAAGTGAAGAAATTTCCCTGCACATGGCCTCTCTCCCGCTACTACTTTGCTTGCTGCTAATTACATCTTGAAAACTTTCAGGACTGTTGATTTCACTAACAAATTCTTCTTCAGAAAAAACATATGAATTAAGACGTTCTGGCATTTTCAACTTAGTACGATCTCTCAGATTTGGCTTTGGCGACTCTTCCTCGCTTTCTACTTCAGAGTCCTATACAGTTTCATTGTCATCATCACTTTGGTCATCAGTAAGCGTTGTGTCTTCATCTGGAGTTTCTTCTTCAGGAAATAAACTCTCTGGTTCATAGCTTTGAAATGGTAGCACAAGTTCGTCTTCACAATCCAGAATTTGCTCGTGGAACTGCACATCTATTGATAATATGACTTTGTTCTCGGCCTTCACATAAATTCGGTAGCGCTCATCACCATCGTATCCAACAAGAAAACCTTTCACAGCCTTTTGGTCCATCTTTTTTCGTTTTTGCTTTGGTACGTGAATGCAACAGACAGAACCAATGATGCGCAAATGCTTAATTCTTGGCTTCTTACCCATCCAGGATTCAAAGTGACTAATACCTTCAACTAAAGACTTGGCAGTTCTATTCAGAACATAAATAGCTGAATTGACAAGCTCTGCCCAAATTGCTTCCGGAAATTTAGCTTTTGCATTTGAATACTTAAAAGTTCGAGCCATTTCTACAATAGTGCGGTTGTCTCTCTCACTTCCACCATTTTGCTCAGGAGTATATGGCGCTGTCAGCCTCTGAGTGATTCCATTTTTCTGCAAAATTTCTTTGACATCAGCATTATCGAACTCATCACCATTATCACTCAATAATTCTTTTATGGAGTGACCTTGCATCTTAGCATGAGCTAGCATCTGCTTCAAAACAAGTTTAACATCGGACTTTTCTTTAATAATGAAGCCATATCGAAATTTTGTGTAACTATCTTTGAACACTACTAAATATCGTGCCCTCTTGAATGATTCGGCAAAGGGCCCACAAACATCAGTTGACATTAGTTCTCCAGGACTACATACCTTTTTTCTTGTACCAAAAGGCAGCCTATGGGATTTTCCGTAAATACATGGTTCACAAATACCTCTGTCCAACTTAACGTTGATGCCTAGTTCAATCTGCCACTTTTCTTTGACATGACGTTTGTCTTGATGACCCCATCTCTCATGATATAGTTGTAATGTCGACTGATCTGCAACAGCTACGTTTACTTCAGAACGTTTGGAACGCATCGGCTTAATGACTGCCTTGAACAAAGACCCAGACACTTCTCGGACCCCGTATAACACTGTTTTATCATCAACATCCAGCCAACACTTTGTAGGAGTAGACCTAAATAGGCTCTTAGGATTTCTATCTTGAGCAGCCAGCACAGAAAACAAATTGCGTGAAATATCTGGAACATACCACACATCTTCTAGGGTAAACATCTCACCGTTCTGATTTATAATCACAATTGAACCTGTTCCAATCGCCTCGAGTGTTTCTCTTCCAGCTGCTTTGATACTACTTGGTTTGCTGAAAACTTGGAAATTCACAAACCAGTCCGGACATTTAGTAATGTGCCTTGTTGCTCCGTTGTCAATCCACCAGTCTGTAGAATTAGACTCAGCCAGATTCACCTCATTGCAAATTGTTACAAGAGACATGATAGTGTCAGTTACATTGCTCTGAACGTTACCTGAAGATCTGTTCTTGTTTGGTCTTCCATCAGATATCCATATCCTGCACTCATTGACCCAATGACCTCTTTTCTTGCAATAATTACAACAATCATCTTTCTTGGACTTGCGTTCTGAGATGAACCCTCTTGCCTCTTTTTCACTGGTCTAGCTACTAGTGCCTCTTGAGCTAATTTCTCACGGTCATTTCGTTTGAAGTTTCTTTCGAACGTAGAAAGCTGCATAGTTAACTCATCAAAAGTCTGTCCATTATCTTTTGATAACATCATCCAGCTTGAGCGAAACATTTCATAACTGCTTGGCAAAATGTACAAGGTTTGTGCAAGACTAATATAAGATCGGGTAATTCATTCTCATCTTTTGCCTTAAGTCCGCTGTTCAATTCAACCCACAATCTCCTTAAAATAGCAATGTGTGTCGAAACATCCTGGCCTGGCACAAAAAGCAAAGAAATCTGTACAGATTTTGAAATTTTTTACTTATCATATATTTTTGAATCCAACGTTGACGTCTTTGGCAGCCTTTAGAAACATTGAATTTAGCTGTAAGAAATAAAAAGTATTAATAAGAAAATAATTATGGTTAAATGTTGAATATTGTTAACCTTTACCAGAATATTATGTTGTTATTTGAAATGTTATTCTGACATTTTTGTTTGTAACTCAGCTCAGTTCACGTTTTCACCACATTGTGAAAACTGACGTATTTTGATCGATAAAGTAGTTTGACTTAGCACTAATTGTTGCAGTGTTGAAAATGTGTAGCTCTGCTGTGAGAAAAAAGGTTTCTCGTATCATGTATTTATAGTTGTCTCATTCTCTTTTCAACTGTTGTGAGGTGCAGTTGATTGCGAATAAAATATTTACTTTACAAAAATCATTTATTCTAAATTAAAATTTGTTATTCTTTTTTAATTAAAATATTATCCAGTTTATTTTTATTGCCAAAAAAAAAAAAAAATCATTTTACTTTTTTACTAATCAATATGTCACTTTGTGTTAAATGCAAGTTAAGAATTAACCGTAACGATCATATTGCTTGTAATATGTGCAAATATGTTTTCCACGGGAAGTGTGTAGATTTGAATAAAGTAGAAATTGAAGATGCTAAAAACGGAAAAAAGTATTGGCTTTGTTATGATTGTGTCAACCTACAAAAGAATTCGTGTGTAAACATTAATGATCTATCTAAATTTGACGCTAATATTTGTGATGGGGCCGTTGATTTATCAGAACACGTAAGTAATTCAGTGTTCGAAGATATTCAACAACAAAATGATCAAGTAAACTTTTTCAACGGGAGTGATGATAATATAACTATCAAGAATCTCTTTTTATACATGAAAACAAGATTCGATGGTTTGGATGATACTATTAAAATTGCGAAAATTATTATGAAAGAAAACGTGTTGTTAAAGGAAAAAGTGTCACTTTTAGAGTCTCGGGTTGACGAATTGGAACAAAAGTATCTAGTAAAATCAATAGAAGTCTTGGGTGTTCCAGTTACAAAAAATGAGAATATTGTAAATGTCACATGTGATCTATTAAACAGGGTGTGTGATCTAAACTGTACCGGAGAATTGTTCGAAGAATGTTTTCGTATTGGAAATAAAACTGGTAATTCAACGGGAAAAATAATTGTCAAACTTAAAAGTGAAAGCGTAAAAAACATGATTATGGAAAAAGCACGTAAGAGCCGTTTCAAAGATTCTAACCACCAAATTTATATTAATGAATGCATCACACACTATCGTCGTCAAATATTTAACAAGGCAAAGGAAGTGAAAAAGATTAAAAATATTAAGTATTGCTGGATGAGAAATGGAGTGACTATGATGAGGAAACAGGAAGGTGGTAAAATTATTTATATAAAATCAGACTTAGATTTAGAAAACTTATAAATTTTTAAAGTTAGTATAGTCGCTTAGTTTCTTATCTTTTCTTTAATTAACATTATTTTGCCAATTTTAATTATTCCTTTTGTCTTTTTTATATATTATTTATTCATATTTGTGTTAATTTTTTCATTTTTATATTTTTAGTTAATAATGAATAATTTTAATCACGACCTTCTGCAAAATTCTCCCATAAATGATTGTATTCCAATAGAAAGATCAGAAGCAACAACAATTTCGATCGATGAATCAACTCAATATTGGTTAATTCATCAGAACATACAAAGCATTCGCATGAATTTGGACAGATTTATTTCTCATATTGATTGTTTTCCAAGTCAACCAACTCTTATTTTCCTTACTGAGATCTTCATTAAGGAAAACGAATTATCTAACTATAAAATTGAAAATTATGCTATGTTTGCCAACTGCAATGATTCAAATAAGAATGCCGGAGTTGCTGTTTATATAAAAAACAATATTCAGACAAAAATGTCTAAACTGTCATTCAATAGTGCTGATGGTATTTCAATTAGCTGTAAATTCCATAATGAGGAGTATTTGTTTATTTGTTTTTATAGGCTTCACAGTTATAGTGTTAATTTATTTGTTGAAGAATTAACGTGTCTTTTGGATACCATTCATGTTAAGAATTTGATAATTCTTGGTGATATAAATATAGACATACTAAATGATACGAATGTCAATAATGATTACAAGACTGTAATGGCCTCAAATGGTTTCATTTCCTTGATAAATGACCCTACTCGGGTCACTAATATTTCAGCTACTTGTATTGATCATATTTTTGCACGTCAAAGTTTAAATCCTAGGCTGAAGCTTGAAGCGAGAATACTAGAGTTTAATATAACTGACCATTCATCTACCTTGTTGGAATTTAAAGTAGCCAAACCTAATAAATCGGTTAATATGGATAATAATCTGTTTAAAATTACCAATTTCGATAACCTGAACTATTGTCTATCTGAGGAAGCTTGGGAAAATGTGTATGGTCAAAATGATGTTAACATGGCTTATGATTCTCTGGTAAAAACTCTTCAACACCACATTGAACATAATTCTTACTTTCAAATATCAAAAAGGAACAAAAAACTGAGAGAATGGAATACTAATAAGTTATGTCAACTAATCAACTTAAAAAATCATGTTGGAAAAAAATGTAAATTACATCCATCAAATTGTGGACTAAAACTCCGTTACAATAAGCTAAAACAAGAAGTAAATCATAAAGTTAAAGAGGAAAAAAAAAGTTATTATACCAAGTTATTTGAAAAAAGTAAGAATGATGTTAAAGCGCAATGGAAAATTGTAAATAAAGTTATTGGTGAGAATAGTGATAATGCCACAAAATGTATTACAATATTAGATGATGCTAACAATACCATAATAACAGATGAAGTAACTGTGGCAAACAAATTTAATGAATACTTTGTAGCAATACCTAGCTTGCTTGTTGAATCTAGCTTTGTTGATTATCCCTACACTGAGGAAGAAAGCGAGACTTTAATGTTTTCTAATTATTCGGAACAAAGGAGTTGTTATTTTTCATCATTCACGGAGTCCGAGGTACTAAAATTTATAAGTTCTTTAAAAAATACTAGTTCTGCAGGTTATGACGATATTTCGAATATTATGGTTAAACGCATTGCTATAAATATTGTAAAACCATTGACATATATTTTCAACCTAAGCATGTCTAATGGGACTTTTCCAAAAAGTATGAAATGCGCTGTTGTTCTCCCACTATACAAAAATGGATGCAAAACTAATATGTCTAACTATCGCCCGATTTCTCTGCTGCCAGTATTCTCCAAAATTTTTGAAAAAATTGTTAAGTATAGATTATTAAGTTTTTTTGATAGTACTGGGTTTTTAAGCAACTTGCAATTTGGATATAGAGAAAACTATAACACGGAAGATGCTCTTCTGAATTTTACATCAGACATATATGAAGGTCTTAATGCAGGTAATAAAATAGCGGGACTTTTCGCAGACATAAAAAAGGCGTTTGACACCGTTGACCATGATATTTTAATTGAAAAATTAAATCGGGCCGGTTTACGTGGTAAAGTTTTAGATTGGCTGTTATCCTATTTGAATACTAGAAGCCAGCAAGTAAAAATTAACAAATCTATCAGTCACTCTTTAACTTTAAATGCAGGTGTTCCACAGGGATCGGTTCTAGGACCTTTATTGTTTTTGATTTATGTGAATTCATTGTGTAATCTTAAGCTTTGTGGCAAGCTGACTTGTTTTGCTGATGATACAGCATTGTCTTATTCTGAAAACTGTCTAGAAGGATTATGCAATGATATAACGCTTGATCTTTTCATGCTTAGGAAATGGTTTAATTTACATCACATGGTATTGAGCCCCAAATCAAAACTTGTAAGTTTTTCGATTAAAGAAGACAATAATAAATTAGAATGCTTTCCTGTTGAATTTATTAGTCACTCACTTGATTGCTACAATAATGATTGCAATATTAACTGCATCAGAATTGAAAAAGTTGCTAAATATAAATACTTGGGAATTATGGTGGATCAGCAACTTAAATTTAAACAGCATATTGATGACACAAAAAAGAAGCTGCGAGCAATAATTCGTAAACTGTATATTCTTCGTGAAATATGCCCCAAAGATCTACTAAAATGTCTGTACTTCTCGTTATTTCATTCTCACTTGGAATATGGCATCACAATTTGGGGTGCGAATTACTATAACAATTTAGTTCCACTCTATATTGCCCAGAAATTTGCTGTCCGAGTAATTCATTTCAGAAATCGCTTTGAATCAGCTTTACCACTTTTTAGAATGGCTTCTATTTTTCCGTTAAGGTACATTTTCATATTTAAGGTTCTTAGAATATTTTATATTAGGGGTGGCTATAAAGTTGTGGGTAGTAATAAACGGCACCATCTTCGAACAAGAAATCACTGTTTTGTTCCTTTTACCAGAAGGGAATATTGCATGAAATACTATAATTTTATAGCTCCCTTTCTATATAATGCTCTACCAGATCAAATAAAAATGTCGGATACCCGTTTCGAATTTCTGAAAAAGTTGAAAGAATGGCTTTTTAGTTTGGATGATGTTGAATTTCTGTACAACAGATACCAATGAATCTCGAAAATTATTTTAAAATATATGTTGTTGTTGTTTCTCTCTTTTTACTGTTTTTATTTTTTCATTTTGGCGAATTTTGATTTTTTTTTTTTTGTTTTATATTATATACATGTTAATTCTCAATCTTTAATTATATACAGTCGAATTTTAAGTATAATGATTATGTTTTTAGCTATAATATTAGAATTAGTATTATCGATGGAAAAATTTATTTGTTTAATTCAAATCCACCACCTCACAATGTTGGATTTTCGTTACGTGGTAC
The DNA here is from genome assembly GCA_963693315.1 of Diogma glabrata. Lineage (NCBI taxonomy): Eukaryota > Metazoa > Arthropoda > Insecta > Diptera > Cylindrotomidae > Diogma > Diogma glabrata. Next base: position 246,789,244 of record OY856188.1, on the reverse strand, counting down.
AATTTGAAGGTGTCTTACAAAACAAGTGCTAATAGCACTTCTGTTTTACACCTAATATTTTTATTTCAATTAATGTAAATGGTAATATAAAAGATGATATTTTGTATAAACTGATTTTGATAATGTTCTATGGTATTGTATTTGTATTAGAAATGAAAATAAAAATTATTATTATTATTATTATTATTATTATTATTATTATTATTTGTGTAAATCTAGGATCTAGGTCTTATTATTTTGGACTTCAAAGTTGAAGTCAACTTTATTTTTCGATTAAACATTAATTTTTTACCAAGTTGGATATTAAAAATAATTAATATTATTATTGCGAAATTAAAGTGGTGAATTAACTAAAAATATGAAAATGTCTTTTGATAAGCGTGGTGCTTGAGTCTGGTTGTCAAAGGGAGTTTGTATTGGTAGTCTGTAGTTCATAGTTTCTTATTTTCAACAGGTGTGGTTAATATTGGAGAACGCCGACATTGTTGACGCAGAAAAATTATTAATTTATCACCGCCATCGAGAGGGCTATTGCTAGGCAATATACTAGTACAAATTATTAATTCATCATTATCATCGTCATCGAGAGCCTATTGTAAGGACATTTTAGTATTCATCATCGTCATCGAGCAAACAGTATATTAATTCAGTTCTTATTTATCAATGTCATCAAAAAGCCTATTGTTAGGCAAAATATCAGTGTATTATCACCACATCCAGTTGTGGTCAGGTGTAGTATCTCCAAATTAACATTACAATTAACATTACCAAATAATGTTAAAACCAATTATTACCAATGCGAATTCAATAAATATTATTTTTGCAAAATTAACAATCTTCAAATCAATTATTGCGAAACACTTTTTTAAATTCAATAAAATTAAAATACAAAACCAACAAATAATAATATTTTATGAAATTTAAATTGGTAATCAATTTTTGGTTTTTATGAAAACTGGGTCAATTAGAAAAAAAGAATATTTTGATTGAACGACGGCAAGCGGCTTTTTGGAAAAATCAGTCGCGTGTGAACATTAATCGAGTCGAGTTATACAGTTATATAGTGATACAGTAAAAGTTATACAGTCAAAAAATCAAGATTTACGTCCATCAACACCTTTGAACGTATGTTGTTGTGGGTCTTGGTTTTAAAAGGTTTTTATGTGTTATTGTGACACATATTGTAATTCCTACTACACAACACATTTTATTAAAAAAAAAAAATAATAAAATAATCAATTAAAAAGCTATTACAGCTATTACAGTTAATCAAATTATTCAGTGACCTGTAATCTAATAAATTAATTAAAGTCATAGCTAATCAAGTTATCTGTAATCTATTAAATTAATTAAAATTGTAGCCCATATTCAATTAAAAAGCTATTACAATTATTTCAGTTAACAAAGTTATTCAGTTATCTGTAATCTAATAAATTTATTAAAGTTATAACTAATAAATAATAACAAATAAATAAATAAATAATAAAACAAATTATTAACAAGTGTTCGAGACTTTCGATATTTAAACAAATACTGGTGCTCACATAGTGTGTCAAATCGGACTAAAATTGAAGTTTAAAGCAGTTTCACATCATAACTTGGTACAGCTAATAAAATTATTGGCTCTACTTCTCATTATAGTAGTGCTATAACATTTTTGCACTACACAGGCATCAATAGCCTCATCTGCTTAGGCTACCTTACACCCAATATATTATTAACAGCGATGCATTCCCGGCAAGATATCATCGTTAACCAAGATATAATACAGTCCACTATTTTTACTGGGAGGCTTCGCCACTAGCTTTTTTTTATATAATTCCAAGTTGACATAGTAGTTGATGTCTGGTGTATTCGCTATATCTTGACAACTTGCATGCCAATCTAGCTCAAGCAATCGAAAAATTTCATCTTCATTTTCAGTGACTGGCCGGCCAAAGCGAAGTGCATCTTAAACACTCAATGGCGGCGCTGTGGATCTTAGAGTCCACGTGCTCTTTCTAATCTAACCACTCAAGGGTCCTGCGTTAGCTTACAGCATCCTCACCAATCTTCTGCATGTTTGTGCATAGTTTTTGTCGTTTTATAGTGATAATTTTTTTTTGCTGTCAGAAATTTTATTTTTCATTCATACAAACTATGATATTTAAACAGTAGGCTCTGCTTTAACTGTCGGCAATTCTTCTTGTCGTCGATAATTTTGCTTTGTCGTTATGAAAATTCTTTGTTGTCATTTTTTCTTCTAACAAAATGAAATATTATTTTATCTTAGTAGGCGAATAACTGTTATAAATTTGTAATTTATTTTTGATAAATAAACATAAACATGCAACCATTTGTGAATGAAAACGAACATTTATTATTATTTGTGAATTGCATTTTTACATAATTTTGTATTATTGAATAATAAGTAGAAAAAATTTTATTAAGAAACTAATAATTATATTTTAAACAAATTATAATTAAAAAAAAATTATCTCATTAAATACCACTCTTCATTGAAATTTTTTCGAAAATTTTTCAATTTTACTCATTAAATTATTTTGAAGCAACACTGCTCAATCAAACCACTACTTAAACCACTCGTCCTTCGGACTCGTGGTTTATTGTGCGCTTTGATTCGCAGTGTTGCTAAATAATTTAATTCGTAAAATCAAAAAATTTTCGAAAAAATTTCAATGACTCGTGGTATTACAACCGAAAACCCATGACACATCGCATTTCTTAGCAAATTTCGCTCTTTTTCAAGAAATATTATCTTTTACGATAATGACTAATTATGAAACTGATTTTACGAATAACTTAACTCAAATGTCGCATTCCAAACGCGCATTGACTTACCTAAATCGAATTAGTGGTGCCTAATATACGGCAACCAATACAATCTAGTGACATAAACGGTAGATACTTTTTATATCAACTAATATATGATATCATATCCAGATGAAGATGAGAGAATTATTCGTTGTTTTGCTATTTCTGATAAGATTGAGAATCTGTAGAGTTTAATATTTGCTCAATTGGAAGTATGTCTCAAATTGTTTCTTTTTGTTACTCTCTCTTATAAACGATTTTTTATTCAATGTTTAGGTTCAATATTTCAGCCAAGACTTCGCTGATATGACACTCGTATTTCAAGCAAAATAAACTCGTTATAATTTTGACCTTTTGGAATAAGTTTAATAAATTTAATTAACTCAGTAATGGGCAAAACTTTCGAAACTTGGTCGCAGAATCTGGCTTTCGAATCTTCATATACAAAGATTTATTTGATTTTTTTAAACCCAATAATTTGTTAGCAGAAGGTGACCGTAGCCAAAATTCGTAATGTGTTATTGCTTTACTTGGCCACATTGGAAAATGAGGAATTGCTGGCATTATTCTATCGTAGAGGACTCAAATTCAATGGTTCAATTTTTTCACTTAAGGAATACTCTCCTTTTTTACAGGGCCTTGCTAGCATTTTGTATTTAAAAAACTAACGTAAACTAAACTAAACTAACTGTAAAACTAACGTGTTTGGAAGTATGTGGAGTTTGCAAATCAAGGCACCAGCCAAGATTTGCACGCATATTGTGTCCAAAATATCTTACGTTCAAGCAACATATACTATTTTTTATTCGCCGCCAACGAAATATTTTAAAAAAATTGTGTGCTCTAAATTAAAAATTTGCATAAATATTAAAATAAAATATGTTGAAAATATGTAACCTTTGACCAAAATATTTGTTATTTTTTCAAACAATTTGTATAACAATAACAACAAAAAATAACAAATATATTGATTGAATTATGAAATTTTGAATTGAAAAGTTACTTTGATAAAAAAAAACCCAAACCCCGAGATAGACTCTCAGGCCCTACCGACCGAACTAGCTGGACTAGACAAACCAAAAATATTACCAAAAGCAAAAAAACATTAAAATAAAAAATAACGTCAAACATAAGGAACCCAAAAATATCCAAAAACAAATTGAGCAGGAAACGCGAAAACCATTTGGAGGTGGCTGCAGAATAATCGAACTAATTTTTAACAAAAACAAAATCAAGAGCAAAAAACCCCAATTTAACTAAAACATATAATAAACAACAAATAAGGAGTTTCGGAAGAGTGTTTCGAATAGATCGATGGACGACCAGAGGACAGAGGTGGTCTAACTATGACTCAGAAAGCCAAGGGATAGCAAAATTCTTTCTCACTATATCCTAACAAGCTTAAGACATCACCGGAATACCACAAGTTGAGAATAAAGATGTCGGTTTTTTGTAAGAGAAAGTCCGTCACAGTGATCGAACAATATGCGATTCATTTTCCTGTTATCGTCCCCTGGTCTGCGTTCTTTCTACCAACCCCTTAAAAAGTTACCTTTTAACAAATGAAATTCTCGAAGACCATGGCAGTTAGACTAATTGAGCGTAACTTTTTGTTCTCATAACCTCCTTGAGAACCCATGAGCGTGGTGAAATAATCATGGTGGGATGACTTAGATGGTAAACCATCAGGAGTTAATAAGATCCAGGCCTCACCACTCACGACCTTCTCGCAACAGCTAACTCCCACCCAACTTAGATACGCGGGATCGAAAGCCCCGTTAAGAATAAGTCTGAAGAACATTTCCTACCATTGGGGTTCTAAAATAAGACATAAACAATTTGAAACATACCCTGCTGTCTGTGTGTCAAGGACTTAAGAATTCTGCCTTTCACCCTCAGGATACCAATAAACACACAAAACAAAATATAGGGTGAAAGGCAAGATCCTTGTAAGTCCCTACCCGTCAGGAATTACAGGAAATCTTGCCCTCCGCTTGATGGCTTGATGACTAAATGTCTTGAGGGCTTGATGGCTTGATGGCTTGATGGCTTGATGGCTTGATGGCTTGATGGCTTGATGGCTAGATGGCTAGATGACTAGATGGCTTGATCGCTATATGGCTTGATGGCTAGTTGGCTTGATGGCTTACTTGCTTGATGACTTGATGGCTTGTTGGCTTGATGGCTTGATGCTTGATGGCTTGATGACTTGATGACTTGATGACTTGATGACTTGATGACTTGATGACTTGATGAATTTATGACTTGATGACTTGATGACTTGATGACTTGATGACTTGATGACTTGATGACTTGATGACTTGATGATTCGATGACTTGATGACTTGATGACTTGATGACTTGATGACTTGATGACTTGATGACTTGATGACTTGATGACTTGATGACTTGATGACTTGATGACTTGATGACTTGATGACTTGATGACTTGATGACTTGATGACTTGATGACTTAATGACTTGATCACTTGATGACTTAATGACTTGAATACTTGATTACTTGATGACTTGATGACTTGATGACTTGATGACTTGATGACTTCATGACTTGATGACTTGATGACTTGATGACTTGATGACTTGATGACTTGATGACTTGATGACTCGATAACTTGATGACTTGATGACTTGATGACTTGATGACTTGATGACTTGATGACTTGATGACTTGATGACTTGATGACTTGATGACTTGATGACTTGATGACTTGATGACTTGATGACTTGATGACTTGATGACTTGATGACTTGATGACTTGATGACTTGATGACTTGATGACTTCATGACTTCATGACTTGATGACTGGATGACTTGATGACTTGATGACTTGATGACTTGATGACTTGATGACTTGATGACTTGATGACTTGATGACTTGATGACTTGATGACTTGATGACTTGATGACTTGATGACTTGATGACTTGATGACTTGATGACTTGATGACTTGATGACTTGATGACTTGATGACTTGATGACTTGATGACTTGATGACTTGATGACTTGATGACTTGATGACTTGATGACTTGATGACTTGATGACTTGATGACTTGATGACTTGATGACTTGATGACTTGATGACTTGATGACTTGATGACTTGATGACATGATGACTAGATGACTTGATGATTTGATGACTTGATGACTTGATGACTTGATGACTTGATGACTTGATGACTTGATGACTTGATGACTTGATGACTTGATGACTTGATGACTTGATGACTTGATGACTTGATGACTTGATGACTTGATGACTTGATGAGTTGATGACTTGATGACTTGATGACTTGATGACTTGATGACTTGACGACTTGATGACTTGATGACTTGATGACTTGATGACTTGATGACTTGACTTGATGACTTGATGACTTGATGACTTGATGGCTTGATGACTTGATAATTTGATGACATGATAGCTTGATGGCTTGAAGGCTTGATGGCTTGATGGCTTGGTGGCTTGATGGCTTGATGGCTTGATGGCTTGATGGCTTGATCTGATGGCTTGATGTCTTGATTGCTTGATGGCTAGATGGCTTGATGACTTGATGGTTAGATGGCCTGATGGCTTGATGGCTAGATGGTTTGTTGGCTTGATGGCTTGATGGCTTGATGGCTTGATGGCTTGATGGCTTGATAGCTTGAAAGCTTGATAACTTGATGGCTTGATGCCTTGATTGCTTGATGCCTTGATGGCTTGATGGCTTGGCGGCTTGATGGCTTGATGGCTTGATGGCTTGATGGCTTGACGGCTTGATGGCTTGATGGTTTTATGGCTTGATGGTTTCATGGCTGAATGGCTTGATGGCTTGATGGCTTGATGGCTTGATGGCTTGATGGCTTGATGGCTTGATGGCTTGATGACTTGATGGCTTGAGGGCTTGATGGCTTGATGGCTTGATGGCTTGATGGCTTGATGGTTTGATGGGTTGATGGCTTGATGGTTTGTTGGCTTGATGTCTTAATGGCTTGATAGCTTGATGCCTTGATGGCTCGACGTCTTGATGGCTTGATTGCTTGATGGCTTGATGGCTAGATGGCTTGATGGCTTGATGGCTTGATGGCTTGATGGTTTGATAGCCTTGATGGCTTGATGGCTTGGCGGCCTGATGGCTTGATAGCATGATGGCTTTACGGCTTGACGGCTTGATGGCTTGATGGCTTTATGGCTTGATGGCTTGATGGCTTGATGGCCTGATGGCTTGATGGCTTGATGGCTTGATGGCTTGACGGCTTGATGGCTTGATGGCTTGATGGCTTGATGGCTTGATGGCTTGATGGCTTGATGGCTTGATGGCTTGATGGCTTGATGGCTTGATGGCTTGATGGCTTGATGGCTTGATGGCTTGATGGCTTGATGGCTTGATGGCTTGTTGTCTTGATTGCTTGATTGCTTAATGCCTTGTTGGCTTGATGGCTTGGCGGCTTGATGGCTTGATAGCATGATGGCTTTACGGCTTGACGGCTTGATGGCTTGATGGCTTGATGGCTTGATGGCTAGATGGCTAGATGGCTTGATGGCTTGATGGCTTGATAGCTTAATGCCTTGATGGCTGAATGGCCTGGAGGCTTGAAGGTTTGATGACTTGATGACTTGCTGACTCAATGGCTTGATGGCTTGATGGCTTGATGGCTTGATGGCTTAATGGCTTGATGGCGTGATGGTCTTGTTGCTTGATGCTTGATACTTGATACTTGATACTTGATACTTGATACTTGATACTTGATACTTGATACTTGATACTTGATACTTGATACTTGATACTTGATACTTGATACTTGATACTTGATACTTGATACTTGATACTTGATACTTGATACTTGATACTTGATACTTGATACTTGATACTTGATACTTGATACTTGATACTTGATACTTGATACTTGATACTTGATACTTGATACTTGATACTTGATACTTGATACTTGATACTATATACTTGATACTTGATACTATATACTTGATACTTGATACTTGATACTTGATACTTGATACTTGACACTTGATAATTGATACTTGATACTTGATACTTCATACTTGATACTTTATACATGATACTTGATACTTGATAATTGATACTTGATACTTGATACTTGATACTTGATACTTGATAATTGATACTTGATACTTGATACTTGATACTTGATACTTGATATTTGATACTTGATACTTGATACTTGATACTTGATACTTGATACTTGATAATTGATACTTGATACTTGATACTTGATACTTGATACTTGATACTTGATACTTGATACTTGATACTTGATACTTGATACTTGATACTTGATACTTGATACTTGATACTTGATACTTGATACTTGATACTTGATACTTGATACTTGATACTTGATACTTGATACTTGATACTTGATACTTGATACTTGATACTTGATACTTGATACTTGATACTTGATACTTGATACTTGATACTTGATACTTGATACTTGATATTTGATACTTGATACTTGATACTTGATACTTGATACTTGATACTTGATACTTGATACTTGATACTTGATGCTTGATGCTTGAGGTTTGATGCTTGATGGCTTGATACTTGACGCTTGATGCTCGACGCTGGATGCTTGATGTTTGATGCTATATATTTGATGCTTGAGGGCTTGATGTTTGATGCTTGGTCTCTGATGATTGATGCTTAATGCATGATGCTTGATGCTTGTCGCTTGATGCTTGATGCTTGATTTTTAATGCTTGATTCTTGATTGATTGATTGATTGTTGGATTGTAACTGGTCAAAATACCAAACAATAAAATAAGAATCGAAATGGAATAAAATTAATTTATTTTTTTGGAATTATTGGTGCAAAAATAAAATAAAATTCATTATTGCTTCTCCCATTTACTCAAAACCCATGGATTTCAAAAACTGATCTATGCATAGATTGATTTTCAGAACCATCAATTGGAATAAACCTACATCCTCGCATGTGTATTATCTGAAAAATTAAAAGCAGAAATCTGTGAATTAAAAATACATCTGTTATAATATCATATAATATATCTGTCCAATCTGCAACTTTATAATCCCAAACGACACTAGGATTAGCTTTAAACTGTTTAAATAATACATCTATTTCCTTCTCATTAATGAAACCCAACAAAACTATTTGTTTTCTAAGGCAGTCAAATTTGCCTTTAGAAACAAATATAGATTATTTAATATTTGGATCGATAACAAAAATCTCTTATATCGTTCCCAATATCTAGCAATTGACAGAGCGAAAGCGGAAAAACTTTTTTTATAATCTGGTACCAAGTCTTCTTTTTTTCTTATTATCAACGGTGATTTAATCGTCACTGACCCAGCAAGAAAATCCACGTCGGTCGCGGAACGCTTTATTTGAACTCGACCATTTTGGAAACTCCTAAGGAAATACTAAAAATCCAAAATTCAGAAATCACTATGAAAGATTTTCATTTCAAACCCAAAACTGTTGAAAAAATCTGAAGGAGGTTTAATACAAACAAACCCTCCAGTCTGGACAACATCCCTCCTATTATTCTAAGAACATATTCAATAGAACTTGCACCTACCATCCACCTACCATCCTAAAAATTGGAACAAAATGTGGTATTTCAAATTATAGACTAATTGCCATGTTCTCAGTTCTATCTAAAATATATAAGCATTATATTAATACACATTACCCACACATCAACATTTTTGGGAAACAACTATTTTAAATCTGACAGTAAATACGGGTTTCGAAACAAAAGATCAACAACCGATCTATTGAACTGTATGTAATCGATCATTGAAACAGCATTCTTGAAAAGCTGATTAAAAATTTAAAATGTTAAATGTCGGAAAGCTGATTAAAAATTTTCTCACCGACGGTAAATTTGGGTTGCATCGATGACTTTTTTTTTAGTCTAAATTAATTAACGCTGGTGTATCCCAAGATTCAGTTTTATTCTACTCTACTCTCTTACTCTACTTTTCATTTATATAAAAAAAACTGTTGAAAATCATCAGTAATCCGATCCGAAACAGTAACCCAATACAGTTTTGCAGATGATAGTACACTGCACAAGTCACCTCAAAGGGTAAAATGCACGAACGCATAAAACCCGCCCGAAGAGACGCTGCCATAAATGTAAACCAGGACAGAGAAAAAGTCGCCGACTAACGCCGATTAATACATATTTTTCAGAATACAATATTTTTATTCGCGGGCAACAAACGATTCTCGAGTTTGAATTTCTACGCAAACAAAAATTTTTGTTTTCGCTATTATTTTAAATAAAATTTTTAAGCAGAAAAAATGTAATATTAAATAAATAATTTGATTAAAAATTTAATTTATATTTTAACTTTGTGTGTTGTTATATGTTTTTTTTTGTTATTATAATTATTTTGCAAATATTTGACCAAAAGGCAAAAACACAATATAATAACTTCCAGCCGCAACGAAAATATTTATATGATTCATTTAGCATGACATGATATGTTATCATGATAGAATTAATAATAAAAAACGTATTTGCATATATGTAAATATTGTTAGATAATATAATATAGAAATGGGGTAAAAATGTGCATTAAATAGTTTGTTTTAGTGAAGGTTGGTTGTTGATTATGTTTATCCAATTTATCTCTTGTAACTGCAATAAAAAACCGCATTTATTTACCACGACAAAACTTTAAACCCACATAAAAACTTTTCCGAGAACTTCCAATTCCACAACATTTTTTTTTACCAACTACAAACTGTAATTTAATTTAAAAAAAAAAAATTCATCTTCAAGTATATTCAAAGTAGTAAATTTAATTTAAACCAAAATCACCCACTAATTTCTCACCAAATTGTTTGACACAACAAATGGAATATTAAATCTGTTCCAAAAAATAAAAATTCCTTAAACTCTCAACATTAAACAAAATAATGCATAAGAAAAGAAAAACAAATTTAAGCGAAAATGGAAAAATAGAAAATTTTGTGGTATAATTGAAAAATTGAATTACAATATAGAGAGAAAAAAAACGAAATCGAATTGAATTTATTGAATTGGAAAATTGAAAAGAAATGTGAGAAAACTGGAAAATGTATGGTTATGGCTTTGTTGTTGTTTTTATTGTTGTATTCGCAATTTCATATTTATTTTCTTCGAAAAACTACATAATGTAGACAAACGGTGAAAACATATAAAAGTTAGATGATAGGTTCTTGGCATTAGATGGAGCGAATAACAGTTGCAGTGTTAATACAATCACAGTTGGTAAGTTCAAACAGTTTTAATCGTTCAAATAATATTACATTCTTTGGTTTACACTGAAGGGTTGAGTACGTTTATGTGAGAATATTAAGGTATCACATAACTTTTATGCAAAAGCATATCAAATGCACATGGCAATAAAGAGAACTGAGAACTGAGCAAATTGTTTATGTTCAATTTAAATGAAAATATTTTCTGATATGTTTTTTTAATACAAAAAATTGTAAAACTAAAAATATTATTTATAATATTATTTACAATTTTGCTTCAAGATATATTTATAGTTTAAAATATCAGTTTCAATTAAATTTAAATAAACAGAAAAGTTTGAGGTATTTTATTTTATTGAAGTATAGGTGATAACGTAAATAACAGCAATACTGCTTTAGGCAGTATTACTGTTATTTACGTTATCAGTTTTCCCATTTTAAGAAGTAATACGAAAGATAATTAAAGCTCGTGGTTTAATAACGTGCTTAGAGGATCAATTGTACACCTGATTACTTCGTGAGATATGATTACTCCGCTTTTTTTAATCATGCCGACTTCGGAAATATCAGAATTTAGAGAAAGTCAGTCCTCTCCAACAAAGAAATACAAAAAAAATATATTTAACCCAGGTGGTATTTAAGAAGCGTTTTCGGATGGGCAATATTCAGTAAATGATAGTTCCCTTAACCTTAGTTATGGAATATTCCTCGAATATGGCCTGCTATTTGATCTTATAAACTTGTATATCTTTGGACCTCTAATTTCAAGTAAATGCAAAAAAAATTGACTAATTCATCCGGAGTTTGAAATAGCAAAATAAGTTATGATCCAAAACCAATATTCGTTATAACACATTCATTTCTCCATAAATCTTATAATTTATTTGCCACATAAAGTTTTTGTAGGTTATAAACTTGAGTCATTAATGTAACATTCGCTCACAATCCATTAAATTTTTTCATTCTTTACAACACAAAAAACGAAGAAATAGAAAAATTCTACAACACAGCCAATGGTGGTAAATTTTCCACAACATAAAAGACAAAAATATACTCAAAACACAATAAACAATTCACATATGTTAAAAATTCATATTGCTTCCATTAAAACTATGAAAATACTATTAGTTGAGCTTCGTTAATATATTTCAGATGTCTACATTGAAACTTGTCTACCGGTTATGATTTTTTTTCCGTTATATGAATTTTTTTATCTCTTCAGAGAGCCAAGGTTATTGGATTTCGGTGTATTAAGCTTGCTTTAGTAAACGTTTTTGAACAAGTTTGTGGGTTTGTTTCTGATAATATTAGTTTTTTTTTATAGTACATTTATTTGAGAGAAATATTACTCATTTACTCGATATTCTCGAATCTATAATAATAATTATTTGTAATAAGTTGAAACACGTTCATGTGTAATGTAAACCATTTGCAATTTTTTTTTTGTGCGCTTTCAACTATGGCAATCAAACAACTTCTGCAAACTTTAAACATAAAAAAACTATTTTAAAGCTTTTTAAATGCATTGTTCCTGTATACTCAGATTTTTAAACCTATTTTTTGATTGATGCTACTCAACAACTGACGCTACTTTCCAAGTTGTTAGTGAATTGTACGCAACGTTTTCTTTTATTGGTTCCATCATTATATCACATATGCATTGTCTTTGTGGGTTTTACGTTATCGTGCCCTACATTTGCGACGGTTTCCGAATTTCGTGTCAAATAAAGCAAGCAGATGCTACCACTTGATAGGCCTTAAGTTTCTCTAATTGCCTTAGTGTTTATGGCCACTAGAGTCCTGTTATAAAAATCTAAAAAAATGTTATAAAAATATAAAATTATTAATGACTGTTCCAATTATACTGTCAGTTCTTATAGCATGTTTACATTAGCAAGTATTACCAGCTATCAATGTGAATGATTGTGTGAAGACAATTCTGTTCTCGTGTGAGATGAAAGTCGTTACAGTACTGCGTCTCTGAAAAAGACAATAAAATAGGTGGTAGCTTCCCTGTTGTTATTGCTTTCCAGTGATCTATTCAAATGAATAACTGAGAGTTTATCTTCAGTTTTCGAACTGTCCAGTTCTAGAGCCAAAGTTTGGAACTCCTAAGAATATGTGGTTGATGTTGACGTTTTTGGTTTTGGACTAGAATTGTAAATTACACATTTTCTAAGGTCCGGTTTATTTGATGAGGAAACGATGGTTTTTTATTCGAAGCCAGTTGGAAAGACGTTTGTACAAGTGCAGATACTATTAATAATCATTGGTTATTCTAATTTGTAATAATTTAATAGAACTGAATATCACAAAGTTTAGATTACGAATCCAAACCCAAGCGTTGTATAAATTCATCTATTCCGTTGCTCTACACCACAACGCTGTATACTTTTCACTGTAAACTTTTCACTTACATCTAAAAATCCATGGGATTCTATATGTTGAAAGTGAATCGTAAGTTGTGATAAATTTTGGAAGTATTTAAATTCACCTCTGAATTCACCTCATAACCAAAATTTTCAAAAGAATGTTTTTAGCAGAAGATTGATCGTAACAGGAAGCTCGGCGGATCAAAGACACATGAAAAGTCCAATATTAATTTTCGTTTTCAAACTATGTTATTATGTTTTTTACTTGCTGACCGATTGATTCATTCTGTTCTTAACTGAAAAAACTAATGCATCATCTGAAAGGCATCATAGTTAGCCAAAAATCAAATGCTTAAACGTTTTCACTACAAAGCTCTAATGTACCATCACTGTTAGTCACGTTGGATAAAAAGGCTACATTTAGCTTTAACTAACTCAGACAAATGATCTAGTGTTTGTATTATTAAATATTGCAGAGCAAGCAAAGTTAAAAGTCACTCTGTTTAGTTTGTTAGAACGGATTTGTTGATTAGGACTGATGTCACTTCTTTGCGATGTCAGCGGTCAATGCAATTTTATGACCTTCAATCGCACTATAGTTGCCCATAGCGTAAATTAATAGATGGTCCTACTGTTAGTTCTTCGATCAAAGACACCGTATCGCTCCCATTTGCACGGTACCGTTGTAAATGCACACTTTGTTTGCAATCGCCAAAACGAAGGAAGTTTGCGTACTTGACTCTAGAAAAACTCTGCACTTATTTCTTTTTTTTAATTTGTCTTCTATAGGATGACCAAATAAGTGTGAACAATTTAATTTAAAAATAAAACTATGATATGAGCTTCTAATGGTTGAATTTTGAGAATCCTTCATCGATACGCCGACGCACAGGAGACTTACTGTCCGAAATCGACCCAGTTTCTTTAAATTTATTTGAATTTTTGACACATTAGGTGCGCTACTACGACAGAAAGTTTCGCGAATTTTATGACCGGTTTTAGTGTAACTTCCTCCATTTTTGTAATGGGTTTTCATAATGATAACGCATTTTAGTGCTAAATTTTTAATTATTGGAACCATCGTTAATGCCATTTGTCATATTTCATAGATGCAACCTGCAAAGAAAAAATGGCGTCGAATTTGTTTCGTTCACTTTTATTTTGTCACCTTTTATAAACACATTTGCCCATAATTATAGAGTTACTTGTGATATTTTCGGTTGTTGTTTATCTGTTTTAACTACAACATTGCAATTGGTAGACATTCACGTACCCCCTGATTCCTTAGATTCCTGGTCATGTTTTTGAATTCAAATAAAATTAATTAATTTTTTCGCTCGTTGCTTATGCATCATCAGTCCACGAATCAACTCGTATAAACCATCAAACAAATGACGAAGTAATTCGACAGATTCTTTTAATAGATTGTAAACAACTTGTTTTGGCCTGTCATATCTGTTTTTTCTCTTGTCCCAAGCTACATCATAATTAGCGTCAGTTATGGGTAAATTATTAATTAACGAATAAGCATCTCAGCTTCTAGCAAATTTTAAGAATGTCTTGCTTGTACACCTTTGTAATGTTGGTGTTGTTATGTATATCGACGCTTAATCCAGATTGCGAAAGTACACCTAATTTCCACTAATTTTCATATCGGAGTTACGAGTGGTCAAAAGTGCTCGAGTGGTCGAAATATGTTACCGAAAAAAAAAACAAAATATTATACACAGAAAATATATTCGAAAAAAAGAAACTAGAGGTAAACTTGAGAAACGAAACTATCGAAATCTAGGAAAAAATACCATTACTGAATACAACAAAATATCACAAAAATAAAAAATAAAAAGACTTTGGCCCAAGGTACCTGTATAACAAATTTGGGGTCAATAGGTTAAGTAGTTTATGAGATATCTTGTTCACATTTAGACAGAACATGACAAAATATTTATCAGTTATATTAGAAAGTAAGATCCTGAAGAGTGGCTACATGACAACGAAGGTGAACAAGCCCACTAGAGCTACTACGATATGCAAAGATCTTAAGGTGCATATCACGTATGAAGCAGTCGTATGGAGAAGAGAGACAGAGAAAAGAAGTTAGAAATGAAACAATGAAGTAAATGAGGACATGTTATTCTGTATCATTGGAGCTGCTATTCGCACTAATCTTACTGCACTTGCAAATCAGAACATAGCTAGCGAAGCAATCCCTAGATTGAGCTTTGTAACCACAGGGAAGAGAAAGATCGTCGATACCAAACATCGAACACAACTTTCCAGTGAAAATCTCTAGTTTGTGTAGTTTTTTTAAAATAAAATGTGAATATATTGGGTAGTGAAATCCTAAATTCGACGTACACGCCGTGCTGCCTGCAGACAGAGTTGGGTTGGTGTGTCGGAGACAAGCAGAGTGGAAATTATCTAGCGAATAACGCTACATCACGGTAAATTGGCGCCTTAAAACCAATGCGACGAATGCAACGTGTTATCTAATGAGGAAGCGAAGACGTACTTGAGAAGAGAAATTTAACAAGGAAAGGAATTTAACCAAAATGAAGGAATTCCATAATCAAAGGTTACCTCATGAAGATAGACGAAGAAGGACGACAAGAGATGACCGAATTGAAACGTCATCTAACAGTTCAACCAGAAACCCGAACGTTAGGAGTAGTCCATCCCGCGAGCCGAGAGAGAGAATAAAGCGAAAGGCTACGCCTCATCAATCGTTCAGTCAGTTTAGAATGACTGTGCGTTGAATAGTGATCCTAAAAATAGAATTTCGAAAACATCTACTGCCTCTAAGATTGTTGAATTAGTATCTAAGGGTTCCAATTATATAAATAAAATGTTAAAAAGCACGTTTCGTTCTGAGGCTCAGGAGAGCACTATGAATAGAAACCCTGAATTCTTCAGTCTGCACGGTTTGATAGTCTGACAAAAGAAGCTTGCTCGAGTGAAGAGCAGAATGCCGGTGACAGGAAAGCGAGCTCTTCGCTTCCTAGTAGTTCGGGTATTTTATTTTTTTTTTTTTAATAAAAAGTGATGTGTTATATGGTTTAGAATATGTGTCACAACAACACATAAATACCTTTTAAGACCTAGGTCTAGACCTAGGTGTTACAACAACCTGCGTTCCAAGGTGTTGATGAACGCTTTCTTAAACCTCTGCGAATTGAAGCCACCTGAGACTATGGATTCCGGCACTCTATTCTATTTGTATGCACTTCGGACAAAGAAGTCTTTTCTGCGATCTGCTAGTATGACAGAGTGGGGTTGGATCTTGACCGGTTGACTGGTTGTGGTAGCCGATTGTCGACTGGAACGCATGTAAGAATAAGTTTGAGACAACAGTACTCCATACAGGGACGAATTTCTGACTTATAAACATGGAGCAATTGGTATGGAGTGAATTTTTTTCAGCTATTTAGGAGGCCGAGTTTTTTGAGGCTCGAACGACTTGTGCAGAGTACTATCATCTGCAAAACTGTTTATTGGGTTGCTGGTGATTTTCAGCAATTCGTTAATATAAATCAAAAATAGGTTTGGGGACAATACTGAGCCTTGAGCCACCAGCGCTAATTAGCTTAGACTCAGAAGGAAATCCATCTAAGGAGACCGAAATGTATCGGTTGAATAGCAAATTTATAATCAGCCTCACAACATTGAGATGAAAACCATACGCAACGAATTTGTTGATTAAGTTGGCATGTCAGACTCGATCGAATGCCTCGGAGATGTCTTAAGCGATAACGTATATTTCACCACCTTTATCAAGTATGCTGTTCCAACAATGCGCTCCATAGTTTAGTAGATCAGGAGTTGATCTTTTGTTTCGAAAACCGTATTGGCTGTCGGATATTAAATGATTTTCTTCCAGAAATTTTGAAATGTTTGTATTAATATAATGCTCGTAGACTTTGGATAGGACCGATAGTAGAGCTATTGGCCTATAATTTGAGATATCGGATTTTGGTACCTTTTTGGGGACGGGCTGGACATTTGCCAACTTTCAGCACGAGGGAGATATACCAGACTTGTAGGATTGGTAGAAAATTTTAGTCAAAGTTGGTGCAAGTTCTTTGGAAAAGGTTTTTAAAATAATGGGTGGAATATTGTCCATTCTTGAAGCTTTGTTGACGTTTAGCCCCTCTAAAAGTTTAGCGACTATTTTGGGTTTGAAGTGAAGTTCATTCATATTAACTCCTGAAGACTGGATTTGGGGTATTTCTTTAGGAGTTTCCAAAACAGTGGAGTTTAGAGCAAAGCGTTCAGCGAACAAGTTAGCTTTTCTTGCGGGATCATTGACGATTAAATCACCATAAATAATTTAGGGGAATAGAAAATTTTGTACCAGAATTTAAAGAATTATTGGCACTGTAGAAACTCTTGTCAGAAATAGACATAGACGTAAGTCTTGAAGCTTTCGCTCTGTCAATTTCAGACTTTTCGTTTCAGAAAATCTTGTTAGATATATATTGGCCTTTAGATATTGGGATAGATTAGCGGGAGTTTTGTTATGAATTCAAATATTAAATGATCTATGTTTGTTTCTAAGTGCCGTTTTGGCAGAATTCGAATACAAGTATTTTTGTTTGGGTTTTACTATGGAGAAAAGGACTGTAAAGTTTTGAGCAGAAACATTTACATTGTCAGTGTAAACACAATAAAGGTCGAAAAGGAAACCATGGAAAAATTTTGAAGACCACTCTTATCCATTTTTGAGCAGTGAAATATTTTACGGGGTTTGGGAGCTGTAGTTTTAAGTTACTCAGTTTTGATAACTGATGAAATTAAATAATGATCAGAATTTTCAATACTACCTTTCGCGACATCCACACTCGTAATGTCTGGCATTGTGGTAAGATAGAGATCTAATAGAAAACTATTATCACCGCCATTACGGGGAGTGAAATTTGGGTTTTTAACAATTTGGAATAGGCCCTGAGACGCGGCAATTTCTGGCAGTTTTCCACTATTTTCAACATCGTCGGTCGATTATGACTTATATTAAAGATGACGCTTTTTCTGAAAAACTTTGGCAGCTAATATTGTGGAAGTCACAGGAGTTGGAAAGAATTTTAAGAAACGTAATTTGGGCGGGGTTATAAGCCACAGCTTCAACTAATGTGCCTTCTCAGAAAGAAACTATTTAGAATCACTATTTGCATTGTCCATTCTCATTTCAATGGCGGTTTTCTTGAATGGGAAGGATGACTACAATGTCAATATGAGGTCGTTGTTATATCTTTTTACTATATTGGCCAGTTTTACTGTAAACTTACTTTATTTATTACAACGACAAAATGGTCTCTTAGAGTATCACCTAAAAGTGTATGGTCTCTTAGAGTATCACCTAAAAGTATGAAAATCTCATGTTTGTGATAAACGAGGCAGCTTTATGGTGCTATTACACACAAATTAAATTCAGTTGCTATCATCAACTTTTCAGATGATAATATTTATTATGTTTGACTGTAGATGGCGAAAAGATCAAAAACTGCAACAAAATACAAATAACTTTACGAAGTAATAATAATTTTTAAACAACAATTTCTAAAAAAATCATTAGTTATATAGTATTAATATTATATTATATAATCGATTATATCTAAATTAGTGTTATATAAATTGTAAATAAATTATATACTGTAAAAGCAAATCAAACGTCAAAATGGCGACACCACATTATAGAGCAATTGTTGTAGCTTGTACAATAAGTAAATGCGCTAAGATTTGAAAAAAAATGTGCGCAAAGGAAACGTAAAACTTTCACATTAAAATCTTGAAAATATGTATTTAATCATTTTATACCTAATATAATATAATTTTTATTATGATTTTAATATGAAAATCAATTAATGTGATAATCGGTTTTAAACCGGTTGAATTTGCAGATGAAATCATCTGACAATTTTCTAGCAGTAATTGGTAAACCAAATAATTTTTCAAAAGGTCAGTTGCTATCAGCTAACTTTTCTTGCAGTTTTTATATCTATCTCGCGCATGCTATCCCTCTTTTTCTCATACAAAATATTTTTCATCAACTTTTCAGATTATGGTAACTGCAAAATTGATTATGGCAGCTGAATTTAATTTGTGTGTAATAGCATCATAACAATGTGTTCCGCAAATGACTCGACAATGATTTGACCTTTGAACCTTTGAGATGGTTTGTGGAATTTAAATTTAAACCGTTACCATTAAAAGCAACACCACTGTTTTTAAGTGAACGAAATTTAGATGGTTGAGCCAAATAATGATAATTTTTGGTATATTATAAATTGAAATACTTTCTGATTTTGTACCAGAACTGAAAATGCTTTTAAAATCAATAACCGGAAACGGAAAAAAAGTTACATCATATTTTTCCAACATATAAAACGAAATTATCTTACATTACCTTCAATAGTGAATAAGTGAATTTAAAGTGAATTAAAAGTAAATTAAAAGTGAATTAAAGTGATTTAAAACAGAATTAAAAGTGAGTTAGGAGTGAATTAAAAGTGAATTAAAAATGAATTTAAAGTGAATTAAAAGTGAATTTAAAGTGAATTAAAATTGAATTTGAAATGAATTAAAAGTGAATTAGGTGGATATGAATTGTATGCCATAAATTCTGTCCGAAAAGGTGAAAATAGCTCTTCTAAAGTTGCATAAAAGTAAACAAAAGTTGCATAAAAATAATATGTTTAGCTTAATTTGTAAGTTAAAGCATACAAATTTAGCTTGTCGTCAATATTTAAACGTGATAGATCTATTTCAACGCGAAACATATATGAACAATGTATTTGAGGAATTTTATCCTTGCAAAATGCAACAGCTAAACAGTTTTATGATATCACAGCATTTTATTGGGGCATCAAGTGATGATTTAGAAGAGCAGATGCTAATGAATGATGTAATTACAAATGATTCTTATATGTATGATTGTCATGCTGGTGCATTTTTTGATTTTGTTCATCTTTGTTGTGATTAACATAGTGTATTGCTTCTACAAAGCATCTAAAGATGACGCTCCAGATTTTTGGAATGCAATTTGTGTCAGCCTATAATCAAAATTTGTTCTACAGGACTGGTTTTGGAAGACGACAACAATTAATGCCTTAAAGCCTTTCGATTTGGTTTATATAAGCTTTAATTGATTTTATTTATGATCTGTTAAACTATTTTCGTCATGTATTCAGTACATAGTTTTTTAATTTTTTTGTGTAAAATAAGAGATTTCCAGGGTCAAGGTTGCCGTATTTTTTTTATAAAAGTCCAATCGTTTTAAGTGGCCACTTTACTATAACCGTGATGCCGATTATACGGTGATGCCGGAATTAATTTCTTTTTTAAACAAAAAAGATTAAATAACCATGTGGTAAAGTAATCCAAATATAGGAGACTCTGATGAAAAAATCACGCTGCAAAGCAACACAGTTCTATATATTTTCAATCAAATCACCGAAAGATGAGCCGCGTCGGTTGCTCTGGTATGAGCTCTGGTATAATTATAAAAAAAAATTAGATCAAAATTAGATCAAAAGTAACCCTCACCTATTTCTCAAACGTATGATTTGATTAATTTACTCTTTTCTGATATTTGCAAATAAAAACCATAATTATGGGCGAGTTAAATCCACATTACAGGTTAATCTGTTAAATAATTGATTTTAACTTTACAATACCATCTAAATGAAACAACTAACTCAATCCTAATCCAATTCATAAAATTCATTCTGTATCACATTAATTAATTTCGTGTTCTCTTAAGTTAGATTGCAATTTTATGTTACCTTTTCTTAATCTCTTTAATTCAAATCCATGTTATTTACATACAGACATAACCTAAATCAACATAGAAAATTAATCGAATGAAATACAGATTGAAATTAATTATCACAAAAGCTCTATAAAATTGTTGAGGTAGAAAAAAAAATTCTTCTCTAGTAAATTAATTTTAAATATTTGTTTTAAATTAAATAATTAAATAAAAAAAACAATTACCAATAATTATGATTTAAATTTATTGTTATTTCAAATTTATGAATTTATATTGTAATTTATTGGTTAATTTGATTTATTTGTTTACTTAACATAACAATAAAATTATAAATGGATTTTAATTTCTATACTGATTTGTTTGTGTTAGTTTATTTTACATACAACTTTTGCATCGAAATGTATGTAAAATTAAATTTGTGGGCTTTTTGGGTAATGGTGCGGAAACCGCAGCATCATTTTGCCAACTAGGCATCAGGGAAATGGATTGAATTTTTGTTCGAATTTGTTTTGACCAGTAATTAACCACTTTAATCACACTAATATGTTCTGAAACCGCAATTCTATCTTCAATGAACACAGACACATACAGGATCCACGAACTTCGATTTGAATGTGAAATTATTTTTTTTTGGAAATGAAAATGAATTATTATGATATTTTGTAGTAATTTTATGACGCATGATATGAGGTTAAACATTTGTTTTTTAGTAAATTTAATAATTTGTTTTTGGATTTATATTAACAAAAACGTTATAATATATGTTATTTTGATCTATACATATTATACTGATTGTTCGGTTGTGAAAAACTAAATTTTCTGAATAACAATAACAATAACTCAAAAACTGTGCACCGCAAAATTCTAAAAAAAATATCCAATGATTTCTAAATTAGGTGTTCTTTTAAATAACTCCGCACTTCTTTGGGTTAAAAGGTTTTTTTACCCACTTCTCCCCCGTCCCCTAAACACACAGAAATATAATTATTTGAGACTTCGCTATAATTTTCGTTCTAAATTTACCAAACTTCCTAGATATGTGAATTTTTTTTGACAATCAGTGTCAAAACGTAGTGGGGGGGAATGGTCTTAATTTTGCATATTTTTGACAAAAACTGTGCACTGCAAAATTCTAAAAAAATTGCAATTATTTTTATATTAGGTGTTATTTCAAATGACATCCCCGCACTCGCTTGGGTCAAAAAAGGTTTTTTTTACCCTCTCCACCCCTGGCCCCTTAACACACAGAAATATAATTATTTGAGACTTCGATATAATTTCCATACAAAATTTACCAAATTTCCTAAATGTGTGAATTTTTACCAATTTTTCTGTCAATTATCGTCGAAACGTAGGGGGCGGAACGGTGTGAAAGTTGCACTCTTTTGACAATAATAATTGCAAAATTCTAAAAAAAATTGCAATGATTTCTAAATTAAGTGCTCTTTCAAATGAACCCGCACTCGCTTGGGTCAAAAAAGGCTTTTTTTAACCCTCTCTACCCCCGTCCCCTAAACATATAGAAATATAATTATGTGAGACTTCGCTATAATTTTCATTCTAAATTTACCAACATTTCCTAACTCTGTGAATTTATCCAAATTTTTCTGTCAATCAGTTGTAATGGATAGTCTGGACTAATGTCTGAACCTAGTGTATTATAGTCGCAGCTTCCTTAGTTGTTATTTCTTGTATTAATCTGTACCGCTCAGGATAGTTTCTCATCCATTCACCATCAATGGTCATATTTCGTATAGTTCCCTTAACTCATAGTTTTCTTATTTTTCTTAAAATCTAACTAAGTTTTCAATAGCTGGACAAACATATGTGAGAAAGAAAATTGCACTAATTACCCTGATTTTGTTTATTAATTAATATAACATAATATTGGTTAATTTGAATTAATTAATAATTTTCTTTAATTATCTTCCGTATAAACATTGAAATTTAATCTTACAACACCCTAAAATTGACGCGCGCTGTGCTTCCATTCGATTATTCTCACTATACTGTTTCAGTTTGAATTCTCTGAACATCAAGCGTAGCTTACACGGCGAGGTTTTCAAAGCCTTACAACCGCTGTGCGTTTATTTTTACAGTCATTAACATGCAAAGAAGTATTATCTTGCTTTGTTATACATTCAATCTGTTTTTCTCTTTACTTCAAACAATCTTTCCGATATAAAACCGAACTTCACTGTACGACTTTTGTAGTTTTGTTATGCCTGAACGCCTTAACGTCGATTAAACTTGTAATTGATTCATTCTGAATTCAATGATAAATGTTATTAATATATCGGAAATGGGTTGTATCGTAAAATTGTTATTGCGCAATATTTTGAAAAACCAACCAGTTTTGTTTAACTATAAAAATTTCCTACCACTTGATTTGAATTAATTGTTTTACATCTGAAACCCTATATTCGAGGTTTTTGATTTTCGAAAAGAAATTTTTTTTGGTATATATGGATCGACTGTAGTCTTTTCAACCTCTTGTTCTATTACATTCGTTTCTGATTAGATTCTTATTTTTGGTACTGTCAGTGCAGTAAAAATGTGATATTAAATAAATTGATACGTGGCATTTTGTGTTTGTCCTTAGGAAAATATTAATTACTTATTTAATACGTGTAAAAAGCTTTTTTGGTGATTCCTTTTTGTTAATTTATTAACGTAATGTATATAAGTGTGTAGTCAAATCGTATAGAGGTAAATTCAGTGAAAATTGGGTTGTAAGAAAGATCCTGCCGGTGACTATTAACCCCAATGGTTCAGGTATGACCATGTAGAATTATTTTTTTTTGTCAGTTCTCATACAAATGCACTAGTTAAATTTAACTTTAACCAAACAAAAAAACTCAAATAGAACTACGAGAACCAAAAGGGTGATCAGTATAAAAAAAAAGAAATGTATATCTGTTGTGTGTGTTTTTTTTAATGATGGCGCTTGATAAAATTTAATTTTATCAGGAAATTAAATAAAAATATGAATCGTAAATCGTCACTTGAAAATTAAAGAATCAACAAAAGAAAATTTTGTGTTGTGTATGTTCCATTAAAGCGCTTGTTAAATTTAGTTTTTTTTTAATCAAAAAAACAAGTCAAGATAAATGTAATTATACTCGAGATTTGCATTCGCCTCTAACTAAATTTAAAATTAATTAAGGTTAAATTTATTAGTCTAGAATAATCGCTGAAATTTTTTTTTGGTGTATAAACACTTGAATTATAATAAACAATTTACATGTTGAAATTTATATAATTTTTACCTTCGAGGTCGAGTATCTTTGGTTGACGTGTTGCCCACGCTTGATTGTTGGTAGAGTATTTGGGAGATATCACAAGATAAAATGATTTTGGGAATATCACTGATGTGGTCGCTTGTGTTTGCCTGATCCACCAGATTTTTTTTTGGTGCTGCAATTAACCATCGGCAAAATAATATATACATCGATTGCAAGTTTATATAACGTTTCTATTTATCATTTTGATTCAACGAAATTATACCTCGATCGCAAGTTTATATAACGTTTCTATTTATCATTTTGATTCAACGAAATTATACATCGATTGCAAGTTTATACAACGTTTCTATTTATCATCTTGATTCTACAAAAGTATCCAACGATTGCAAGTTTATTGAACGTTTCTACCTAACACTTTTAAATTATTCAACATTGCTGATTGCCAGATTGATTAACGTTTCTACTTAACAATTTTATTTTACATTTATAAATTACTCAACACTGCTGATTGCCAGTTTGATTACGTTTCTACTTAACATTTTATTTAACATTTACAAATTAATCAACGTTGCTGATTACCAGATTTATATAACGTTTCTATTTATCATTTTGATTCAACAAAATTATCCATCGATTGCAAGTTTATATAACGTTTCTACTTATCATTTTGATTCAACAAAATTATACATCGATTGCAAGTTTATATAACGTTTCTACCTAACATTTTGGTACAACGTTTATACGTGCCACTTTGATCAACGTTCGTGATATACAAGTATTTTCGAGAGGTTTCAAACGTGACCAACGAGCTGATAGAGGGCTGATCTAAACAGGATTTTGGAGGCTAGGAGGATGTAACCATGGGTGAGTCGATTTGAATGTTTTTTTTTGTTTATTTTTTTCTTTTTTTATTATTCTTACGATTTAGGGGTGTGAATGTGATGCGTGAGTGTGTGGGCGTCTGAGAGTGAATGTAGGGTTGGGCGTGTTGATCGTGGGTCTTTCGCGATAGGGGTCGCCAGAGTCTCCCTTTTTCCACTTGTATTTCTTTCCATTTCTGCAAATTTTCGTGAATAGCGTACATTTCTGTATTTGTGCTGAAGTAGCAGGGTTACTTTATCGTTCCCATGGGCTGAAGCTAGCTTGGGGCAAGAAAATAAATCTCGCTAGGTACGCTTCCTGCAATGCCATTCTCATTGGTTCGCCAGTGAGAAAGCGCTTCATTACACAGTGTCGAAACGTAAGGGGGGGGGCGGTCTGAAAGTTGCAGTTTTTTGACAATAACTCAAAAACTGTGCATCGCAAAATTCTAAAAAATTGCAATCTTTTTTAAATTAGGTGCTCTTTCAAATGACAACCCATTTGACTACGTTTTAAATAGTGATTTTACCGCTCCTCATATCCACCCCCTGAATAAATATAATTATGAGTATGTGATATTTTCCTATATTTTCCATAAAAAACTTACTAATTTTTCTATCATTTCCACTACATTTGAAGATTTTCGATCAGTTAGGTTTGGAGCTAATCTCTCTCTCTCTCTCTGGCGTTTACATTCCATGGAGGGATTTTGCCGTCTGTGCAATCAGCTTCCAATCGTCTCGTTCCATGACCAGTTGACCCCAGTTTCGACATCCTATATCACGAAGGTCTTGGATGATGTCATCACGCCAGCGTTGTCTAGGTCTTCCTCTTCGACGAACACCAGCTGGTTGTTGTTGGGACGCTTTTTTAATCATTCTATCTAATGGTGCCCTATCTACATGACCAAACCATCTAATCCGGTTAGATTTAATGAATCCGATTACATCGCAGCCTCCAAGAAGCTGTCTGATTTCATGATTCATTCGGATTCTATACTGATTTTCAGCAACTTTACATGGACCATAAATTGTTCGTATGACTTTCCTCTCGAATGTTGATAAAATTCTACAATCGGAGGAAGTCAGTGTCCAGCTTTCGCTTCCAAAGGTAAGCACAGGTCGAATTAATGCTTTGTAAAGTGTGAGTTTGCACGACTGCGAAAGATGTTTAGATCGCAAAAGTTTTGAGTATGCGTAGAAAACTCTGTATGCGGCTGAGACACGAGCTTTAATATCTGCCTGCATGTCATTTGACGATGTTATTACAGACCCGAGGTATTTGAAGTTTTCTACACGTTCCACTTCATAGTCGCCAGTATTCAGATTGCCGGGAGGTATATTCCTGGATGTTGTTAAAAGTTTAGTCTTGCCGGTGTTAATGCATAATCCAAGTCGTTTAGCATTTCTTTCAAGCTGAGAGAGACTATCCTTGATATCGCTTGTTCTACGTCCGAGAAGCACAATATCATCTGCATAGCCAAGAATTTGACTAGATTTGTTAAATATACAGTTTTGTGTCTCAATGCGGCTTTTTCTTATCGCGTACTCCAGCGCCAAATTAAATAGTACGGGTGCGAGTGCATCACCTTGTCGAACACCTGATGTTATATCAAAAGAGTCAGAAACTGACCCTTCGATTACTATTCTACAGTTTGATCCCGATGTTGTGAGTTTGCACAGAGAAACAAGTTTCTCTGGGATACCAAAGCATATGAGTGCAGACCAAAGGTTGTCGCGGATGATGCTATCATATGCTTGCTTGAAATCAACGTAGAGCTGGTGAATGCTGATGTTGTACTCCCAACATTTTTCCAGAATCATCCTTAAGGTAAAACATTGATCTGTGGTTGAACGGTTGGGACGAAAACCACACTGATAGTCGCCGATGATAGATGGAGCTAATCGAGGTACGAAAACACGAAGAAAATGTTTGCATAATGACATGAAATGACATGAAATGACAAAAAATAGTGAGGTGCAAAATTCCAAAATAAATTTTTAAGGAATACTTCTTTCATATGATACCCTACTTGCATCTATAAAAAAAATGTGTTTTCTCAAAGGTCTCACATCGTAACCCTGTAAACCAAACGAAAAAAACTTTAAATTTATTTGTATCTGTCATCTTATGTCGGCAGATTAGTCCTATACGTACCTCAAATTTCCGGTCCATAGCATTTATAGTTTACGAGATAATCGATATAATGTGAAACTCGTTTTACTCTTATCAATAGTGTTCTGTATAAAAAACGGAACCCTAAAAACAATATTAAAAATTTTGTAGGAAATTTAATTCTCTACTAAAAAAGTCTCAATCGTTTTTTCCTAAAACTTAAATTTCTGGTGGTATTTTGAAAAAAGCTCGAAAATCTTCGTAACTCGTAAAATCAAATTTGACAAAAAAGTATTAATTTTTCTTTGCACGATGTTATTTTATTCTGTTTATTCCATAGCAGAAGAAGAAAATTAGTACTTCTTTATCTTTTTGTTTTATTCATGTTGATTTGCTAAATTTGCATATTTTGAGAGATATTAAAAAAAATCTACGATTTTATCAAAAAATGAATTTCCATGAATTTGCGGCACGTGTTCTTTTTGTTTAAAAAAAAATTAACACGAGCAGTATAATACATATATACCAACTAGCGGGACACGGCGTTCTTTGTTACGCCTTTAAATAAAGTTTGTTGATGTAGTAGCAATAATATTTTTTTTTTTAAATATGAATGTAAAACGATCAGCACTCTAGTTGATCAGTAAAATATAAAAAAAGTAGTTTTATATATAAAACAAAGGATATATAAAAAAAAGCGATCAAATAAGTTTTCATGTGTGTAGGGTTTCAGGTGTGTCTATATGGGCTATTGTTTTGAAAACGTACATCGAAAAAAAAACAACAATTTTTTAAAAATCTGAAATTTTGATATTTTGTTGGTATTGACGAAAGGAAAAAAGTTATTTCTGCTTTTATTTTTTGTGTACTCAGAATCGGAGTTATGCGTGGTTGAATTTTGAGGCTTTTTCACGTAGTTTTGGTAATGGTGGCAATGTTTTGTGAATAGGTGCCACAAATTTCATCCGACTTACGTATATTTTTGCAAGTAAAAAGGAAAATAATTGAATAACTAAAATAAGTAAGTTTAAAATTAATAAATTTTCTCTTTTCCGCTAGGCGGCGCGTAAAACCTTGGTTTACTTCAAAGCTCATATCTCAAAAAGTATCTTTTTTTTTTTGTTTTTCACAAATTTTAAAGTAAACATATGCAGCTATGAAATAGAGAAATAAAAAGTCAGCAATTCAATATGGATTTTTTCTTACGATTTTTTAAAGTTTGGTATATGAAAAATTCACATGTGTTTTTTTATTAAGTTAATAATCCTGTACTAAATGTGGATCTAATAAATTAAACATTTCATATTTTAACACCTGCAATAAACTTGAACCATTTTCTGTGTATTTATGATTGAGAAACAGGTTTTTATTCAGAATAAGAATTGGAGATCCCAATGATCGAAGATTTTGTTATAATTTCAACATCACCAACACTAACATTAGAAAAAAACATTAACAATAGTAGATTTTTATACAAGTGGAGAAAACGTCTCTTTTTGCGTGACTGAACGGTTTGTCCACGAAACGTGATAGCGTCGAGTGGAATAAGTTCAGGAACGCAAAAACGTTTTTACCACGCGTAGAAAACGCTATTTTTTCTACGCTTGTAAATATAAATGATAATATTTACAAATTCATCTAATAAAAACTTACAAAACGACATATATCTAAATTTGACTGTGTAAAAAATAAAAAAATTATATATCGCATTTTTACCAGTGTAAAATAATGTTATTATTGTGTTCGCCTACAGATGGAATAATAACAGGCGAACACAATAATAGTTCATTATTTTACACTGGTAAAAATGCGATCTTGTTTATTTTTTACACAGTCAAATTTAGATATGTCGGTTTGTAAGTTTTTAGTAGATGAATTTGACAATATGAATAATAAAAATAGTTCATATATTTTTTCTAAAAACTTTTACAGATATTACAGATATTTTTTTACCGACTGGAAGTCATCGTTTAAAGTATAAATTTAAAAAATTGTAGGTAAAGTTTCAATTGAAAACAAATAAAAATGTATTTTTTAATAAAATTTATTTATTTATTCAATAAATTTTTTTTTATTTTTCTTTGGCGGAAAGAACTCAGAGAATATATTTTGTATCTGACAGTTAATTATCGGAGGAAAAAATTATACGATATATCTGATACAAATTTTATTTTATCGGTCCGATTTGTCCGATATAGAAAAAAACACACTCATTATTAGTATAATTAAATAATTACACACAATTGATATAATGATTAGTTTCGATTCGATTCGATAAAAATTTTCAAAATATTCAATCCCTTCAAAATACTGCGATATTGACAGAAATAAACACAGCAACCGAAACAACAACAGAAACAGTAATTGAAATTCAATCTCAAATATTCAATATTGTAAATAACCACCACCTGTAGGCGACCACCGAAACTTATTTACTTTCAGTCCTAGTGACTGAAAACATTTTCAGTCACTACTTAGAAAAAGTTTCCCTTTCACATAGGTTTTACTGTATATTAAAATGACATTTTCATAACTTGAAGTAGAAAAAATACTTTTTCTATAAACATTATAATTTAATCAATATTATAAATAAATACATTAAAAAATTAATTAATTAATTAATTATTTTTTTTGCCTTTAAATTGAAATATTTATGATCATCAGAAAAAGAAAACATTTTGGCAATTATTTTATCGGGTGTAGTGTTATCCGGTAAAAAAACAGTGGAATCCTTGAGTTCCACTTATGATTTTAATGTCCGAAAACCGCACCGAAAGAAATTGTTCCTGTAGTTCGATATCTTCTGAAGACACATATGAAAACTTCATAACGTGGTTTTTTTTTCGACCAAATTTCCGCCCATTCAAACAATTCCCTTGCTATTGATATTTTTCCTCCTCTAAGCGAAGCTCACCGGGCTTTTCTTTTAAGTGTTCCTCCAATCCCATCGGATGGACCTTTCCCGTGGGCAATTGCAAATAAATGCCATTCTGCAGGTATTTAAAATCATCCATATGTTTGCAGACATTTATGAAATTCTTCTTATTTTTATATTGAGCTGCTGAACCATCAGTAAAATATAAAATTTTTTTGATACTTGGATATATTTCTTGCTGTTTTTCAATGAATTCAATACACCTTTCCTGGTATTTATGAACTGCAACTGTGTTATGCATTAAATGATCAGATATAATGACCAAAGATAAGACCTCTAGTTTATCATTACATGATTTGTAGTAAACTACGATTGGGTGGATTGTGGCTTGAACTTTATTGAAATGTGCAGCTTGTATCTCATTCTGCGTTATCATTGAGTAGTTTTCTGAAAAATCCATAATAAATACGTATTCGCCGTGACGTAAGTTTTGTTTCGTATCCTTAAGAAGCTTTGATTGCTGCCTTGCGATGAAGTCATGAATTTTTAATTTGTTTACCGATGTATGTACTAAATCTTCTTCAAATTCTTCCTTATTTTTTCCATGCGTTCTAAGTTCTAACGAATATCTATCTTGCATTAAACATTTCTCATTATGTATTTCTTCGTAAAATTCAAGAGATTCCAAAATTGTTTCTGTGTAAGATTCCACGATATTTTTACAATCATTGCATATATTTGTTGCACAATCCACTGTATTATTAGAACAACTCAGTTTCTTAAGCAGATCTTTTTCATTTTTTACTAAATTTAAGAGCGGCTTACACATTAAACGTACATTTTCATGTATCATGCATATACAGACATTGTGTGTTCTGGTAGGTCCGGCTCAAATACATTCCTTCGGTCGCAACGTAGTGAACTTTGAGAAGCTGATTTTGACATCTTTGTTTTCTTCCAAGAACATTTCGTAGATGTCGGTGAGGGTCCATAACACCAACCGCTTTGATTTCCTAATTTTTGTTGATCCTTCTGTAATGGTAACAACATCTTTAAGGCCAGGCATTGTTCTACTAATTTCCTCTGATAAGAAGTATGTTTGAATTTGTTTTACTATATTTTGTGACAAACTGTGCACTTGTTTGCTTTGAGGCCAACTGTAAGGACCTACTGTTTCCAACAGATCCATGGCGAATTCTACCAGTCGTCTTGATGCATTAAATTCATCCTGGATACGTTGATTTGACCAAATTTTACGTGGTAAAGTTGTCAACAAAAACACTTGTTTTGATTTACAGCTGGCCTCCTTAAACTCTTTTTTAAGGTTCATAAGCCATGATGTATATTCACATTCCTCGTTTGGTGATAACACTTTAACTGAATCTACTTGAAACATTCTTTGACTTATTGCCGATGTGACACTTGCAATTTTTTTATAACTTCCTGTTGTTATATGATTTTTTTTGATAGGAGATTCGGCTAACCTTCAAAGAACATTGTTAATATCTTCTAAAGTGTCATTAAGCAGTTCAGGAACTGGTGGAGATATAGTATCAACCGAAACTGGTGATGGATCTAAAGATGCTCGAGGTATTTGAATATTTTCAACATCCTGATTGATAGAAATAATTTCACTATCGATAGTTTCCGAACATGAAAGCTGCTGTATAGAAAATATTAGTTGCTTATGAATTTTTATTCATTTTAAAAAAAATAATTAAATTTACCTTATTTTTATAGATATAAGTGCGACATGTTTCACATATAAACTGGTCATCACACAAAGTAAAATTTAGGGTCGCAGCTTTTTGAATAACAGCTGGTGTGACCAGTTTCACATTTTTTGATGTCCGCTAATGATTTTTGAGACCGTACAAGTTACAGCACAATTTAAAAGGCATTTCTATTATTATCTTTTCTAAACATTATATCTTCTAAATATTTTGGAATATAATTGATTATAAGGCAATCCAATCAATATATATATACCCTTGAAATAGTTTTGACATAGGTAGAATCAGGTAAAATTAGGTAGGTACAATTTAATATAGTTTGATTGGATGCAAGTATAATTTGGTCAAAAACCGTTTGTGGGCGTCATTAGAAATTTTAAATGTTAAAATTATGAGTCTCTAATGAGATTTTAATTAGTAAAAAGGGGCTGAATAGACATTTTTTAAAATAAATAAACATTTTACACACCCTTTTAATAATTTAAATTCCTTTATTTTACCACTTAGCTTAAATTAATTTTTAATAAGTTTTTAACCATTTAACCGCACAGAAAATGGTTCAAATTTATTGCAGGTGTTAAAATATGAAATGTTTAATTTATTAGATCCACATTTAGTACAGGATTATAACTTAGTAAAAAACACATGTGAATTTTTCATATACCAAACTTTAAAAAATCGTAAGAAAAAATCCATATTGAATTGCTGACTTTTTATTTCTCAATTTCATAGCTGCATATGTTTACTTTAAAATTTGTGAAAAACAAAAAAAAAATGATACTTTTTGAGATATGAGCTTTGAAGTAAACCAAGGTTTTACGCGCCGCCTAGCGGAAAAGAGAAAAGTTATTAATTTTAAACTTACTTATTTCAATTATTTTACTTTTTACTTGCAAAAATATACGTAAGTCGGATGAAATTTGTGGCACCTATTCACAAAACATTGCCACCATTACCAAAACTACGTGAAAAAGCCTCAAAATTCAACCGCGCATAACTCCGATTCAGAGTACTCAAAAAATAAAAGCAGAAATGACTTTTTTTCTTTCGTCAATGCCAACAATATATCAAAATTTCAGATTTTTTAAAAATCAAAAATTTAAAAATCAACAAAAAAATGTACGTTTTCAAAATAATAGCCCATATAGAACATTATACGGAACAAAAATCGATTCACAAATTTTCACAGTGCTCATGCGGTTTAATATACGCTTTCTTTACCGGTAGGTTACTAAAAAAGTTGAAAAAATTTTGATCGTTATGTCATTTTATGGCCAGCAAGGGCAATAAGAATAGCGACAATACATACTAAGAAGGTATAGAAGAAGTGATGCAAAAAAGGAATAGAAGAAGTGATGCAAAAAAATCAAAATCATTTGGAAGTTTTTGTATTAGAATTCATAGGATGTGAATTCATAGGATGACAAATATTTCTATTAAGTCAACATCCCAAGTCATTTTAAAGTCATTATGGATTGTTGCAAATCAATGCGAAACTAATATCTTACACACGGTCAATATATTGGCATATATGTTCCATATATGGACAACATTAATGGAATATTAATTTTTGGGCGATTTTGTGAGTAATTATTGCTCAAAGTAATTATTGAAAGTATTATTCCCAATAATAAGTAATTATTGTCGGAATTGAACTCACACTGATCAGAGACATCATAGTTCAAAGCTATCTTACAGACTCAGCCACAGTAGATGAAACAACAATGAAACATATTTTAATTTTCATGTTCAGATAATTTCTAAATTTAAACTTTATTATCTCATATTTTTATTTAAATTGAATTCTCCATCTGTGATTATACAATTGTAAATTGTATTTGTTTCCGACACGAAACACACAAAAACTGTTTTAAAGAAGTTTTTCTGAGAGAAAATAAAAAATGCTTTAAAAATGCAAAATTCATGTGTATTAAAATAATTATTATATTTTAAGTAGTTTTGTAAAAAAAAAATACTGAATCAGCTTCTGGGTGGTTATTTTGTAGCGTTATCTCACTAGGTGAGATAAAAAGTGAGATAAAATATTTGTCTTTGATCGATTGTATTAGATAAAAGAAATCATTTAAACATAATTTTTTTATCTCACTATTTATCTCACCTAGTGAGATAACGCTACAAAATAACCACCCTGTTCTGTAAAAACAGAAGCTGATTCAGTGTTTTTTTTACAAAACTACTTAAAATATAATAAGAATAATTATCAGCATTTCACAACTTTATAAATTAAAAAAATTACTTTAAGCTTAATCACTCTAAAAGTCTCTCAAAACTTTATTTATTTTACACCAAATAGTGTAAAACTTTTGTTTATTTAACATTATACCCGTCGCATATTGTCGGTATCTCATAAGAAAGGAAATTTAAGAAAAGTCGTTTTGATAACAGTCGTGTTCGATTTGACTGAAGCATTTGAAACAACGAAAAATTTAATACAATTGTTGTTGTTTTTTCAGTTGTTTCAGTCAAACTAAACCTAACATTCAATTTACATTGTATCATTTTTATTGCAACAATAATTTATTTTAATAAGGAAAAAATTTCAAAATGTCGTTTTAATTCTATTTCTTTATTCGTGTGCTTGTGGGCACAAATTATATTTTGTGTTTTTTCGTCTAGATGCGTACACGAATAAATCAGAAGGTATTCCGAAGTTAACTGGCCCTATACAGTTATCCAGATGTGAGAAGTACAGATTCTCCTAATCTACCTAGTCCACATTCTTACAGCAATTGTCCTTGTGCTTTGTTGATGGTCATTGCAAAAGCGAGTCGCACTGGAAACTAAACGTTTGAATTCAAATGCCATATCTGTTGGGATCATTGAAATGCGTGGCAACAGTACATCTTCCCCTTTGAATCTTCCATTCAAAATTGTAGCTTCAATGACATTATTCATCATCTTTTTCACCTAAAATTTCAAGAAAAATTGTGCTATTTCAAAATATTTGACATATTTTTTTAATAAAATGTGTTGTGTAGTTGAAATAACAATATGTGTCACAACAACACATAAAACCCTTTAAGACCTAGGTTCAACAACATTATATTTTTTAAGATGATGGACGCAAATTTCTCATCTTTTGGTTTTTTATAGTCTTTTTAAAGAATAGAAAACTAAATAATAAATCCTTTCACATAATAATAAACGACATAGGGCAATATTTCATGATAAAATGGAGGAAATAAAATACTTTTTTTTTTAAATTTGTAGGAACAAAGCTAAATTTGGTTACCAATTATCCTTATAGTGCTAGAAGCAGATACCAAGATCATGTAAAAAGTGGTTTTGCTCAAGGATTAAGCCCGGCATATTTAATAGTTATATGGAAGCTCATTTCTTCGAGCAAGCGAAAAAGTTCATTCTTTAAAAAAATATACAAAAATAAAAAATTTGTGTCCATCAACACCTTAGAAAGCATGTTGTTGTGGGACCTTATTCTTCAAAGGTTATTATTTTTTGTTGTTGCACACATTATAATTCGTGCAACCCAACACATTTAAAAAAAAAATAGCATCATCAAATAGAGTGTCATCATCATCATCAAAAAATATTAATACTATAACTAAGACTAAGGGTGCTATCGTTGATTGAAAAAAGTTCATCCGCCCACACCCCTAAGATATCACTTTGGCTAGTGATTTCTCACTGCTATTGCCAGTGGTATACGATATCTCAAGCTAACTTACATGCAAATAGTAGGAAACCTAAGTACGCGGGGTTGTCACACCCATAGATCAAAAATTTTGAATTTTACAAATCTTCCTTCGGGAGTATCTAATTAATTCGTTAATGAATTCCTTAATTCATTAATGAATTGTTACCGTTTGCAAATTACTATTGCATACGTGTTGCCAGCGAAATTCCACTATTTTTAATTAGTTTGTTCATCATGATGGCCATCCGTGTTTGATCAACTATGTTTTTTTGTATAGTATTTGTGCGGCTCAAATTTCGTAGTTTTGAGCTTTAAATAGATTTAATCGATTATAAAGTCAGTGTTTATAAACTATCTTGTGGTAATTACTATAAAAATATTATACGGGCAGACGCGTTGGGGTTCGAAGAAACGCTTTAAGGAATAAAGCCCCAATAACAAAACTTGTTTGGGAAAATAACATGATTATTTAAATTTTTCACTA
The DNA here is from genome assembly GCA_963693315.1 of Diogma glabrata. Classification (NCBI taxonomy): domain Eukaryota; kingdom Metazoa; phylum Arthropoda; class Insecta; order Diptera; family Cylindrotomidae; genus Diogma; species Diogma glabrata. The sequence goes on along the minus strand of OY856188.1, from coordinate 246,753,043 downwards.
GATAATATGAGATTAAAGAAGAGGTGCACGACAGCAATAAATTGGATGCTTTTGAATCTCTTTACAATCATAAGGACATAAACGCAATTAATATCGACAAAGTCAACATAAATTCAAATTTATTTAATTTATTTACTAACCACACACGACAATTGGAAAAAGCAAAGCGTAGTGAATTTGCAAAACTTTGACATTAAAAACAACGTTTTAAATACAGATACGGCACCATCTATTGGCTAACCCAAATTAATGAGGCGTATATCACACTATCAAATATATTGGTCAATAAAAAAAATTTGACATTAAATTGGATATTTTTTGAAGTATGTAATTTGTATATCTGTGCGTTCTTCATCCATGACATTTGACATATTTCGTTTTGTATTTTAAAATAAAATGATAGCTTTTATCCGAAATTCTACTTTAAGATATTCAAACTAAACAAAATTTATTAACAAATTGTTAATTGTTTAACAAATTAAACAAACATTAAAGTTCATATTAATTTGATAGTTTTTGTATTAAATTTCTAGATATTACGATGTGTGAATTCATAGGATGAGAGAATATTTCGTCAACATCTAAGTCAACATTCTAATCAACATCCTAAGTCACGAGTGTAAAGTCATTATTGATTGTTGCCAATCAATGCGAAACTTAATATCTGACGTAAAGTCAATATGTTGTTATATTTTGGGTTAGGAAATATAGACAACATTAGGGGAATTTTTAATTTGGGATTGGTTTTTGTGAAACAATTAAGCTTAAGTACATATTGGAAATCACTTGAATTTTGCAATTCGAAATAACTTTTCATTTTCTCTAAAATTCCTTTAGAAAAAATTTTGTTGTGTTTCGTGTTAGGATTCGAACTACATTCATCAGAGACACATTGTTCAAATCCCATGTGTCTTACACAACTTAGCCAAGGCGGCGATGACGAAACATATTTTAATATTGATGTTCAGATAATTTCCAAATTGAAACTTCATCATTTTTCGTATTTACTTAAGTTGAATTTTTCATCTATGATTACATATTGAAAATTGTATTTCTTTGATAGTTTTTGTATTAAATTTCTAGATATTACGATGTGTGAATTCATAGGATGAGAGAATATTTCGTCAACATCTAAGTCAACATTCTAATCAACATCCTAAGTCACGAGTGTAAATTCATTATTGATTGTTGCCAATCAATGCGAAACTTAATATCTGACGTAAAGTCAATATGTTGTTATATTTTTGGTTAGGAACATATTAATGTTTTTCAAAACAATTATTAGTATTTGTGCAGTAGTTTATTCATAAAAATGAAGTGTTGCATTAAAATATGTACAAATAATCTTAAATACACTGAAATTTGATCATCGAATTTCATATCAATGATTAGAATATTTTTACTAATACTACGCATAAAAAGGGTTTAGAATGATGTTTTAACAAAAAGATAAAGTATTTGCTTACAAAAGCTGTTGTTTTTTAGTTTAATTTCATATTTTATTACCCTACGTAAATGTAATTTTTCTTAATCCATCGTTGTCAAACCAAATTTTAAACGCTATCACAGCCGAGTATAAGGTGTTCTTATAGTAATTCAATATGATTGAAATTTGTGTTATATGGACCATTAAAAGTGTTTATATTTGGAAATATTTTATTCAAACTATTAGGCTTTTAAATTTATATGCAACAGTTATTATTTCTTTTATTTGTTTTGAACATATAAATATACAAATTGTAAACAGTACCACCCAGCTAGAATTCAAACGCTATCACGCTTCACTAATACTAAAAATTAGATGCTTCACTCAAAGTGTCTAGTTACTCTTCCTTAGATATTTATTCAATGGTGTAAAGGTTGTAAAATAAACTTCGCTAGTTTTTCATCCAGTTTTGATGACAATTTTTTTTATCTCTAATTGTTATATTTTAATTAGCAATACAAATAAGAGTATTTTTCAACTTGATATTGATTTTTGTAAATTAACATTGAAGATCAATGAAGAATTATAAAAAATAAATAAATAAATATAAATTATGGTTTTCTTTAATTATTACTCTTATTTTTATTCAAACTTAATAAAAGCCACTACAATAATTTTTTTACGGATTTCGATACTTTCTAACACTTCTATAATTAACATATAACCTTCACAATATTATCAATAATCTTTGGTAACTTATTTGACTTAGCAAAATATGCTTTTCGTTTATTATCAAATAAAACAAAACTTTCTTTACTAAAACTATTTGATAGTCTAATAATGGCCTTATACGAAGTTGAAGTTTACTATTAATTGAATAAAATGATTTACTCTGCAGTTGGCATATGAACCATCCATATATAACATTTAATTTGCAATTAAAGAATATTTAGGCGTTTGATCAAGATAATAACTATCCTATCTCTCAAGCTGGACCATCATACACACATTGTACAAAATTTCATTAAGATTGGTTACGTTGTTGCGGAGTTCATCGCGGACAAACATCGTGACATGTGATTTTTATATATATAAGATATCAAAATTTGAACTTTCTAGGACTAAAAGTATGTATTTCATTTTTATAAAAAACGACTTAATATAATGACTAGGTTCTTCTGATATATTATGAGCTTTAAGCCTAATAGTTTTGGTTACGTCATCACGTCAAATGACGGTAGCGATGGGCTATTTAGGCTGTCCATTTGGTCCATTTATTACATATATCCATTGTGATACAACTGTATCTAGGTTGTTACGAAGCGGTTAGCTCTAACATAATTACCAGCTTGTGCTGAAGTTGAATACTTTGAAATTGTTCTACCGATCCTATGCTATCGATGTAAACTGATATTATAATTCTATTACAAATTAGGACAATAAGCTCAATGGTTGTACGATAACATCCGCAGTTAGTGCAACCATTTTTTTAATAATAAAGCTAAAATGTTAAGCAGCTAAGTTAAACTACTTTAAGCAATTTCGGAACAGATTGCTTTAATTTGGTTTAAATTATTCGCAACATAATAAATTCACCAAAAATCAAATGAACGTCCACCAAAGATAAAAAAGTATTGAAAAAAATCAAAAAAAGACTGAAAAAAGACCTAAAAGGACTGCGAATAGACTGAAAAAATGCTGAAAAAATGCTGAAAAAATATTGAAAAATTACTGTAAATAGATTGAAAAAATGATGAAAAAGGACCGAAAAAAGACTAAAAAAAGACGAAAAATGACTGTAAAAAGACAACTTTAAAAACCAAAAGAGACTAAAAACGAAGGAAAAGATGGAAAAAGACGAAAAATAGACGGAAAAAAGACTGAAAACGATCGAAAAAAGACGAGAAAAGACTGAAAAGAGACTGAGAAAAGACTGAGAAAAGACTGAAAAGAGACTGAAAAGGCTGAAAAAAGACGGAAAAAGACAGAAAAAAGACGCAAATAAGACTAAAAAAATGTAAAAAGACAGAACAAGCAATGAAAGCTGAGTTTCCAAGAACCTGGAACGCCAAGGTTGTCGTTTGAATAAAAATGATTGAAATATGTTTAAATATTCAATATTTACAAAATTTTATTTAAATATTATGATTCAAACAGCAGTTATAACGCCCTATATTATTCGACTTTTTAGGCTCTAGCCACTTAACAGGTACACGGATATGGCCAGTTACCGAGCTTGTCCAAGACTGAACAAATATTGAAAAAATACTGAAAATAGACTGAAAAAAGACTGAAAAACACTGAAAAAAGACTGAACAAAGACTCTTAAAAGACGGAAAAAGAAGGAAAAAGGACAGAGAAAAGACTGCAAAAAGCTAAACAAAGGCTAAAAAAGACTGGAAAAGGCTGAAAAAAGACGGAAAAAGGACGGAAAATAGATTGAAAAAAGACTGAAAAATGACGGAAAAAGACTGAACTGGAAAAGGACAGAAAAAAATCTGCAAAAGACGGAAAACAGATGAAAAAACACGGAAAAAGGACAAGAAAGAAGGCTGAAAAAAGACTGAAAAAGATGGAAAAAGACGGAAAAAATTCTGAAAAAAGGACGGAAAAAGGGCAGAAAAAGATGGAAAAAGGACGGGAAAAGGACGGAGAAAAGACTGAAAAAATACTGAAAAATACTCAAAAAAGACACTAAAAGTACTGAAAAAAGACTGAAAAAGACTAAAAAAACTGAAAAGGACTGAAAAAAACCTGAAAAAAGACTGAAAAAAGACTGAAAAAATACTGGAAAAAGGCTGAAAAAGACTTAAAAAAGTCTAAGAAAATACTGAAAAAGACTGAAAAAAAACGGAAAAAGACGGAAAAAAGGCTGAAAAGGCTGAAAAAAGACGGAAAAAGACAGAAAAAAGACGCAAATAAGACTAAAAAAATGTAAAAAGACAGAACAAGCAATGAAAAGGTACTAAACAGTACTGAAAAAAACTGAAAAAGGGCGGAAAAAAAACTGATAAAAGACTGAAAAAAGACGGAAAAAGACGGAAAAAGGACTGAAAAGTAAGTTGGAAACTAAAATTTAATGGAATCCATATACCGAAGCTAGACGGTCCAAACACATGGCATGCGAGCCTCAAATCGGTAGTATTGCTTAGAGAACTTCTGCCCTGTAATCAGTCACTCGATTCATGAAGTGCGATGAGCTAATATATAGCCAGCCCCATTGTGCCTGTATTGCATTGCAAAAACATTTTTTTCTAAACTTGGGAGTTGAGAGTACGGGTGTGGAAGTGAAAAATGTCTTATTGCATCATACGCAACCTGTAAACCTGCTCATTCCAACAAAAAGTTTGCTTCTTTTTCAATAGATCAGTTGAGGGAGTTGATGAGGAAGAAAACCCTACAATGTATGTTCAAATTCCAACCCATAACATCAACAAAGCCACGCATCACTTTATCAAAATCACTTTCTGCAAGTGGTTTCTCACAGATAAAACAACAAATTGGCCGTAATTTTCAAAATTTTACGTCCGTTGTTGCCGAGATCGGAAACGAGAATAAACGACAATTATTAAAAGGTCAAGGTAATATTAACAGATATATACGGTTGACTTTGCATTACAGTACGTATGACTTAGCGCTGTTTGCTCACCGCCTTCTATCGCAAAATGGTTGAGTACAAGAAAAATTTTTTTTAATAAAATTGGTTACAAATTTTATGCTCTACAATTTCTGTAATAGACGTTAACATAATTAGAGCAATAGAAACCGAGATAATCAAGAAAAACTGTTTTTTGTTACCTTTGACCTTGAATAACTAACGACGCAGACACGAGATTTTATGAGACCTTTGAGGCAACTTTTAGAGCGTGAAAAGAAGGTATATACGAAAAATCAGCTTATTATCTCTCATTCCGAGGTTGACCCATTTTTTATGCTAAAATGACTGGACTATAAACTTCTTGGCTAACGGATCGAAAGAAGCTTTAGGTAGAATTAAGGTTCAATGGGGACTAATAATACTCTTGACCTCTGGGATTTCCTCCCTATAATTCTTATTTTTATCGTTTGCATCACCTAGAATATTATTCACATATTCACAATCCCGAATATATGAGAAATCCAGATATCTTTATTGCAGTTGCACACGGTTGCAAAGTAGCCATGCGGGTAGGTTCTTGATAGCACTACACTGAAATATGCAATAAAACTTTTCGAGTATCATCAAAACCAATGAACATTTTAAACATAAATAAACAAAAAAATAAACCGTACACAATAAAGCTTAAACGAAAAACTCATATGGAACCTTAGCATCGACAAATTGAAAAATAACAGCAAAATATTATTAAAATCTAATTTCCCAAAAAGCTCCTATTATGTTGTAATAGAAAATTAAAATAATATTTCAAGTTTTTAATTAGTTTAATTTTTATTTGGTTTCTACTTTCTATTATTATTATATTTGCATGAAACTTGAACGAATAGAATGAATAATTTTTGGGTTTTATAATTTTTTAAAATAACAAACGAAGCATATTACAAAATTATAACATATTTACGTTGAGCCTGAAAATATAGCTCTAAAAATAATTGAAGTTTTCACAATATTTTTGGAATATGTTAAGCTTTCGTAATAACTTATTTTGATGGGGTAATGGTGATTGTTATACATTTCATGTATTTTAATAAACCAGTAAACATAAACATGCATATCGGTTACTTATATCGGCGTTAAGTTCCTTTCATTCCTAAATTTTGAGCAAACAAAAAACTTAATTAAAATAAAACCAATTTCTGAAAAAAAACGTCTGAAATAACAAACAATAGAGCCATAATTTTATATAATCCACTTCTATTGAAATCTATTCAAGAGTATAGCTCACAGCGAAATCAAAAACACAATGAAACCAATTTGATTAAATAATTTTTCAACAAAAAAGTTGAAATAGGAAAAAATATTCAAATAATTGAAATCAGTTTTATTGAATCTTCTATAGACCGAAAAATTTTATATCTAGATAATTTTATGCAAAAAAAAAATTAAAAATATTCAAAAATGTGTTGAAAAATTCAACAATTTGCCCTTATGTGTGTACATCAGTTCTATTATCTGCTATAAAAAAAAACTTAGCAATGAATATTTTTTGTTCTCTTGTTTTAATATTATAAAACATATATATACACATTTTTGGATAAATTAAAAATCCGTTAATTTTATGTGTCCGGATATTATTCAAATTATACCAACCCTATTTCATTCCATGCTTTTTCACTTTTGAGAACCAGTACAACTGCACATAGCTCAAGTTAAATATTATTTTGAATTTTTTTGGCACCACAGTTGTAAAATGATAAATAAATGGAAGCATTCAAGCTACAGTTCAAAAATAAAAATCTTAAAAGTATAACAAAAATAATATTTGAATTTCAAAATATTGACCAATAATTCATCTCACCTAAAATTTTTTCTTTTACTTATCTATCTGTAACTAGCACTTCCTAATCACTTTAATCATAACTTAATCTTCCAATTCTTCCAAGTTATTGATTCTGTCATCTCTTATTGTTTTATAGATCGTTTTGAACAAATTAAAATTGTATTTAAATACAATTAAAAAAAACAAGATCAATAACAAATTATGTACTGTGCGATGGTAACAGTCGCTGTATGTTTTTATCGTCTAAATTCAACAAAATCTTTACTTACTTTACCACACTTCCACACTGTTATTGACTGAGAAAAACATCAAATTCAATAAAAAAGAAAAAACCAAAATATGAATCAAGAGAACGAGAATAAAATTTTATTTATAAAATATCATCAATAATTTCAACAATACTTAGGTTATGTTCTTTATTAAAAAGTATAAAGAAAAACACACCAATCAAATATGACAAACTCAATTTTTTTTCTTTACTTAAAAATACAACAAAAGCATTGCTTACTATACCATACTTCCACACCACACTTAAACCGAAAAAAAAATGAAATTCACTAAAAAAGAAAAAAAAACAAATTATAAATCCATATGAGAATAAGGAATAAGAAAATAACAAATGATAACAATTTATCTCATTCTCTTTTAATATTTATTTAGCGTGACGATGACTCGAATATATAAATTTTTCCCCGTACAAAATATCACAACGCCCCTTAGGAAGTTTTCACTTCAAAAATGGTACAACAATCATCAACATAAGATATTGTTCATTTCTTAGTTTCATCTTAATTGGAGATATTCTCTGAATGATCATCGCTAGTATTTTCTTTGTTGTTTTTAGCAGAGATATACCTTTCCAATTTTTCCATTCTCTTAGATCACTTTTCTTCGAAATTGTTATGGTTAAACCCTCTTTCCATTTGGTTGGTATTTTACTTATTTATTTATTTATTTATTTATTTATTTACAGCCATCCATATATTAATAAATTTGGCTAATACATCAATGAGAAAAAATTACAATAGTTACAAAAATTACAATTAAATTTACTATAAAATAAAATTATTAAAAGTACCTAAGCTAAAAAGTCTAAAGGTTATTTACAGATCTTTTAAAAACATTTCCCGATATCATGAAATCAAAGCATTCAAAGACTTTATTAAAGATTCTTAGACAGTTGTTAATTGATTCATTAGAGCCATAATTATTACTACTGAAATTAATTGCAAAAAATATACCACGTTGGCGAAGCTGCCGAGATGGAACAAATATATCGAAATAATACAATAAATTTGAGCAATCGATCCAATAACACAAAACATCTCTAGCAAAAATCGCACAAGCAACCTCCCTTCTCTTATACAGCGTCTTCAAAGTCAAAAGCTCTAATCGACTTGCATAAGGTTCTAAAGAAAACTGACAAGTTTTATTTGAAGGAAATCTATTCAGAGCAAAACTAAGAAACCTTTTCTGCACGCTTTCAATTCGTGTCGAATGGATAACATACAGTGGATTCCAGATTACAGAACCATATTCCAAAATTGATCTGACATATGCACAATAAAGTGTTTTGAGCGTTAATGGATCACAGAAATCTTTAGTATTACGTTTGATGAACCCTAGCGTTCCACTTATGTTCCATACATCAGCTAATAGTGTTGTTAGAGCTTCTGCTATTGTGTTTACATCTGCTTTGAGTAATTCTGCTGATATATTATCGGTACCAGCAGATTTGTTATTCTTGAGTTTCTGTATGGCATCTCTAACTTCCCGCTCCGTTGGTGGATGGGTGCTGATAGTTTTGTTATAGTTGTCATCCGAAGACTGCAAATTATCTTCATGTTGCTGGCAGTTGTCTTTGAAGTATTCTTTCCATTTATTTAGCTGTTGTTCATGTGTTGTGAGGGCTTGACCAGACTCATCCTTTATTGGTGGAGTGTTTGTGTATTTGTTAGTGACTTTTCTCACGCATTTGTGTAGTGTGCGCATTTTTCTATTAGCTGATGCTGATTCTGCAGTCTTGAGAATGCTTTCTGTGTATCTTCGGCGCTCATTCCTTGCCATCTTTCTACTTGTTTTGCTGTACTTTCATATTTGCTGCGGATCTCGGTTGTGTTCTGGTGACACAATTGCAACTTGAGCTGACGATGCTCTTCAATTTTCTTCCACGTATCATCGCTAATCCATGGCTTCCGCGATTTGTCTTGGTATCCAAGCACATCTGTAGCAGTTTTGACGTAAGCTTCTTTAACTTGTTCCCATTTTTCATCAATGCTGGTGGTCTCGTTGTTTGGTAGATTGAGCTGGAGCGATTCTTTGAAGATGTTCTTTGTATTTTTGTAGCTCAATTTATTAATGTCAAATTTCCTCTGACATGACTTATTGTGTTTTACAGCGGCTGGTTTAATTTTGAATGTTGCAATTACCAGTTGATGGTCGCTGTGTATGTCGCTTTGCTCTGACATCTTGTAGTGAGGATAAAAACTTCTTATTCACCAGTACGTGATCAATCGGATTCTTGGTTCTTCCATTTGGTGATGTCCAAGTGTATTTGTGTATGTTCTTGTGTGGGAACTTGCTGCCTCCTATGAATAGTTGATTCGTGACACAACAATGTCTCCAATAATGTCTGTCTCCATTATTATTACGTGTTCATATTTTCCCATGACTGATTCCATTCCAGTGCTGTCGATTCCAATTTTGGCATTGAAATCACCTTGTATTATTTTGATGTCATTTTGGTGTGCACTAGCCAGTGTTGCTTGGAGCTGTTCGTAGAATTCATCTTTTGTCACATCATTAGCTTCTTCGGTAGGTGCATAGTATGATCGTTGTTTTTCTAATTTTCGATTGGAATCTTGCTGTTATTATTCTGCTTCTGATTGGTTTCCATTCGAGAAGTGCTTTCTTTGCGTTAGGTGTTGTTAATATTGCTACACCTTGTTCATGTGTGTTGGATTTACCAGAGAACATCATGTAGTTTTCTTTACTTGTTGTTAGCTCTCCGCTTTTTTTCATATTACTTCACTGAGTCCTAGTTTCTCGATGTTATATTCTTTCATTACTTTCTCAACTTTTGCTGACCTCGATGTTTCTATCAGAGTTCTGACATTCCAGTTTCCTACCCGTGTCCGGGTACGGTAGCCAAGGGTCTATATTTGATTATTCCGGTTTTGGTTTGTTTTTTTTTTCTAGTGTACGTTTCTTAAATCATTTTGAATTTCGGATTCCTTTCGGATTAATGGTTGATTGGGCTGCTGGATAAGGTATCCTGGCATACCGTGGGCGAGATATTTCTACATCAATGTGTTTCAATCATATTTCCATATTTTTTTCTGTTAAAGTTCCCAAGCGGTCACCCGTTTATGTTGTAAATCTTCAAAGTGTTGCTTTACTTCCTGGTATGTGATGTTGTCGTCTTAACCACTGCTCCATCTCGCCCACTCAACCTCAAACTATATCAACTGCTATTCAAAACGAAGATGAAGATCTACAAATAGACCTTAAAAATATTTTAGATACTTGTAACTTGGGCCGCTTATTTTGAGAATCTTCTCAACTTCAGTGACCAGTAACTAGTCGGGTATTGATTAGATCGGTTGTGATATATGGGTCACAAACATGAGCCCTAACATAAAATGACGATTTGACATTTTTGATCCACTTAAAACAGACGATGGAGAGTACAGATCCCAATATAACTTTGAGATCAGAGACCTGATTGATGGTCCCGATATAATAGGCTGTAGTCCTTCCAACAGGATAGCTTGATTTGGGCATGTTCTCCGAACTGATTCACAGTCTTAAATGATTAAAAAATTGTACGTTAATACCCCAGAGATTGGGTGACCGCGAGGTAAGCCACGACTGCAATGGGAAACGAATGTAATAAAAGACCTTAAAAAAATTTGAGCATGAACGCCACAAAAAAAAATGCAAATTTGTTTAGAGAAATGCATAATCAATTTTCTTACAAACTCTAAGTGCTATCAACAGATATGAAATTCAAATTTTCTACAGCTTTCAAAAATATTTTTTCCACTGAAAACAAAAAATACAAATATTTCTTTTTATCTGTATTTTATAGAGATAGATAAGGAGATAGTAAAACAAAAGTTTTTTTAAGAAACCGAGTTTATTTTAGAAAATTCGAGAAAGCTTAAAATATTTCGAAAACAAAATTCAATATATTATTGCCTGTTTAGTTTTTGATGTATTACCAAAAAAAAATTTTCTGTCCCCTCCACTTCTTTCCTTCGAACATTACAAAAAAAATTAATTCACGGTTATAGGCAATTTTGTAAAAATTGACTGAAAACTCTAGTGGTCGGCTCATCATTCAATATGTTAAATTGAGGTGGTTGAGGGTGGACATTTTGAAAAAAAAATTATTTTTAACCTTGACGAGTAGGGTGTCATAAGAATGGTGACTTTTTTCTAGTCCAAAACAAATTTTTTTGTAACTCGCGAGGGCACTATTTTTGATTTATTTCTAAAATTGTGTTTTTATGAACGACTATTCTCGTAAAGTATTGTATTCATAAAACCCTCGACGCACTTGTCTAATTTTTTATTCATATTTTCTCTTCGCCAGCTCGGAATGATATTTTTTTTTTATTTGCTGTCTCATTTTGTATCCTGTTGGTTCATGAAATTTAAAATTAGTAACTTTTAGAAATTCGATCGTAATTAAGTCTCATAAATATCGGAAAAAGAAAGATTATGTGAATTTAGTCAAAAATTAACGTAGATTGATAAAAATTAAAGTCAAAACAAGAGAAAAAAAAATATTGCTTTTTGGTTTTTTGAAATCACGGTCGGTAAATTCCAATTGACGTGGGTGGGAATTAGAGCGAGAATAAAGATCGGAGTTTTTTTGGTTTTGACGGAATGTTATTGTTACAAATAATAAAATGTTCAATGTAGCTTAATTAAAAAAAAACCGAAAATCAAGTTTAAACGCTAATCAAATTGATTATTGTAAGTTCCGTTAGGTAATTTAAAGTAGAATCAAATTTTTTATTAAACTAAAAGGGAATTAAAGTTTGGTCAAAATTAGTATGATAAGTGGATTGGTTGGTTAAAAATGCTTAAAAGTTTAGAGACGGTATACGGTTACACAGTTTAATTTTTTAGTTGTTATGCCAAAGGTTGCGGAATTGTCTTTATTTTGATAAAGATAATAATTTGATTAAATTAGTGAATAATTTAAGTACGAAAAAATCAATACCTTTTGTTAGTAAAATTTGTTAAGTACAATTAACATTATTAAAAAAAATTAAAAACTGGTCGTTGTACAGTAATACTCTCATGAATATATAGGTGAGAATTTATGAAGTCTATGATTATAAACTTTGTCAATGCCTTGTTATGTGTTTTTGGGTTCCGTTTTTTATAACAAATATTATTACTATTTGTAATATAATATAATATTACTATTTGTGAGAGTAATACGAATTTTTCACCTTATATCGATTATCTCGTAGACTGTAAATGACCTGAAAATTGAAGTGTCTATAAAACTAACCTGTCCACATAAGATGACAGATGCAAATAAAACTAAAGTTGATTTCGTTTGGTTTACAGGGTTACTATGTGAAACCTTTGAGAAAAACATTTCTTTTATAGATTCAAAAAGATTTTCATATGAAAGGACTTCATTTCAGTATTCCTTAAAAATTTATTTTGGAATTTTAAACCTCACCATTTTTTGTATAATTTTGAATAATGACATTTTCTTCGTGTTTTCTTACCTCGATAAGCTCCGAACCTAACTGATCAAAAATCTTCAGATGTATTTGGAATGATAGAAAAATTAGTAAGTTTTTAATAAAAAATCCATACAAGTGTCACATACTCATAATAGTATTTATTAATGGGGTGAAAATGAGAAGGGGTAAAAACACTATTTAAAACGTGGTCAAGTAGGGTGTCATTTGAAAGAACACCTAATGTAGAAAAAACTGCAATTTTTTTGTTAAATTTTGCGGTGCACAGTTTTTGAGTTATTGTCAAAAAAGTGCAACTTTCAGACCGTTCCCACCCTTACACTTCGACAATGATTGACAGAAAAATTTGTAAAAATTCACAGAGCTAGGCAGTTTGGTAAGTTTTAAATGAAAATTATTGCGAATTCTCAAATAATTATATTTCTGGGTGTTTAGGGGACTAAAAAAAGCTTTTTTTGACCCAAGCGAGTGGGCTATCATTTGAAAGAGCACTTAATGTAGAAATCATTGCAATTATTTTTAGAATTTTGTGGTGCACAGTTGTTGAGTTGTTGTCAAAAAGTGCAAATTCCAGACCGTTTCCCCCTACGTTTCGACACTGATTGACAGAAAAATTTGCTAAAATTCACTTAGGAATTAATTCAGTAAATTATTTGTGATATAACATCACCCCGATGGAAAATCTCCCATCAAGAATAATATGAGAACTGAATCTAAAAAATTATGGTGCAAATTATGAAACTTTTTGCAATCCATACAATTTTAGAGCGATCTAGTTTCGAACCAATGAGAAAATTTTAAACTTTAAAAAAGTTTATCATTCTCATCAGGGCTAGCCGACAAGATAAACTCTACCAAAAAATGTCAACGCTAATGTATATAAAATTTTTTGTTTTTACACTTCGCTAGTGTTGTAACCTAATTTTTGGTTTATATACATTAGCGTTGACATTTTTTGGTAGAGTTTATCTAGTCGGCTAGCCCTGATGAGAATGATAAACTTTTTTAAAGTTTAAAATTTTCTCATTGGTTCGAAACTAGATCGCTCTAAAATTGTATGGATTGCAAAAAGTTTCATAATTTGCACCATAATTTTTTAGATTCAGTTCTCATTTCACTTAGGAAGTTTGATAAATTTTGAATGAATATTATAGCGAAGTCTCAAATAATTATATATCTGTGTGTTTATGGGACGGGGGAGAGAGGGTAAAAAAATGTCATATGAAGAAGCACTTGATTAAAGAAATATTTCAACTTTTTTTAGAATTTTGCAATTAACAGTTTTTGTGTTTTTAAAAAATATTTTTAGTATGTAGCCTCTCCACCCCTAAATTTCGGTGGTGTTGGTGTGATGATCTCAGTTTCTTTGTTTTGCATATTTAATTCCGTTTACACAGTGTCTTTTGAGTGCATATTTGATAATTGTACTAGACTTGTGGATATCACTGTTTGAACACACATGGCTGAAGCTCGTCCGATTACTTGCAACTCTGCCAGGCACGCAGTTACCGATTGCTTTATGCTAGTGACTCGCTAACAGGTCCAGTGTTCGTTACAAAGTATTTATTGATTTCGTCAATTCATATTTCCATAAAATATTTACTGATATCATTGATACATATTTTCATCAAGTATTTACTGATTTCATCAATGTATAATTTCATCAAATATTTGTCGATTTTATCAATTCATGTTTTCATCCGGCTGGATTATTGGCAACAACATTTTTGTTTTGTTTCAGCAAATTTTTGTAAAAATTTGCCATTTACTTTTTAATTTACTTTTATTTTCTCTATTCTATCATAAAATATTGGCCTATGTCATATTTTATCAGTGATAGGATTTTTTGTTTAGTTATCCATTCTTTAACAAAAAATATAAAAAAAAAACAAAAAAAGAAAGATTTACGTCCATCAACACCTTTGAACGTATGTTGTTGTGGGACCTTGGTCTTAAAAGATTTTTATGTGCTATTGTGACACATATTGTAATTCCTACTACACAACAAATTTTATTAAAAAAAAAAAAAAATAAAGCATTTTCAGCTCGTATTTTCATCGATTAAATATTAATCCAACTATTGTTGTTATTTAACGGCTCATGGTGAAAATCAAATAACATTAAACAAAAATAAAGTTTACTAGTTTTTTCTAGCCACATCAGAGATTCATTTAAAAAAATTGTAGGTAAAACAAAACAAACAATTGTCTGTTGAATTTATTCAAAAGACATGTACTTTGAATTCGTTTGAACAAACATGTCTGTTAATTGTCAGTTATCAACAAACATATTAGTTGAATATTTTTTAAAACTCTTACAAATTGTTCGTTGATTGGCGGTTAAAGAATAAAGAGTATGAAGAACGGTAACACGTGTTCGTAAAATAAATAAAAAAAGACAAAAATTGGCACTAAAAATGAATTAAAAAATAATTGTGATGTAAAGTCGATCGTCCAAAAACAAATTTTTATCTCGTCGGTGGTCGAGTTGGTTAACTAGTTAACCATTAACTCTGATCAGAAGGACCCGAATTGAGATAAAACATTTGTTACGGATCTTTCGCTTTTCAAGTCAATTTTTCATTCTATTGAATTGAATATCTAGTGTCTTATAATCACAAAAACTAACTAAATCAATATTTCATGATCAGCTGTAGTGTATAAAACAAAAATGATGAACAAAGTCTGACTTCTTAGTTGTAGCGGATAGAAAGGAACACAGAGCTGTAACGTCACAATAAAAAAAACGTTTTTTTTTATAAACCACGCTAAGAAGCGTCAATCAACATAATGTTAAATATTTTTCATGGAACGAAAATATTGTCATTTGACTACTAACCGACATATTCAAATATTATAAAAAGTAAACAAAAACAATATACTATAACTTATAACAAAAGAATTTCAATTTCAAAATAAATTTGTAAATAATAAAATATAAAAGACGTTTTTATCAATATTAAAATTTTCATTCTAAAATAACAAAGGTAAAAGTATAAAAAGGAAATGTAAATTTATGCAAATATTGATATAAGAAAAGAAAAAACAAACAATATGGAAAATGATTATCAAAAATGTTGGTCGAGAGATTGTTTTCAAATAACAAAGCTTCTTCCAACAGAATAATAGAAAATAAAATAATTTCATATCATTTATAATTGGATTGAATTGACAAAAAAATAAATATCAACAATAGACCACAAGAATATAACTCTTCCACGATTTTCTCTGAAAAAAAAATAATTATCTAGAATATTATCATAAACAATCCAAAAACTATAAAAACAATAATCAAATTAGAATCGAAACCTCCTCATGAACGTACGTTAACGTTGTCTAAATTACATTTAAAATTTTGTTTGACGTTGAATATTATATTAAAATTAGATTGAAATATATAGCAATATACTGTTTCAACATCTATTATATATTTATATACTCGTATATTCCCATTGATTTGATAACATTATTTTTATGTAATATGTTTGTCATTATGTGTGAAAATTTGCATTTTATTACGATAGAAAACACTAAAGTATGAACATTTTCGAACGTTCAGAAAATTAGCAAATTTTAAAATACATGTACCTTATTCGTTTTAATATAAACTCGATTTATCTCTAAAATAACAGATAGTGTAAGTAGATATTATTTTTAACTTAACGCAGCTCTTTGTTCATTAATTGATGGTATACCCGATAAGCGGTCTTTGGAGAATTTTTGTCCTAATTGAAATCTGTGACGACTTAAAGAGAAAGGAGATTATAGTTACCACGTAGTGAAATTACTTATATATGAGATGTTATGTTATTTTGTATAAAAAATCTAATTAAACTGTAAATAATAGATATACATATTGGCATGCTATTAGTAGTTGAAAAAAAAAACAAAATGAAAAAGCTAAATTGGTTAAGCAAAAAATAATAGAGAAAAAAGTTTAAAGGAGATCAAATAATAAATTGATGCAAAATATTCAATGAAATATTCAATTCAAAAAAATATTTACCTACAAACTGTTGTTTTAAACAAACTAAATACTTTTTATTATAAATTAAATACACGCATCAGTTTAATATTAAAGTGTTTTTTTTTGCAAAACTTTCTTTGTCATTTTTAATAACCAATAAAAGTGGGAGGAGTATTCAAAACAAAAGAATTACCTGTAAAATTAATGAATTTTGTTTATTTCCAAGGGGATTGAAAGAATATTTGTTTTTAATTATTTTACTTGATGGCACAAATTAAAACTCATAAAAATTTGGTAAAAATTTTTTTTGTGGAGTACAAAATTTTTTTCAACTTTATATTGTTTTAAATTTTCATTTGTTTTGGTAGACTAGACGGTGTAATAGAAATCACAGAATGTGTCAACAATAACATGCGCTCTCAGATGTTGATGGGTTTTTCCGCGACTCTCAACGGTGTATTGAGCAGTGATGTTTTTCCACCAACGAACGGTCCAATCCTCGCATTAATACCAATTGTTTTGAGCAATCTTTAATGGTAGTCGAACATGTTCACCAGATATTGGTTATGCTGGTAGTCATGTCAAAAACCAGCTGTTTAAGAATGACTAACGATCCCAACCCCTCACCTCACATTCGTGGAAGCCAACAATAAACAATTTTGGGGACGAGATAGAAAAATAAATAACATGACAACAACAAACAACAATAAGTTAAGCAATCAGATCAATTTCTAAATATAAGGGTAACTGAGATAAAAACCAAGCAACAAGATAATATGCACAAGTGAAAAACTGTAAAATATAATCCTAATCCAGACGAAAAGATATATGCCTCCTCATGAAGAATAAATAAAGAGAACTAAAAATAGAAAAATCTCCCTGGAGTACCCAGAAACCTTATACAGTCATACGGCATTCATAGAAACCGATTAAGTTTTGATAGACAAATCATATATTAATCCAAAGTTTAACTCATTCAAGTAACGAAATCAAATAAAAATTCAAGAAACCATAAAATATAAACACGGACTATAGCCATACCGGGACACAAATAGGAATAAACAAAGCATATGCCAAAATTTTAAAAGAGTTTTTGACACCATAGCACAAACTAAGAATGTAAGAAAATCTTAAATTCTCTTATGATTTGCTAACTTATTTCGGCACTACTGATACTGAAGATGATAAGGCAATTATCGAAACAAGTCAAATAACTAATAAATAAGTTTAATATCAACAAAAAAAATTAAAAAATACTTCACACGACGGGAAATTTACAATTTTTTAAATGTTTTTATAATAAAGTTTTTAAAATAAATTACTATTATTTTTAAAAAGGTAAAAGTTGGATTCAATTCAGTTACTTCACTAACATATCGGCAATTTATACACAATATTATATAGTTCAATGTAAAATAATTCTTTAAAGTTTATATGATATAATTAATTCGCCCAAAATTAAATTAAACTGTAAAAAATATTCATCAGTACCTTTTATATATAAGGACTCCCAGCAATAATAAATTTCGAACTCGTTCTAAGTATCACCAAAATATAAATGACTATTATTTTTAATTTTTGACATATTATTATGGTATTCACACTTTTTAAAGCTTTCAATGTTTATATCTAGAGGGCCAGGTGAATATCAAGCAAAAAATAATGAATGCACTCATTCTTTAAATATATTTTTTATAATTCAGCAAATTGATAATTCGTAAATTCTAAACGATAATATTAAATATTAATAAGATAATTAATATTTTTTAGATAAATTACACTCGAAAATGCACTTTACTTTTATCGTAAGGCAGTGGAGAACGGAGAATTGAGCTATGGGGGGTTTTAGATAAAAATTTAATTTGATTTTTATGGTTTTAGGGTTCCGTTTTTATACGGAACACTACTGGTGAGATTACGATGTGATTTTGTGTTAAAATCGGTTATCTCATAAACTATAAATCCTATAGTTTCAGGCCCATAGGATTCATAGCCCACTTACCCCACTTAGACTGCGTTCCAATTGATGCTAAATTGTACTAAAAGTGTTAAATCAATTTAGTCAACTTTTTATTTGACTAAATTAGAATTTTGTTTCTAAATTATTTTAAAAAAATTGATGTTTTTATCAATATCGTACAACTTAATTACATAAATTTAAATTACAATGGGACGACTTTGATAAATCAAATTTAGATTTAGCAGCTTTGTACAATTTAGCAGCTAATTGGAACGCAGTCGTAGTTCCGAACCTATTGAATAAAAAAAACTTCTAGAGTCTTAGGAAATATAGAAAAAGTGGTAACTTTTGAACGAAAAATATAGCGAAGTGTAAAATTCTCATAATTGTATTTAATAAGGGGGTGGGCATGAGAAGGGGAAGAACACCATTTAAAACCTAGCCATGTTGGATGTCATATGAAATAGCACTTAATTCAACAAACAATGTATTTTTTATAGAATTTTGCAGAGCACAGTTTTTTAATTATTCTCAAAAAAGTGCAACAAAAAGTTGGTCCCAACTCCCACTTAATTGACAGAAAATTTTTAAAAAACTCACAGAAAAAGGAAGTTTGATAAACTCTGAACGAAAACTATAGCGAAGTGTTACATAGTTATTTTTCTATATTTTGAGGGGGTGCAATTGGGAAAGGGTGAAACAAATCTTTTTTGAACGTAACAAGTAGAGTGTCATATGAAAGATTACTTTATTTAAAAAACATTGTAATTTTTTTTAGAATTTTACGGTGCACAGGTTTTGATTCATTCATTATCAAAAAAAGTGCAACTGAAATTTGGTGCCCCCCTCCTTACGTTTTGACGTTTATTGACAGATAAATTTTAAAATACAGGCAGAAATAGGAAATTTGATAAACCTTAAACTAAAACTATAGCGAAGTACCACATATTTATTTTTCTCTATCTCAGGGGGTTAGATTGAGGAAGAGTGAAAAACATCGTTTTTGATCCTAACAAGGAAAGAGCACTTGACCGACTTTTTTTATGTATAAAAAATAAGGTTAAAAAATAAAATAAAAATTGGTATTTAAATATAATATAAATATAGGGTTATGAATTATAGTTCAAATTGAATTCAAGATTAAAATATATGGAGGAAATCTCAAGCTCTGAGATATCAAGACTTCCGTCTGGGTTAAGAATTTTGATATAGTTTTCGGCAAAAAACTTTTATGAGGACATGGTTTTTAGTTTTGGGCAGCGATGAATATCAAACATAACTTTTTGTTATAGTACATGCATTTTTTATCTCTGTTTAGATATGTATTACAAAACTAACACGAAACATCAATACGTTGTCGGAAAATTATAACAGATCATAAATTAACATAATTTAGTGATAAGATTAAACAATCAGCAAGCTACTCAAATACCTCTAGATTTAGCGTTTCGGGAAAATATTTCAAAATCACAAATTCATATTTCTTTCAAAATTCCAAAACTGTTGTAAAATAAAATAAAATCAAAAATTCAAACTTTTTTCAAACAAAATTCTAAAAATATTCCAAAAATTCTTACAAAATCAAAAATTGAAACTTTTTTCAAAATCCTAAAAATATATAAAAAATTCAAATATTTTTTTTCTAAATTCTAAAAATATTTCAAAAAGTAGAATAAAATCAAATTTAAAACTTTTTTTAAATTCTAATAATATTCCAAAAAGACGAAAATTCAAACTGTTTCCAATATTCTAAAAATATTGCAAAAATTATAACAATATCAAAAATTGAAACTTTTTCCAAAATTACAATAAAATCAAAAATTTTTCAAAATTCTAAAACTATTCCAAAAATTCTTACAAAATCAAAAAATGAAACTTTTTCAAAATTCCAAAAATATTTCAAAAACTATAACAAATTTAAAAATTTCCATGTTAAATGTTTCGTAAACAAACAGCTAAATTTTTTTAGTCCCTAAAATTATTTAAAAAATAAATGAAATCATTTTTTGACACACTTGACAATATTTTTTTGACAAACTTATAATGCAATAAAATCTCAAAAATAATAATTTCATGTTCATTATACATTTCATTTCATACAAATAACTAATTTTATTGTTTTCTAAAAAAATAAATGAAAATTTTTCTTTTGACACACTTGACATTATATTTTTGACTAACTTATAATTCTCAATAATAATAATAAAATTTCGTGTCGTGCAAATATTTACTTTTATTTTTCCAAAAAATTGGGAAAAAAAATATATAAAAATCTTTCTATTGACACCCTTGACAACATTTTTTTGACAAACTTATAATGCCATAATTCTCAATAATAATAATAAAATTTCATGTCATACAAATAATTAATTTTATTTTATTCCAAAAATTTGGTAAAAGAATAAATAAAAATCTATCTTTTGAGACACTTGACAACAATTTTTAGACAAACTTATAAAGCCATAATTCTCAAAAATTTCATGTCAAACAAATAATTAATTTTATATTTTTACAGACATACATAGATTTTTTTTGTTTGCTGTTTTAGAATCAGTAGGTCCTAAAACGTCGAGAAATGCCAAAAAGAGTTGGGCTAAGAATTTCATTTTTAGCTCATGAATGTAATACTTACGTCTTTCAGACCGAAGTAATTTCATGTCATACAAATAAAATTAATTTTATTTTTTCCAAAAAATAGGGTAAAATAATAAATAAAAATCTTTCTTTTGACACTCATTACAGCATTTTTCTGACAAACTTATAATGCAATAATCTAGTTTTTAGTCTCACATACCAATCCCGACCATCAAGATTTCTTCATATTCAATGTTTCTATTCTATTTATTATTAATTATTCTATTAATCACTTAAAATGAAGGTCTTTTAAGAAAAAATATATAAATTTCCTTGTTTTGACACACACACAAATTTTTTAAATCCGTCCAGCGGTTTTCTAGATTTCGTCGGTTGTGACGGCAGACAAAGATACATTTTTTTTTCGCTTTTTTAGAATCAGTAGGTTCTAAAACGTTGAGAAATGCCAAAAAAGTGTGGGTAAAAATTTCACTTTTGCCTCATGAATGCAATACTTAAGTTTTTTCAAAACCGAAGTTATCATATGTGCATACACAAAATAATTACTGTTATTATGAAGTAAGGGATTTGATAGAGACAATTAGGTTTTTACTATGGTATATTGAAATGTTAATTCCCTGTAAGTGTATATTATAATAATTTTTTAACCGATTTTATGCAACATGGGGGGTTTGAACCCCCAGCAACCCTCCCCCCCCCGCCTGCGTACGCCACTATCGTAAGGCATGGCAAGTTTTGTAAACCCGGGTAAAGAAATTTGTTATATAATCTGTTATTAAAATAGGTATTTGTAAAAATTCGTTTTCTGCACTGTAGTCATCGTCCTCACATTCTTCTAAGATAAAATTAGCTGCTGTACGCTCCATTACGGTACGAATCCCACATTTATTGATTAACTTTACAGATGACTCTTATTTTCCATTTTTTCAAGAATTTTACACCCAGGAATACATTTTATTAATTCTAGATTGTTTTGACTTTTTTGACAACTCACTTTGATGTTTTTCCCAACAAAAAAAAATTAAAAAATACTTCACACGGCGGGAAATTCACAATTTTTAAAATGTTTTTATAATAAAATTTTTAAAATAAATTACTATTATTTTTAAAAAGGTAAAAGTTGGATTCAATTCAGTTACTTCACTAACATATCGGCAATTTATACACACTATTAATTAGTTCAATGTAAAATATAATTAATTCGCCCAAAATTAAATTAAACTGTAAAAAGTATTCATCAGTACCTTTTATATAAAAGGACTCCCAGCAATAATAAATTTCGAACTCGTTCTAAGATCACCAAAATATAAATGACTATTATTTTTAATTTTTGACATATTATTATGGTATTCACACTTTTTAAAGCTTTCGATGTTTATATCTAGAGGGCCAGTGAATATCAAGCAAAAAATAATGAATGCACTCATTCTTTAAATATATTTTTTTTACTACTTGCATGACAAATTTCAATTATTTACTCAAAAACCCAAGACAAAAGTTATTTTTCTCAGCTAAGGTTACTAATAATTATTCCCCACACCTAATAATAAGTATTTTAGCACCTTAGTAAATAATGAAAATATAATTTTTGTTCGTTTGTTAACTGAGTTCATCTTTGAATTTTTTTAGTTTCTTCCTAAAATAATAATAATATATTAAAAAATAATAAGCGTTTTGATTTTATTTTAATAATAATAAATAATGAATGAATGCAAAAACTTCTTTGCAACTATAGTTTAATTTATTTGAAATTTTAATTCGTGTTAAACAGAATTCTGTTGAAATTTAGTTTAGTTGTGAGTTGTAGACTAAAAAAATTCTAAATTTGGCTCAACAATATTGAATAGATTTTCAATTCAATTCAATTCATGTCAAAAATAAATAAAAGCTATATTTTTTGATGCAAAGCATATGTGATTTTTATATAGTTTTAAGAAAATTAATTGAAAATTAATTTCTAACTAAGCAGCCCTGAATTATAAATATCCAATACGCAATCCAATGATATGATACACAATGTTTCACCAAATCAAAATTTTTATTTATTCACCATTTGCTTATTAATTGACATTTTATTTTGTGAGAAATTAAGAGTTTTAGTGCATTTTTTATATCAAGTAGTAAAAAAAATAGTTTATAAACCTCGGTGAAGAAAATTTTCTCCATTTCGGTGCTTAATTCGCTCGAAACTTCGTTTCTCGCGAATTAATATCCACCTCAATGTAGAAAATTTACTTTATCACCTCGGTATATAATGTACTATTTTATAATTCAGCAAATTGATAATTCGTAAATTCTAAACGATAATATTAAATATTAATAAGATAATTAATATTTTTTAGACAAATTACACTCGAAAATGCACTTTACTTTTATTGTAAGGCAGTGGAGAACGGAGAATTGAGCTATGGGGGGTTTTAGATAAAAATTTAATTTGATTTTTATGGTTTTAGGGTTCCGTTTTTATACGGAACACTACTGGTGAGATTACGATGTGCTTTTGTGTTAAAATCGGTTATCTCATAAACTATAAATCCTATGGGCCTGAAACCTACCCAGGCTATGGGTAGGTTTCAGGCCCATAGGATTTATAGCCCACTTACCCCACTTAGACTGCGTTCCAATTGATGCTAAATTGTACTAAAAGTGTTAAATCAATTTAGTCAACTTTTTATTTGACTAAATTAGAATTTTGTTTCTAAATTATTTTAAAAAAATTGATGTTTTTATCAATATCGTACAACTTAATTACATAAATTTAAATTACAATGGGACGACTTTGATAAATCAAATTTAGATTTAGCAGCTTTGTACAATTTAGCAGCTAATTGGAACGCAGTCTTAGTTCCGAATAGGGTTACCAACTGAGTATTTTTCACCCGGAGACTCAGGGTTTGCCGGCAAATCTCCGGGCTCAGGGCTTGGAAGGCAAATCTCCGGGCGAAATAGTAAATACATAAAAAATAAAAAAATGTCAAATTTCTTTCAATTCAAGTAAACAGAATTCGTTTGAAAACAAAAGAAACGAAACTCTGTGTATTAGAAAACGGCCGAGTTTAGTTTTGCAATGAGTTTTTGGTTATTTATGTTGGTTCATTGGATATTTTGTTTTTCCATATTACGTATAAGCTAATTGATGTTTTATGTCTATATATTGGATTAATGCTAATAGTTTTTTGTTGTTAATTTTGAATGGTTTTGACATTTGAATTTAATTAGTTGCCCATATAAAACTGTACGTATCTTAATTTTACTATTAAATAATAAATATCAGTCAAATCAAAATAATCCCAAACAAAACAATGACAATTAAAGAAAATGTTATTATTTATTTATTTATTTATTTATTTATTTATTTATTTATTTAATTATACATAATAAATTACAAGTAGGGTACTCCTCTCAGAAGTTACAAACAACTGTAGGGCCCTTTCTAAGTATGTAATTTTGCGGATTGACGTATTATTTTGGATTGTGATTTCATTTCTGGCTTAAAAAAGTATTTGTTTTAAAATTTGTGCAAATGCACAGGGGTCCCCTAGGTAGCGATTTTGTACCATTATCTCTCCTGTTAATTCTCTAGTGTAGAAAATTATCTCTCCTGAAGAAAACTAAAAACAAAGTCTACATACCAACACTCAAATTTCCTCTCAAGATAAATTCAAATACAATACACATCGAACCAATCACGACGTGACATTTATGGACACGTGACATATTTACAATTTAAATGAATCAATCAAAGACGATTGTATATATTTCAATTTATCTCTGCTTTTATTTCTCTAAGAGAGAAAATGGTACAAAATTTCTACCCTAGTTGAATTATATTTTTATATATTATAAAATCTCCGGGTCGCGTGCTTTCAAGAGTTGGTAACCCTAGTTCCGAACCTATTGAATAAAAAAAACTTCAAGAGTCTTAGGAAATATAGAAAAAGTGGTAACTTTTGAACGAAAAATATAGCGAAGTGTAAAATTCTCATAATTGTATTTAATAAGGAGGTGGGCATGAGAAGGGGAAGAACACCATTTAAAACCTAGCCATGTTGGATGTCATATGAAATAGCACTTCATTCAACAAACAATGTATTTTTTTATAGAATTTTGCAGAGCACAGTTTTTTAATTATTCTCAAAAAAGTTCAACAAAAAGTTGGTCCCAACTCCCACTTAATTGACAGAAAATTTTTAAGAAACTCACGAAAAAGAAGTTTGAATAAAAAAGGAAGTTTGATAAACTCTGAACGAAAACTATAGCGAAGTGTTACATAGTTATTTTTCTATATTTTGAGGGGGTGCGATTGGGAAAGGGTGAAAAAAATATTTTTTGAACGTAACAAGTAGAGTGTCATATGAAAGATTACTTTATTTAAAAAACATTGTAATTGTTTTTAGAATTTTACGGTGCACAGGTTTTGATTCAATCATTATCAAAAAAAGTGCAACTGAAATTTGGTGCCCCCCTCCTTACGTTTTGACGTTTATTGACAGATAAATTTTAAAATACAGGCAGAAATAGGAAATTTGATAAACCTTAAACTAAAACTATAGCGAAGTACCACATATTTACTTTTCTCTATTTTGAGGGGGTGAGATTGAGGACGAGTGAAAAAAATCGTTTTTGATCCTAACAAGGAAAAAGCACTTGACCGACTTTTTTTTATATTTAAAAGGTTAAAAAATAAAATAAAAATCGGTATTTAAATATAATATAAATATAGGGTTATGAATTATAGTTCAAATTGAATTCAAGATTAAAATATATGGAGGGGCTGAAATCTCAAGCTCTGAGATATCAAGACTTCCGTCTGGGTTAAGAATTTTGATATAGTTTTCGGCAAAAAACTTTTATGAGGACATGGTTTTTAGTTTTGGGCAGCGATGAATATCAAACATAACTTTTTGTTAAAGTACATGTATTTTTTATCTCTGTTAAGATATGTATTACAAAACTAACACGAAACATCAATACGTTGTCGGAAAATTATAACAGATCATAAATTAACATAATTTAGTGATAAGATTAAACAATCAGCAAGCTACTCAAATACCTCTAGATTTAGCGTTTCGAGAAAATATGTCAAAATCACAAATTCATATTTCTTTCAAAATTCCAAAACTGTTGTAAAATAAAATAAAATCAAAAATTCAAACTTTTTTCAAACAAAATTCTAAAAATATTTCAAAAATTATTACAAAATCAAAAATTGAAACTTATTCCAAAATCATAAAAATTATAATAAAATCAAAAATTTAAAATTTTTCAAAATTCTAAAACTATTCCAAAAATTCTTACAAAATCAAAAACTGAAACTTTTTCAAAATTCCAAAAATATTTCAAAAACTATAACAAATTCAAAAATTTTCATGTTAAATGTTTCGTAAACAAACAGCTAAATTTTGTTTTCCTAAAAATTATTTAAAAAAATAAATGAAATCATTTTTTGACACACTTGACAATATTTTTTTGACAAACTTATAATGCAATAAAATTCTCAATAATAATAATTTCATGTTCATTATACATTTCATTTCATACAAATAACTAATTTTATTGTTTTCTAAAAAAATAAATGAAAGTTTTTCTTTTGACACACTTGACATTATATTTTTGACTAACTTATAATTCTCAATAATAATAATAAAATTTCGTGTCGTACAAATATTTTCTTTTATTTTTCCAAAAAAATTGGGGAAAAAAATATATAAAAATCTTTCTATTGACACCCTTGACAACATTTTTTTGATAAACTTATAATGCCATAATTCTCAATAATAATAATAAAATTTCATGTCATACAAATAATTAATTTTATTTTATTCCAAAAATTTGGTAAAAGAATAAATAAAAATCTATCTTTTGAGACACTTGACAACAATTTTTAGACAAACTTATAATGCCATAATTCTCAAAAATTTCATGTCAAACAAATAATTAATTTTAATTAAAAAATCCCATATAATGTAGAGGCATTTCCATAATATGGAGTCTAATGACAGTGGAAAAATTCAACTTAAGTAAAAAATAATTAAGTGATGAAGAAGTTTCAACTTTGAAATTGTCATCGCCTCAACGGCGTAATCGATAGCGTGTCTGCCTAAGGATTCGAGCCGGGCACTGACGAGGGTAGGTTCGAATCTGATCCGAAACACGTAAAATGTGAATTGTAGTTTTTTTTCTGAGAAACTTCAAACCATACCTTTGAATTGAAAATATTCCAATTACTTCTTTACTTACTTGAGTTTAATTGATCTCAAAAATCCAAAATAAATTTAAAATTCCCATAATGTAGTCTAATGTTAATACATATAGAACTACAAATTGACCAAGTGTCAGCCATTGATTTCACATTGATTGGAAACAATCAATAATGACTATACAATCGTGACTTAGGATGTTAATTAGAATAGAAATGTTCCCCATTCTATGAATTCACACAAAGTATTGTCTAGAAATTTAATGCAAAAAATCCCATATAAATAATTAATTTTATATTTTTACAGACATACATAGATTTTTTTTGTTTGCTGTTTTAGAATCAGTAGGTCCTAAAACGTCGAGAAATGCCAAAAAGAGTTGGGCTAAGAATTTCATTTTTAGCTCATGAATGTAATACTTACGTCTTTCAGACCGAAGTAATTTCATGTCATACAAATAAAATTAATTTTATTTTTTCCAAAAAAATAGGGTAAAATAATAAATAAAAATCTTTCTTTTGACACTCATTACAGCATTTTTCTGACAAACTTATAATGCAATAATCTAGTTTTTAGTCTCACATACCAATCCCGACCATCAAGATTTCTTCATATTCAATGTTTCTATTCTATTTATTATTAATTATTCTATTAATCACTTAAAATGAAGGTCTTTTAAGAAAAAATATGTAAATTTCCTTGTTTTGACACACACACAAATTTTTTAAATCCGTCCAGCGGTTTTCTAGATTTCGTCGGTTGTGACGGCAGACAAAGATACATTTTTTTTGCTTTTTTAGAATCAGTAGGTTCTAAAACGTCGAGAAATGCCAAAAAAGTGGGGTAAAAATTTCACTTTTGCCTTATGAATGCAATACTTAGGTATTTTCAAAACCGAAGTTATCATATGTGCATACACAAAATAATTACTGTTATTATGAAGTAAGGGATCTGATAGAGACAATTAGGTTTTTACTATGGTATATTGAAATGTTAATTCCCTGTAAGTGTATATTAGAATAATTTTTTAACCGATTTTTGCAACATGGGGGGTTTGAACCCCCAGCAACCCTCCCCCCCCCCTGCGTACGCCACTATCGTAAGGCATGGCAAGTTTTGTAAACCCGGGTAAAGAAATTTGTTATATAATCTGTTATTAAAATAGGTATTTGTAAAAATTCGTTTTCTGCACTGTAGTCATCGTCCTCACATTCTTCTAAGATAAAATTAGCTGCTGTACGCTCCATTACGGTACGAATTCCACATTTATTGATTAACTTTACAGATGACTCTTATTTTCCATTTTTTCAAGAATTTTACACCCAGGAATACATTTTATTAATTCTAGATTGTTATGACTTTTTTGACAACTCACTTTGATGTTCTTTCCATATTAATTGAAGCTATATTTTAATCCTATTTCATCCATTCAGCAATTATCGTGAACGTGGGTTATGACTCCATGGAGGATTTCATCTTGTTTTTCTTTAAAGATTAACATAGGCAGTAGTTTTCTGTAATCCGCACAACGTGGTTTAACTAGTAAGTTTTCGTAAGTTTTTGTAATTGTAGTAAGTTTTTTCGTAAACTTTTGTTTTGTCTATTGTCACTTATCTGGTGCCAGCGAAGATTAAAGCTAAAATTTGGGCTAATTTATGCTAATTCTATGAAGTTCTATAATTGTAGCTACATAGTCAATCGGCATTTTTAAGCAAGCCTGGATTTCATTTACGCATAGAAAATCCATCTCTTTTCATAAATCTAAAGCAGTAAGAAAACGATCATATTAAATTCAATTTTATTTTACATTTTATGTGAGTAGCTAAGGTATGTGAGTTCTGGCACAAAAACGTGTGGGTTTTTTAATGGAGGTCCAAAATTGCGAAAATTGTCAACCTTATGACGTCACAATGCGTTTTCACTCCGACACAGGTTTTTTTCCGAATTTTCTCTCAGAATCATGCCGGAAAAGCGTGGAATGGCTTATTTAATTTCTGGAATGCGGCACTCGAGTCTTGTGTATTGTGTCTCCGCTGCGGCCGCATGGCAAGCTGGCTAGTATTAAATGCTTAAGCACTTAATCTTTTACTTGGGGAGGTAACATTTATATAAATTTATTTATTTAAATATTTGTTCTACTATGACGTCACAATTTATGGAGGAAGTGAAAGTACAAAGAGTCATTCATGCGTGACGTCAAAAGAAAGTGAATAATTTGTATTTATTTGTTAAAGAAAAATAAAATATTTGTATACTAGTTTTGTGGATGTGAAAGTTATTTTATTTTACCGTTGATCGGCTAGATATAAATTGAATATATTGCATGTGTATGAAATTATTTTATTAATTTTAAGTCAAGTTCAGTTCAACCTTCATTTAATCAGTTCAACCTTCATTTAAAATGTGAAACACAAAGCATTATCAGACATGTAGCAAATCTTAACAAATGAATTTGGAAGACAAAGAGAGAGACATTGAATATATATCAAAGCAAGTGACTTCAAGAGATAACATTTCTGTATTTGTTTTTAAGTTTTACTTTTGATTTTTTTAAATCAATTATCATGTTCAACTTTAATTTTTGTTTTTTGTTTTTGATGCATGAGTTTGACATAATCGATATCGATGGCATGAATGACGTGGCTGATGACATCACAAAACAATCATTTTAAATAAAGATATAAAATAATTACTTGCAGATTTTGTGTTAACACACTGATATTTTTGATTGTAAGTTTTGTATTTGTAATTATTGGATGAAGATAATCTGAATACTACGATGTCTAATTATTTATGACGTCATATATGAAGAAAAAGATTTAAAAAAATTGGTATACAAATAACAAAATATATTACAAGACAAGATGAAACATATTAATTCAAAATTTTCATAAAGAAATTTCACTGATATCAAGAATGTGAAATTCAGAATGATAAATGTGTTTTTCTTCGGTCTGAAAGGCCTAAGTATTACATTCATGAGCTCAAAGTGAAATTCTTATCCCCACTTTTATTGGCATTTCTCGACGTTTTAGGACCTCCTGATTCTAAAAAAGCAACAAAAAAAAATTTTATGTCTGTCTGACGGCCGGCCGTCACAACCGACAAAATCTAGAAAACCGCTGGACGGATTTAAAAAAATTTTTTTTCTAAAAATAGGTTTACTCAATTGAAAGAGCTCAAAGGACGATGTGTTCGATAACTGTACCGGAAGTGTGTCAAAAAATCGTCAAGTGTGTCAAAACAAGGAAATTTGCTTATTTTTTGCTTAAAAAACGTTCATTTTAAGTGAATACGAGTAGGAACATTAAATTTGGAGAAATCTTAATGATCGGGATTGGTATGTGAGACCAAAATCTAGATTATTTCATTTTAAATTTGTCAAAACAATGTTGTCAAGTGTGTCAAGAGAAAGATTTTTATTTATTTTTTTACCCAATTTTTTGAAAAGAAATTAAATTAATAATTTGTATAATATGAAAATATTTTATTATTATACAGAATTATGGCATTATAAGTTTGTCAAAAAAATAATTTCAAGCGTGTCAAAAAATGATTTCATTGATTTTTTTAGCCAATTTTTTGGGAAAAAAAATGCAGCTGTTTTAAGGACGTAAATGTAATTGAAAATGAAATTGGACATGGAAATTTTTTAATTTGTTATGTTTTTGATATTTCCGGAATTATGAAAAAAAATTGTATTTTTGATTTTGTAATAATTTTTGCAATATTTTTAGAATTTTGGGAAAAGTTTTTATTTTTGATTTTGTAAGAATTTTTGGAATGTTTTTGGAATATTGAAAAAAGTTTCAATTTTTGATATTGTAATAATTTTTGGAATATTTTTAGAATGTTGAAAAAAGTTTCATTTTATTATAATTTTTACAATATTTTTGGAATTTTGAAAGAAATATGAATTTGTGATTTTGTAATATTTTCTCGAATCGCTGAATTGAATTGAATGAAGGTTTTTGAATAGTTTGTTGAAAATGAAAATGAAATTGTACAAGGACATTTTTGAATTTGTTATAGTTTTTGAATATTTTTGTAATTTTGAAAAAGTTTCAATTCTTGATTT
Source organism: Diogma glabrata (assembly GCA_963693315.1). Taxonomy (NCBI): domain Eukaryota; kingdom Metazoa; phylum Arthropoda; class Insecta; order Diptera; family Cylindrotomidae; genus Diogma; species Diogma glabrata. The sequence goes on along the minus strand of OY856188.1, from coordinate 246,721,648 downwards.
TGTAAGAATTTTTGGAATATTTTTAGAATTTTTAAAAAATTTTAAATTTTGATTCTATTATAATTTTTATAGTTTTGGAAACAGTTTCAATTTGATATTTGATAGTGTTATAATTTTTGCAATATTTTTAGTTTTGGAAAAACTTTGAATTTTTAAGAATTTTTGAAATATTATTAGAATTTAGAAAAAGTTTGAATATTTGATTTTATTCCAATTTTTGGAATATTTTTAGAATTTTGAAAAAAAAAATTTCAGTTTTATGCATAGTTAGAATTTTAGAATTTTGAAAAGTTTCAGTTTTTGAATTTTCAAGAATTTCTGGAATATTATTAGAATTTAGAAAAAGTTTAAATATTTGATTTTATTCTAATTTTGTGAATATTTTTGGAATTTTGAAAAAAGTTTCAATATTTGATTTTGTATAATTTTTGCAATATTTTCAGAATTTTTGAAAAAAAGTTTAATCTTTGATTTTGTAATAATTTTTGGAATATTTTTAGAATTTTGAAAAAAGATTGATTTTATTTCATTTTTACAATATATTTGCAATTTTGTTCTTTCAAAATTTGAATTTATGAATTTGTGATTTTGTAATATTCTCTAGAAACGCTAAATGGAGAGGTTTTTGAGTAGTTTGCTGAGTATATCATCTTTTTACTAAATTATGTTAATTTATGATCTGTTATAATTTTCCAGCATCGTATTGATGTTTCGTACTAGTTATGTAATAAATTTCTAAAGATTAAAAAAAATACTTGTACTTTGACAAAGAGCTATGTTTGGTATACATCGCTGGCCAAAACTAAAAACCATGTCCTCATAAAAGGTTTTTGACGAAAAGTATATCAAAATCCTTAATTCAGACTGAAGTCTTGATATCTCAGAGCTAAGAGATTTCAGTCCCTCCATATTTTTGATTTCGGTTATATGAAATCAAGAATATAACATTGAAATAAAAGTAGTTTTTGGTCGCAATTTATGGAGAAAGTGAAAGTATAAAAAGTCATTCATGCGTGACGTCATTTCCATAAAATAAATTATTCTTCTAATATTAAATTTTAACGTTTGTATTATGAGATTAAAAGCGTCTAGTTATTTAATTATTTGTTAATATAAATTTATTTCCATTATTTTAAAATGACCCCAGGCTAAAGATTCATAATTTCCCTTAATTAAAAATCTTTTGTCATCATGAGGACTAAGTGCAGTTTTTATTTGAGTACACTGAAAAAAACATGTCTTATTTCCAATCGAAATGCAATTGTCTCAACCTCACCGTGCGGTCACATATTGCGAATCAGACTACGAAATTGCTTTAACAACTCTACAATTATAAATCGATGAAGTTGAGACAATCACACGGAATATTTATGTGAAAATAAAATATAGTTCAATTAATTTCATATACTTAAACTTTAAAATGAAAAATTCATGATATAAGGCCAAAGAAAATCTTTTTCAGTGATATAGTTATTATCTTTATTCAACTACTATTATATTGGATATAACACTTTATATTTTAAACAAACCTCATTCTGTTGTTAGGAAAATGTTATCGTGTAGTTGTCCCAATCACAGTGAAATTGTTTGAAAATAATTTTTCTTTGCATGAATAATCAACTGCCAACTTCAAGATGAGGTTGTCATGAACTTCAATTTTTTTTCAGTGTAACTGAACTAACAACGTGTTTCTTCGATTGAATTAAATTTTGAGGAATTTTTTTTATTTCTTTATCATTACGACATGTAATATAATCATCAAATGTTATTCTACATTTTACTTCTTGTTTTTTCACCCCTTTTGCTTTTTAGTTTCTTTACTTACATCATTACTTTGTACTTTATGAGCATACATTTTTGATCGTAAACCAACAAATTTAGTAATTATTGATCCATTGTTTTCATCTTTCATCATACCAGGAACTTTTTCATTTACAAGTGGAATATTCCAAATATTAAATCAATATGATAATCACTGGTATCAAAATGTGTAAAAAAAAAATTTTAAATATTAGCATTATTCTCCAACTAGATTAACCTATATACCATATATTGTATTAAATTTTATAATTTTGTCTAAAACAGTAAATAAAAATTTGCGTCCGTTTTAATAATTCCTATAATGAATACATGACATTTGGTACAACGAAATTTTTGTTTTGTTTTATGACTAGATGTTCATTGTCATTGTGCAACAATCGCCAGTACCATTGGCGCAACGGGTTTGTTATATTCATTACTAATATTGTTCAACAATCGCCTGTATTTTTGGTGCAACGATTGGTGTTTATATTGATTTATGGTTCGTATGAAACAATCGCCGGTACCATTGTCGCAACGAATTGTTATTTTATTGAATTAATTTATATTTTATTCACTATAATTGGCTTGTAAAGAAGGAGCATGAAGGGTTGGATCAATTACAAATAATGGAGTGAGTGAAACATTTTAATTTTTAAATATAATAATTATATTTGATGTGGTGTGGTGTGGGTGAGGTTTTTTGCTTTGTTAGGTCGTCAGAGTCTTATTCTCTGTTCACTTGAATATGTCTTCTTCTGAAAATGTTCGTGCAATTCAGCATTGAAAGGCATTATTGAACTCATAGACTGCAGATAGTTGGAAATTTAAATTGCAAGACACACAACTCCTGAAATGTTCCTGATAGTTATTTCATTATCAGGAATGCACATTATGTTTCTTGCATCTTACTTAAGATAAAAGTGAGTTCAAACCATAAGTGAAATCAAATCTTATGTTTACTCCGATAAAATTAATATAAATAAATTAAATTAGCACACCAAATTTTATTGGTTTATTTATTATCTATTTATTTTAAAATATTTATTTTTTGACTCAGTTTTTTTAGTTAAACTCAATAAATATTATTAAAATTGAGTATCATCGTGATGATGAAGCATAAGTAAACTCAGTATATTTGTTTGTTTGTGCAGTTGAGATTGAATGTCGATTCACAAGCTTCTAAGGAATTTCTTAATTGTTTGTTTAAAATCAGCTTATATTATTTTCTAATCTACTTTATTTAAAGATTATAACTTCTTATTTAATTATCAATTTTTTGTGTGTTTAATAAAGATTCAAATATTATTTTTTTCAAATTGATAAGAAAAAAAAATATATAGAGATAAAAAATGTATCAATTGTTTAAGTTACAGCATCTTAAATTTCCATTTTATTTTACTGTGAATTATAAAATTTAAGATTAAAACATTTTAATTAATTTGTCTTCATGAAATTTCGATGTATGTTGTTGTTATTTATTTACATTTAATTAATTATGTTTTGTGTGATTTTAATTTATGTTGATTTGTTGAATTATATTAATGATGTGTTGATAAACGAATTAATTTTGATAACAAACTAAAAAAAATTAAGACATATTATGATAATGAAATTGAAAAATTTTTTCTTGCTTGCAACTTAAAATATAAGTTGTAAGACATTATCTGTTCTAGTGTTGATTTTCAGTTTGCTTTTCTATTATGTTCAATAGAAAAAATCAGTAAATCTTGGATTTATTGAAAAATAAAAAAAAAAATCGAAATAAATTCGTTTTCAATTGACACTGACAGTGTAATCTATATAATGAAAAAAAAATTCTCAACTCCAATGAAGAACGAAGGTATACAAACATTTTGCAGTAAAAAATTGCAGGCAAAAATTGTTGCAGTAAAAAAGCTTCAATATAAAATAATTTTAATTTGAAGTTATTTTAGATTCTTTGTATTTTCCCTTTTTTTTTAGAAATTTCTACTTTTTGATTGTTTCTATTTGTATTTGGAATTGATTAAAATAGCTTTCAGTGATGTGTTGGATTACTTGAAACAATTTTTATTGAATTAACAAATAATGGGTTTTTATTTGATTAAAATACATTTAGCTTATAGATACTCATCTTGTTTATTTTGTTTCATTTGCAACATTAATTCTAGCCAGAAGAAGTAATGAGCTTAAAACAAAATTAAATATAGGAAGTTTGGTTTTAATATGTGTGTGATCATGGTTTTGGAGCATCTTGCTTGTTCTTTTGTTAGTTGTTTATTTATATCTTTTTTTCATTTCAAGAAACGGTTAACTGTCTTTCCTAGTTTAACGAAAAAAATTATCTTTGTTATTTCTCAAAAATGATAAAAATATAGCATGTGTAAGCCAATAATAGCACAATATATAACAACGTTGAGAAGTGAGCTCTTATTGACCAAGCATTTGTTTTTTATTAAAATATAGCTGTACTATTGGACCTCTACGAAATATAAAAATATTCCTTGACACTGGGACACTGAATTTATAACAAACACGGTCTGAAAGACCTAAGTATTACATTCATGAGCTCAAAGTCATATTCTTACCCCTATTTTTTTTGGCATTTCACGACGTTTTAGGACCAGCTGATTCTAAAAAAGCAAAAAAAAAAATGTGTGTCTGTCTGTAGGCGCCGGCCGTCAGTCATTACCTACGCTGCAGGGAAAACGGCTGGAGGGATTTCAAAAATTTTTTTTTCTAAAAATAGGTATTCACAAGAGATAGGTCCGAAAGGATGCTGTATTCGATAACTGTACCGGAAATATGTCAAAAAATCATTATGTGTGTCAAAAATAGCAAATTTTCATATTTTTGGCTTAAAAACGTTCACTTTAAGTGATTAAGAGTAGGAACATTAAATTTGGAGAAATCTTGATGGTCGGGATTGGTATGTGAGATCAAAAACTAGATTATTGCATTATAAGTTTGTCAAAAAAATGTTGTCAAGTGTGTCAAAAATGATTTCATTTATTTTTTAGCCTATTTTTTGGAAAAAAAAATGTAGCTGTTTTTATGACGTAATTGAAAATGAAATTGGACATGGAAATTTTTGAATTTGTTATAATTTTTGAAATATTTTTGGAATTTTGAAAAAGTTTGTATTTTTGATTTTGTAATAATTTTTGCAATATTTTTAGAATTTCGGAAAAAGTTTTAATTTTTGATTTTGTAAGTATTTTTGGAATATTTTTAGAATTTTGAAAAATTTTAAGTTTGTGATTTTATTATAATTTTTGGAATTTTGAAAAAATTTTCAATTTTTGATTTTGTAATAATTTTTGCAATATTTTTAGAATTTTGGAAAAAGTTTGAATTTTTAAGAATTTTTGGATTATTATTGGAATTTAGAAAAAGTTTAAATATTTGATTTCATTCTGATTTTTGGAATATTTTTGGTATTTTGAAAAAGGTTTCAATTTTTGATTTTGTTATAATTTTTGCAATATTTTTAGAATTTTGAAAAAAAATAGAATTTTTGAATTTTATATATATATATATATACCTATATTTAGAATTTTGAAAAAAGTTTCTTTTTTTGATTTTGTAAGAATTTTTGGAATATTTTTAGAATTTTGAAAAATTTTTAATTTTTGATTTTATTATAATTTTTGGAATTTTGAAAAAATTTTCAATTTTTGATTTTGTAATAATTTTTGCAATTTTTTTAGAATTTTGGAAAAGTTTAAATTTTTAAGAATTTTTGGAATATTATCGGAATTTAGAAAAGGTTTAATATTTGATTTTAGAATAAATTTTTGGAATATTTTTGGCATTTTGAAAAAGTTTGATTTTATTTAATTTAACAATATTTTTGGAATTGTGATTATAATTTTCCGGCAACGTATTGATGTTTCGTGTTAGTTTTGTAATAAATTTTTAAACAGAGATAAAAAATACTTGTACTTTAACAAAAAGTTATGTTTGATATACATCGCTGCCCAAAACTAAAAACCATGTCCTCATAAAAGTTTTTTGCCGAAAACTGTATCAAAATCCTTAACCCAGACCGATGTCTTGATATCTCAGAGCTGTGAGATTTCAGCCCCTTCATATTATTTCATTTGAATTTGTGTTTTTTTTTCTTTGATTAAACTTTTTTATTTTTATTTTATCAACTAAATGATTTATCAAACATTTTTCATCAAAAAAACTCATTACAACATTGAAAATAGAAAAACTTAGATATGACACTCCCAAAACACACAATTTTATTCTCAATACAATAAATATTTACATATTTTTCTATCATCTAATTGATTTAATTAATTTTTTTATCATTTAATCATTTTGATTTTCAAAATTATACTGCGCGATTCAAACATTTTGATCGTTTTTTATATCATAATACCGATTCTTCTGCTTCCTCTTCCAATAACGTAACAAGCAGTTTCTCCAACAAACGGTTACACCCCTAATGTTTAAATATACACAGTGGTACAGATAAACGTCATAATTTAAGAAATTGCATAGCATTGCAACTTTACATTGCAATTTTACAACGCGATCCTACAATCTTCTTGCATACTAAAAACAACTCTCTTGTTAAAGAATTGTATGACAATGACTACATTAGTTCCTACTCGAAAAGACAGTTAACGACCTAGAATAGTATCCAACCCAAACTTTATGACCTCCCAAAGATCCACAAACCAAATATCCATATTAGACCTATAGTCTCATGGATCGGATCCCCGGCTTACAACCTTGCAAAATTTCTTTCAAAAATTCTACAAAATATCTCATTGGACAAGTACAATATAAGAAACTCATCAACTCTCAAAGAGAAACTTAATTCAACTGTCCATATTACACAGGGACACGAACTCGTTTCTTTCGACATAGTAGCGCTGTTCACCAACATTCTACTTAACATCCTTTACGACATAATCTCAGAACGATGGAACGAAATAAAACTGTCTACTCCCATTCATTATGAACTATTTATTAAGCTGGTCTGGTTCTGCTGTGAAAACTGTAATTATTTTTCGTGCGCCAACATTTTCTATAAACAAACTTTCGGTGGTGCCATGGGGAGCGCCTTAGTTCCTATCATAGCAGACCTAATAACGAACAAACTTCTTGATGTTTCTCCCCCCAAAATTAGATAATCTCTCTCCTTGTCCTTCAAGTATGTCGAAGACCTACTTTTCTCCTTACCTGCCTCAGAAATCAAGAATACTATCGACACACTAAATAACTTCCACACACGATTACAGTTCACGTACGAACGACAAACGAAAAACCAACTTCATTATCTTGACATGACAGTATACATCAATCCAGATAACTCCATAGACACTAATGGGTATTGAAAAGCAACTAGTAAATATAGACTCCTAAATTACTTCTCAGCGAACTCATTTGCACAAAAACGCAATATTATTAGAACAACGATCGAAAGAACCTTTAACCTGAGATCGACGAAATTTTGGGATAACTATCTTAATATCATAAAAACAGGATTGATAAAAAACATCGATATGTATCTCTCTAAAGTACAAGGTCCATCTCCCATAACCAATAATCCAGTAACCATAAATACAGTAGACTGTCCACCTCCCACCAAACAAATGATTTACACCTCTATGATCTTCGTTGACCCGTTCAACCTGTCCATCAAAATTAATAATATGATAAAAGAATTCCTTCCCTCAGATGAAATTAAAGTTACATTTAGGTCGGGCAATACGAATAAAAACTAATTTTTCACCTTTCTTAAGGATAAAACCTCACCGGGAAAAAGATGTAACACCATCTATAAAGTTAATTATCAAGGATGCTCTTGTTGCTACATTGGAGAATCATCCCAATATATAAAAAAGAGAATGTACCAACACTCCCTGGACGTCAGAAATATTTTGACAATCACACCCCTACCAACCTTACCTATTATCTCCTCGCTCCTCCTACCTGCTATCAATATAATACCCCCAACAATAACCTTCTTTCCTGTTTCAACAAGTCCAACAAATATCAACCCAACCAATCCAACTATGCCCTCTTCACCAGTCCCTTCAGTCTTCCTTAACCATATTCCATTACAGAGCCCGAAAAAAGACTATACCACGGCTCTAGCATACCACGCCAAAGAAACCAAGCATACATTTGACCTAACTAATCCGGAGATCCTTGGGATTGAATCCAACCGCCATAAACGGATGACAAAAGAGTCTCTGTTCATCCTAACACACAATAACGCTATTAACAAAGAATCTGACACAATGGGAATGTCAAAAATATACGTAGTCTTAATCAAACGTAAATGATCAACACAAACACACAAATTATTTCCCTGTATATTGTTTTTTTTTTTTCAAAAATGTTTCTTCTTAATAAAAATCAACTACCTCTATTTGTTTAACTCTCACTTACTACGGTTTGTTCCTGAACTACCGGTCGTTAATTTCCCCTACCAAATTTCTCCACCTATCATCCAATGTCTACTTAACAAGATGAATTAGTTTAAATGTTGAGTTTCAACAAGTTGTAATAGTGTTTTTAATGTTCTAGAATTAAGTCTCAATTTAATTAACAATTTTAGTCTAATTTTAAGTTTTTTAATCTGTGCAATTTTTAATTAATTTATTATTTTAAAATGTTTTAAAATGTAAGTTTTTCTTAATGTCTCTTGTTTTGTTAAGTTTTGTCTTACAATAATTTATTTTAATTTATTATTTTTTTGTCCAAAATACACAGTATCTTATCGACATCTTGATAATGGAGAGTAATAGCCTCCAAAATATAGATGAATAAAGAATGTTAATTCGTAATATGAAAAATAAACTCCACTATTAATTCGAAAATTCCACCCAAAATCCCGTAAGTCAAAAAGATTATTTACAATAATAAAAGTGTGGAAAGAATTTGTTACATAATTGAAGAAAATTAATAAAATTATTATTGAATTTGAAAACTACTATTTATAGAGCAAAAATTGAAAACAGTCCGTCGTTACAAAACTGGGAGAAACTAAGATAGTGATGATAGAACTAACATCACTAACTGTTGTTACATCTGTTTTAGAGCAAAAATTGAAAATAGTCCGTCGTTACATAGCTTTAAAGTGGTGCCCCGACGTCATTATATTTGTCTGAACAATCAATATACCTTAAGTATTAATTGATGGCGAATAAAATTGATTTTATCGGCCTATATTATATTTTATATGCGATAGGATTTATTGTTTAGTTTTAAAAACTATAAAAAACAAAAAAAACTTTGTTCTGCATTTTAAATCTCGCTTCTTAATTTTTACAAGTTCCATCAGCAGTAAATTTTTTTCAGTCTTTCGAATTAAATAATTTTTGCAGTCGTTTTTTACAATGTTTTGTACAATGTTTTAAAGTGCTGATGATCCTACAAACACATTTACTCATCATAAACTAGACGTGTTAATGAGCTAACTTGCAAAAACTCACTAAGAAATTGTCAATAAATGTGACCGACTCCAACTACTCCAACGCTTTTCAACTAATTGGCGCTATTGTGGACTCGGTAGGTTTTAATCCGAACCTGACGATTTATACCAAACCCTGAAATCTGGTTTATAATTTACCAAATAACAAATACTTCGATTAAAATTGAACACCCATTCGAAAAAGAGGTACTTTTTGGTTTTTTACACGAATGAATATGTTAAATGATTCTGTCACACTGTTTAACTTTACTAAAATATTTCCTAATTTCAACGGATTAAAACATATTATTTTTACTAAACGAAATGATTTATTGATTTTAGGTCTGCACTGTTGGACGATCTTAATATAATTTAACAGGTTGGGAATTTCATAACAATTCTTAATTATGACAAAACATTGTACGTTCGTTATTGTTATATTTAATAGGTTGGCTGTATTAATTTAACAATTCAAATTCCGCCCCCTTTTAATTTTAAAATTTAGTTTGAAAATAAAAAATAATTATTGAAAGGATAGATAAATTGGTTTGGTCGTCATAAGTGGAGACCCGATTAAATGCGGAACCATCGATAATTTCGTATCCGAGCTACGTACGACGTTGTAACTGATTTGGGTGTCGCTTAAAAATTTGGGAATTAGAAGTTACAAAATATACTATTTCTATTAGACATTTTTCGAGTTGTCCTTTCGTCCATTTTCTGTCCGCATGTGAAGAAAAATCGAGAGCGAAAATTGTATCGGCTATCGCCCGCTTAAAATTTGGTGTTCTTCTCTTGACGATGTTTGACCATCGGTTGAAGTTTGGTGTTGCTTCAGTATCATTGAAGTTAGTAAGTTAATGTCTATGGTTCATGCAAAATATTAGCTGGTGATAATTTGTTGATGCATAACGGTGTTGATCGGTAGGTCGCTAAGAATGATGTGAGTACCATATCAGGACGCCAGTAATTAAAACCGTTTTCTTTAATGATGTTGTGAAAGTTCGACGAATCTTCCAGCTTCACCGTTGCTCTTGAGATGAAATGGAACTGATGTTTAATGTTGAATCAGATTCGAACGACAAAACTGATCGAATTCTTTTGATATAAACTGTTATCTAATGTCCCTAACAATGTTATACCAATGATTGAATAGTGGTTTTTTTTTTGTCGTTTTGAGCATCGTAACAACATAGGGTTTTTAGAAAACGCATTACACAAATGAGTCGCCTTTTTCGCATCAACGACGCTCCAGCGAAATATACATGAATGCGCTTCCATAGAACTGATTATTTTGTAAACGCATTCTTTTATGCATTTCCAAGCACTTGACAACTCTTCACAGCTTTTGACTGCATTAACTTTAGCGGTGTGAATAGTATATTACCAGATATTTGTTCTCACTAGCATTTTCATCCTGATCATTCCCCAAACGGCCTAGGTGTTAGAGTTCCAGTTTTTGTTTTTGGAGACGTTGTGGTACGACGATACGTGTGATATCGAATCCCATATTAACATAATTTTCCAGCGTTGTAGTCGAATAATCGTGTGAACGGGTAAAATTTTATTCCCATTGAATAAAGAGGTTAGCAGCTTATCCGTAATCACTTGGAATAGGGGTCCATAAACGTACTGATGAAGTTTTTTTCTTCATAAATAATACCCTGCTCCACCCTGCTTCCTTATAGATTTGTTTGTAGCCTTGTTGAGAATTGTTTTTGTTTTTTGATAGAATTCGTCGCCAGAATTAGCAAGTAATCATTGCGGAACTAAGACAGTACTGCTGATGACACCAGACTTTAATTGCTAAAATAATTCTTCGTGAGATGGTTTCCATTGGAATTTGAAAACTTTGCATTGAAATTTTTTTAAACGACAGCTTCAAGTTCTATAGTTTATGGTCGGATTTTGTCTTTCAAAATATAATGCCTGAGGTTTTTTATGCTTGGTTTGTCAAACTCGCATTTTTTCGAGCTAAAGTGAAAACCATTATAAGCAAGTTTGGTGAATAACTTATTTAAGTTACATGCGTGTTCCTCGTTGGACTTTCACGTCTCAATTACATCCTCTAGAAAGACGGCACTACCTTCAATATCGGCGGTCGGCTGCTTCTTGAGACGTTGGAACAGGCCAGGGGTACTGGTAATGCAGATACAAATAACCACCCTTCTTGTAACTTGTAAAAAAGTTCATCAATTTTCGGGATCGGATACCGGTCGAATTCGATCTGAGGATTAATGGTTATTTTGAAATCTGCACAGAAAGACGAATACCTACATTGGGGTTTGTTACTATCACGATATATGCTGCCTACTGTTACGATTGTATAAGCTTGAAAACTCCGTTCTCGACAAATCTTTCGAGTTTTGGTTTTACTTCCTCTTGGATGGCGAACGGTATTTGTTTCACTTTAAAATATTTTGGTTGAATAATATTTTTTAAACGAATTTTGGGTTTAAGATTTGTGCATCTTCCAAATAATGACTCAAATAACGACTTATTTTTCTCACATGTAGTTGAAATCATTGTCTTCAGGTTTTCTATTGTGTAGCACAGGTCGAAAACAAGAATTTCATGCGGTCCATATAAAAATCGCAATTCCAGTTGTTTAAACCAGTACATGCCATGATATTTGCACTGTTCTCGTTTTGAAAAACACAAAAACACTACTAACGGTAAATTGGCAATAATATTCTTGTGTGTGACGTCAATTACCAAAATTCATATGACTAAATTAACAAATCTGCCATAACCTCGAAACACTTTCAGTGTTGGTACATATAGTGGATTTCCAAGACGAGAATAAATATCCATTTAATCATTGACCAGGTGGTCCCTGTGTCCATTTGAAAATTGACTTATATTAGCCTAATAAACATGGAGATGTCACCACATGTCAAGTTTTGTATATGATGGTAAAAAACGTTATTTTAGATAGTAGGCGTGTAGTGCATTTTTATTGCTTTACAACTTTACATTTGTCAATGAATTAGAATCGTTCTCTTAGCCAAAGAATCCTACTCTTCAATAAAAAATGTCAAGAATATCTATTATATTTTTAGTGATGTCGCTTGCTGTAATATTAATATTTGCTGTAATAAATTACTTTGTTTATATTTTGGAGCTATAAATATAGGAATAATCACCCTATAAATTGGTGACCTCGTGAAATTTTGTGGAAGCAAAAAACATTCTGTTAGTTTTTCAAAAATGTCGGACAATGAAAAAAAAACACGCGTCCAAAAAAGATATTTCGAGAGTTTCAGTAAAAGTTCCGCCATTTTGGGCATCACAACCACAAATTTGGTTTGCTCAAATTGAAAGCCAATTCGAAATATGTGAAATTTCAACAGATACAACCAAGTTTAATACGATTGTTGGAAGTATTGAAAGTGGTGTACTGACGCAAGTAACCGAAGCCGTTTTATGTCCACCAGAAACAAATATATATGAAAATTTAAAACAGGCTATCATCGATCGATGCTCGGACTCAGAACAGGCTCGCATGAGGAAACTATTATCAGATGTAGAGTTGGGAGATAATAAACCTTCGCAATTTTATAACGAGTTACGTCAAATGGCCGGAGAGAAGATCGATCCAGAAATCTTGAAAAATATTTGGCTCCAAAGATTACCATCACAAGTTCAAGCTATCCTCGCAGTAATTAAAGGGGATGCTAATACATTGAGCAAAGTGACCGACACTATTATGGAAAGCTGTGGGTATAATCGTATCAATAAATTATCAAATAAAGCTAGCACTTCTTCATCAAATATTACATCGCATACTTCGTCGTCAACCGGAGCAAAAATGGATGAACTCACCTAACGCTTTAACAGATTGGAACGATCTTGATCAAAGTCACGTACTCGAATTAAAGTCAATAGAGATTCAACACCTAATAATAAATCAAAATCTACCTTGTGCTGGTATCATCGAATATTTGGGGATTGTGCAAACAAGTGCACCCGTCAAATCCGTCAAACCGTATAAATCCGTATAAAAATCGTTTATGTATCTATGACGGAAATTCTAATTGTCGGTTCCTGATTGACACCGGCGCTGATATTACAGTAATTCCACGCAAACAAATTAAAAAATCAACAAAGATATCCTTAGAATTCAATATTTTTGTTGCCAATGGAACACCTATTAAAACATTTGGTGAAAAACGACTAAATTTAAATTAAAATCTTGGCCGAGAATTTCAGTGGAATTTCATTATCGCTGATGTTGATCAACGGATGAGTTGACATTAAAAACAACAAACTAATTGATACAATAACCAATATTCATGTACTTGGAAAGACATCAAAAGTATCGTCAGTTAATACATCAGTTTCAACTTGTGATTCAAGTGAAAAATTTGCACCTAGTCTCAAGGATTTCTTGGCAATCGACCAATCGAATTGCAATCGACCGCCGGTCCCTATTGAAGTTTATCATCATATTTCAACAACCGGATCACCAGCTTATTGTAGTCCAAGAAGATTATCTTTAGATAAATTGAAAGCTGCACGCTCTGAATTTGAATATTTAGTCAAGATGGGAATTTGCCGACCTTCTAAAAGCTCTTGGGTCCGCTACATCTAGTGAAAAAATCCGATGGTTTATGGAGACCATGTGGGGATTATAGATCTCTCAATACACAAACAGTTCCTGATCGTTATCCGTTACCGTTTATTCAGGATGTTTCACAAGTTGCAAAAACAAAAAGATGTTTTCTACCATTGACTTGAAACGAGCTTATTATCAAAATAAAGTCAATCCATAGATATTCCGAAGACTGCTATGAAAACACCATTTGGTTTATTTGAGTTCGTCTATATTACTTTTGGTCAGAAGAATGCAGCCCAAACAATGCAACGTTATCTCAATCAAGCACTTCCAGGACTTGATTTCGTTTTCGGCTATGTTGATGATATGTTAATAGCATCAGATGACAACAGTCAACACGCAGAACATCTTCGAATAATTTTTAAACGACTTCATGAGTATAATTTAACTATTAATGTTTCTAAATATGTTTTAGGACAAACAAGCGTTCGATTTCTTGGTTATCTCATTTCTGAGTCTGGCATTCAACCTCTTCCAGATAAAGTAGAAACTATTAAAAATTTCCTTCGTCCAAAATTTGCAAAAGATTTGAAACGATTTTTAGCAATGATTAACTTCTATCGTCGATTTATACCAAAAGCTGTGGATAATCAAATGGTTTTACAAACACTTATAATGGATGTAACGAAGCTGTTGTCCAATCTTCGTAATTTGGAGTCGCACTACTTTCTCACACGCATTAGATTTACATTAACAAGAACTTTTTGCAGTTATTTTTACCCTTTTCAAACACAATTTCTTGCATTCAGTCCATGATCATCTTTTATATAATTTTTTCCTAGTTTAATACCAGTGAGTTGTGCAAACTCCTTTGTGGGTACAATAATTAACGAAAGAAAATTCCCAAGAAACAAACTTATCGTTTTGTTATTGTTTACAAACAGCCGTTAATATACTATAAATAGAAGCCAACAGATGGTTTCTCTCTCTAAGTCGCCGATTTCTAACATTTCTGATTAGAATTGATTTTGTTTTTTTGACGTTTGTTTTTCTTAAAAAAAATGTCAGTCTCCATATGTTGAGATATCAATTCTTGTTTTTTTGTTAGTAAAATAAAATTTGTGTGTAGTCATTAGTTTTCCTAAGTTAAAAATTGTGATAACGCTTTGATTAAATAAATAGTTAATGTTCATAAAATTTGATAGCGTTAGAAATACATGGCTTAATAATAAAAAGAAAAAAAAACACTGTGATACTAAAACTAATATCACGTTAATTTTAAGGTTAGAAATTTTTTTTTGTGTTGCTTAAATTTTGCTTAGCTGTAGTATTGAGAAGCCTATAAATGTAAATGGCGTAATAGAAGCCTAATTCAATTTTCTTTGTCAGGCATAGTAAATCTTATTGTGCATGCCCCAAAGAATTAGTAGATGTAATTAAACCAATAAGAAGGAAATTTGTGAAATAAATATTAGTCAGACAGATTGATAGTTAAAGTGAAAGTTTTATTTCATTTGCGACAGTCAATGGTGTTTTTTTTGTGAACGGTCCAAAAGAAAAATTGTTGTTAACGCAATTGGACTATAAGCGTGGGAGGGCGTAATACTATACCAGACCACTAAAGGCGACCGAAGTCATACAGTCGGTTTCGATATTAAAACAACATATCACAAAAGGAAACTCAATTGAATGTAAGAAACTTATTTTAATAACCATTATCTGTCCCGTAATCTATGAGGGAATAGGCCAGAACACGTGCGAAGGAGGGGAGATTGGGGAGTTCCAGATCAATCATGGGGTGAGTCATAGTTTAATTTTGTTCTATTTATATGTATGAATGATTATGTATATGTGTGTAAGGGTATGAGAGCGTGTGTATGGATGTGTGAATGTGGGTGTGTATGTACGAATGTATTTGTTGCATGCGCGTGTGTATGTCATGGTCTAATTGGAAATATGTAGACAAGAATTTTACCTAAATATTTTATAAATTATTATTAAATACTTAAGAATAAATAAACTTAAAAAAAAAATGAATGGAAGATTAATATGCAATCAATCAAAGGATTTAGTGTATCGCAAATTGGGTGCTGGGATAAAAAGGGAAAAAAAAAAGAAAAAAATGTAAAACAAAAAAAACAAAATCCGTGAATTAGCCGTAGCGAGTATATTGATAAAGGAAGACATTGCGGGTGAGGTAGAATGTCGTCATTCTATTATTAGCATACGAATATGTATTCCAGCTCTTGTGTTTCGACGGATAACGATTTGTCAGTTCGATGATTTTCCTACTCCATTCTAATATAAAAATGACTTCAATACTATTTTTGAAGAATTTTTTAGTGTGTATGTTTTTTTTTTATTGAACAAAATTAGTAGAACTGGTTCAATGACATTTGCGGTTATGCATTTCGTTTATCGAACCTGTGTGGTCCTGTTGTGGTTTTATAAAAAAAAAGAAAAGGCGAACAATTCCAAAATCTGGAGGTATAGTGACATCATTAATGGATTCATGGAACGAGGTGTACAAGAGTGATCGGTCTGCACTAGTGGAAGCAATTGAGCAGTTTGAATTAATCCTGATGTGCGGAATTCCGTATCGGCAACATTACAACCGGCTACCGAAAAGTTAAATCAAGATCCGCTCTCACAACGAAATCATGCACTAAATTTTGTTAAGCCTAAATTGTTTGTCATTATACTCAAGCCGTCACGCACAAGAGCGTTCGTCATCGAATGTTCTGTTCCTAAACATAATTTTTTTTTCCCTTTTTATTTTTTTTGGCTAGTAAGCCGGCAATAAAATTCTGAATGTTCACATAAAACCTTCAAAAACTACAATCTGGCCTACTATTCTTCAACAGAAACCAAAGTAGTTGGTATTCGAGTTGGATATCTCATTTAGTACATGTCATCAATTATGGAAATGATATCAAGCTAATCTGTTTGATTGAATATAGTAGCTTAACTATATCGATTAGTTTGTATGATATATTTTTTTTCTTCATTGGATCATCTACCAAATCTGCAAATATGAGCGTATGCATGTAGTAGCTGAAGAATGGGGTGGTGTGAATGTGCATATGGGCATGGACGAGTGGGTGTGTGAGTGAGTGAATGAAGTGCGAGAGCGTGTAAATGTGAGTTAAAATAAAGGGATTGGGCTTGGTGATCGTGGTTCTTTCACCTATGCGGATCGCCAGGGTCTATCCTTCTCACTTATTTGTTTTCCATTTAATCCGTTCTTAACCAGAGATAGGCGTACTATTGTTTATTTGTGCTGGAGCAGCAGGATTTCTTTCTCGTCTCCACAGATTGCAGCTAGTTTGGGGCTCTAAATAAATCTCGCTAGGTACGCGACCTGCTATGCCATTTCGTTGTGGATCAACGAAGCAGCGCTTTATTACATGGGTAGTAAAAAAAATGATAGAACTCCGATCATTTGGACTAATGAAACAATCAGTGCATATCAACGATGTAAAGATGATTTTGCTAATTGTGCTCTCCTTGCTCATCCAAATTCAACAGCTGATTTGTCATTAAGTGTTGATCCTTCAGATTCATCACTTGTTGCTGTTTTACATCAATCTTCGAATCAAGAACATCAACAACCGCTTGTTTTTTTCTCAAAGAAATTAACCGATACAGAAAAAACTACAGCACGTAGAGAGTTGTTGGTATTTATCGAGAAGTAGAATATTTTCGCCACTTGCTTGAAGAAAGAACATTTTACATACATACCGATCATAAACCACTTACATTTGGCATCGAACTGTCAAGTTAGCTATTATGTGTCATCAAACAATCGATTGGTGTGATATTTTACCAACAATCTTACTTGGACTTCGTTCTGTATACAAAGAAGATATCGCAGCAACACCTTCAGAATTAGTTTATGAATTTTTCACAACATCTACTAATAATCCAGATTCTGAATTTGTTAAAAGTCTTCGTCGTCATATGCTTTAACTTCAGCCTACTGTTACTGCTCATCATGGTACAAAAAAGTGTTTCTTCAAAAAAGTCTTTCATCTTGTACCCATGTTTTTGTTCACGTTGACAGAGTTAGATAGTGTAGGTAGTGAAGAAGCACGAAAAATTTTTCGAAGTAAAAATGAATAAGGGAATCGTCAAAGTTTCAATCGACAGGTTGAAACTTGCATTTCTACCCAATAATTTTTTGGATAACACTCGCCAAAATACAAGTATTCCGATCTCACCAACAACAATTTCTGCACCAACAACAACTTTTCCAGCAAAACCTATTGCTGTAACAACACCGATCTCACCAAAAACATCACTGGGACCTAGAGTTACTCGTTGCGAAAGAACTGTAAGGATTCCGAACAGATATTTGTGAGACACGTTCTAATCTAGTGGGAGACTGCTGTAGTGCCTTTTCGGTGCTTTAAAACTTTACATTTGTCAACGAATTAGAATCGTTCTCTTAGCACAAGAATCCTACACTTCAATAAAGAATATCAAAAATATCTATTGTATTTTTAGTAATGTCGCTTGCTGTAATCACAAATGTACTTCAGTTAATAAAATAAATCTTTAATCTTTGCTGTAATAAATTACTTTGTTTATTGTTTGGAGCTATAAATATAGGAATATAATAACCCTATAAGCGAATAGTCTAAGACGTTACACTACTAACCAGGACGTGATTAGGCTGCTTGTTTCACCTCAACCGGATTGGTACTAGCAGTACATAGTATTTCTCACAAATCATAACTTAATCTTCAACTTATGTTAAGAATCTGAAAATACTTTAAAAATATTAGACAACGTATTTATTTACTTTATCACTGTTTTACTCTTTGTCAAATGAAGTCAAAATGTTCAATAAATAATAATTGATTAAGCAAATGAATTTTGAATATGAAACTATTTAACATCAATTGCTTTTATTTTTAATACAAACAAAAACAAACTCTATCAGCTGATCTTCTGAGTTATAAAAAAAATTTAAGTTTTTTTTAATGAAAATCAGTCAGTGATAAGACAATATTCCCTGAAAATAAGAAATAACTACAGTGACTATGATTTTTAACCAGTTGCATTTTATATCGAGCCGTTAATGTTATTCGTGTTGCATTTTTTTAATGAATTTTCTTTAATTTTATCTAAGAAGTTAGAACTAAAAAAAACTATTTATAATTAAAAATTTGCGTGCTAAAATTAAGAAGTTGAAAATATCTAAACTGAAAAAAATAATGACGAAACGAAAGTGTAAGTTGTGTCAATGTTGTGTCATGAGTGTAATTGTTTTGTATTATTTGTTTGAAATAATTGAGAACTGACGTAATTAAAAATTATTTAATTTAAGTAAATTTACTTAGTGAGTGTTTATTTGAATAATTTGTTTGTGATGTGAAATCATTTAAAAAATTTATTTGTTGAACTATTTAAACACAGTGGCTTCATAATTTGAGTTTTCAATTTTACAACTTGTTGACAAAAAAGTAGGATATTGGAAATTTTTTATCAACTGGTGTAACAATCTCTCGTAGTACAGTTCCTGCTATTGACAAACGAGTTATCATGAGATATCACCACAGGAAATAGGAGTTTAATGGCCGACTATTGCTTATTTGAAGAAACTAGGTAGCCTTCCTATAACTCTATGTGTTGAGTTTAATCATTATGGAAGATAGAGCACAATATATTTAAGCGAATGAATATAATTCATACATATTCACACTTGACAACATTTTTTTGACAAACTAATAATGCAATATTCTAGTTTTAGATCTCACATACCACTCTCTACCATCAAGATTTCTCCTAATTCAATGTTCCTACTCGTAATCACTTAAAATGAACGTTTTTTAAGCCAAAAATATGAATATTTGCTATTTTTGACACACATAATGATTTTTTTGACATACTTTCGGTACAGTTATCGAACACAGCGTCCTTTCGGACCTGTCCCTTGTGTATACCTATTTTTAGAAAAAAAATTTTTGAAATCCCTCCAGCGGTTTTCCCTGTAGCGTAGGTAATGACGGCGGCCGGCCGACAGACAGACACACATTTTTTTTTTGCTTTTTTAGAACTAGTAAGTCCTAAAACGTCGAGAAATGCCAAAAAAGTGGGGATAAGAATTTGACTTTGAGCTCATGAATGTAATACTTAGGTCTTTCAGACCGAAGTAAATTATTTAAATCAAAACAAATCTTTTGATCCAAATATAGTCAAAACATTATAACATATGTTGATTTTGAGACATTTGTTTTAATAAACAAAACCTGAATAATTCTTTTTTAATAAAAAATTAACTAAGTATGTATTGAAAAATAATTAAGATGTTTGAGAAATTTGTTTTAGAAATTGTTAGTGTTGACGGCTTTAAGCATCATATTTATTCTGTCTAATTTCTCTAGTTCTTCATAGTTGAGAGAGATAAAAGCATACCCGCGACGACCAGATATAACAAAAATTTATACTATTTAGAAGTAGACATTAGCGTAACAAATATAGGACCCAGTAGAATTTGAACTAATTATTAAACAATTAGATTTGAAGAGAAAATCATTTTTTCTATTTACAGTTTTGTTTTATTATTAATTTAATTCATAAACATATATTCATAAAACAGTTAATGGGCTAAAGTAATGATTGAGATTAATAAATTCGGTCGTGAACCAATTGATTTCAGTTATTTGTGAAGAAATGAAATGAATAGTTAAATATAATTTTTTAACGTTTATTCATTTCATTTCATTTATTATTTTCTTAAATTAATTATTTTTCAATACATACTTAGTTGATTTTTTATTAAAAAAGAATTATTCAGCAGCCCTTTTCCGGTACATCGTGAATTAGGAATTGAGAAATAAATTATAGCAATTTTTTCATAACTAGTATTCCGTGTCGCGGAAATAACAAATTCAAATTAGAAAATATTTCTTTATTTCATTTATTGCACTTTTTTCTCAATTCCCAATTCCCAGGGAAATGCCGGAATAGGCGTACAGGTTTTGTTTATTAAAACAAATATCTCAAATTCAACATATGTTATAATGTTTTGACTATATTTGGATCAAAAGATTTGTTTTGATTTAAATAATTTTTAATTACCAAGCAAGCTGCTTATAAGTTTTGTGCATAATATTATGGTCGTGCAATTTTTTATTTTTTAAAGTGTTTTTTCCGTTTTATTTCACTATTTATTTCATGATGATTCACTCAATATTTTAAGCATCTCGTTATTTTGGCTCGGTAGGATCGAACTATTAATTAAATTTTATTAAATTTAAGCAAACAGAAAACTTTTCGGACACGAGTTCTTTTCCACTTTTCTTGACTAGGATAAAAAACCAAAAAATGGTGTTTGTTAGTCAGCATTCGATTTAGAAAACTCTTACTACAAACAAATTGTGTGATTGTTAAGATGCACAGTTGTGATGAACGGAACAATGTAAATTGTGGCGATCGACCGAATGATCGAAATGGTGAATGCGCCTATAATTAAATATTGCAGTTCACCATCTTGATTTTCATGTACTTTACTTGTGGTTTTGGCATGTCACGTCACAAGCCGCATATTTTCTCTTTTGTTTTTATGATTAATTTAATTGTTTTATTTATCTATCTGCAATGAATTAAATATATGAAATAAAATTGAAAAAAAACAGCGCCATGTCCGAACAAATGTTTAATTTATTAAATAGATGGTGGTCCATATATGTATAGTATAATTCAGTGATTTTCCTGTTGGAAAATTTATTTCATAACTCAAGAATCTAATCAACTTTTTATAAAAACGATATGTCATTTAGCGTAGAAGAAAAGAGTGAAATTCCAATAAAAAGCAAATAAAAGCGATAGAAAGGCTGGAAATGGAACATTACAAATAGTTGATTAGTTGAAGGAGGTTTGAACCGTTTATCAACACATGCGCTATGGTTGCAGCACATTTTAATGCAATTACCAGACAATTCCCAGATCTACGAATAGCTGTTGTAGAGCCTCTAAAATATAATTCTTTGAATCCTGAATTTGTAATTGTTGGCTGATCAACGATAATGTGATTTCATCAAGGTCGTCCTGTCATTAAATTAAATTACCCCACATTGACGTAACTCAATTTGATTCAACATCACAGTATCAACTAAACTATGGGAATCAATCATCCATAGAACCACTTATATTTGGGGACATTTGTCATAAAGCACTGGGTTTACTTCCCTTGGGAATGTTTTCTAAAAATTCAGTTTTTACGTTTTGATACTTAAAACATTTGATTTCATTCTATAAGTCTTTTAATATTTCTGGAAAATTATAAGAGATAGTTAAATAAAATTGATAGATAAATAAAATTAATAGTAATTTTTCAGATCTCCATGATATTGTAAAACCTTGTTGATCTTTTTGTGCCTTTATGGTACAATAGACTAAGAGCCCGCGACGGCCAGACCTTCGTTATTTTATAAAAGCTGATAGTTTCTCTGCGCATACCCCCTACTCAGGTAGGAACGATTAGCGACATATCAAGTTAGGATCGTAGTGGCTTTGGAAGGGAGCAGGTAACGTGTAAGGCAAGTTTCGTGAAAGTATAAAAGGTAACTTTTTTATATATTCTTCGGGATAGTATTAGAAGTTACGTCACCCATTGCCAGACACTTACTCTCGTGGCAACCCCCTGCCAGGAACCCTTAAATTTTATCAATTTGTTAAAGTTGAAAGGTGTCTGGCAGGGGGCTACCACGATAGTAAGTGTCTGGTAATGGATCTGGTGCCAAAGCCACCACGATCCAAACTTCATGTGTCGCTAATCGTTCCTACCTGAGTAGGGGGTATGCGCAGAAAAACTTTCAGGTATTATAAAATAACGAAGGTCTGGCCGTCGCTGGCTCTTGTTCTACAATGATACATACAATTTGATAAAACTCAAATTGATAATACCTTTTGGATTTTCAATTAAGATATATAATTTTAATTTTATTGAATAAATTATAAAAATATCAAATGAAAAGTAAATTAAATACTTTTGATTCAATATATGTTATAATGTTGTTATCTTGATAACAACATTATGATTTCTGATCCCTACCGCTTCCTATTTGTTATAAAAATTGACTTGATCAGGGTAAAGTATAAACAAAGTAAAGTTGAAATTTTTATTGGTTAATATTTATTGGTTCTTGTTATTAACATTGTACATTTTTGATTTTTTTAAGAATATACGCAAATGAGCTAAGAAAATTTAAACGGTTTATTTGTACGAACATATGTTTTCCATATCAGCTCCACTGATCATTGCTTGACTTATAGTCATACACCTACAACATATTTTATCTAAACTAACAGTTTGAAAGGCTTTTACAGAAAGCTATTTAAAACTAGATAAAGCTTTAAAAATAAATTTTACAAATAAATGATAAAGATATGAAATGATATGAAAAGTATCAAGCGTTTTTTATTAAATCAAGAGCCAAATGTCTATGATATTTTCATTCAAAACAAAAATCAAAAAACGTATCTTTACAAATTACAAATACATATCCTTTATTTGTAAATTTAAAAAACTTCATTCATTAATTTTTTCTTAAACCTAAAACAAAATATACTACAATAAATGCATAAATGTTGCCATTCAAATTTCATACAATAACAAGTATTTAATATAATTTTTCTATTTATTACTACCAAACTCATATCCCAAATATGCGATAGATAAATCAAAAATAAGTACTTTCGATTCATCACAGAGAAGTTTTTTTGTATTGGAAAAATATAATAAATAATTCATTATAGTCCGTCTCTGAGTTTTTTTTATGTATGTTCATTTATCCCGTTACGGTCTGTTTTGTTTAAAATTCAAAATTTCAACTAATTTTGGGAAGGAAAACTACTATCTTGGGAACGGCGTAACTTACAAACCAACCGACTTACATGACAATTTAATCTCAAGGTTATGAATCTTAATGTATAGTATTGAACGAAGTTATCTTCACTGGTCGTGCTCAATAACTATCGCTATTGCACAAAAACGATTGCTTTTGTTTGACATTTTGACAATGCGCATTAATAATGTTTCATTTGCTGAATATATTAGTTAATGCATTCAATGTAACTAATTGGTGCTTTCATTATTTAATTTTCCTCTGGTGGTAAACATAAAAGTTATAAAAAGCAGGAATGATATTCAAAACTATAGAAATAAAACGGACACTTCACTTCTATTTTTGTTGTGATAGCGGGCAGAGGTTTAAGAATGATTGCATAGTAATTTTTTGAAGATGTTTAAAACTAAAGGAAAAGTTAAATATTTTTTTTGTATAACTTCAATATTTAGTTTAGGAAATTTTTATAGGAATAATTTAAAATACTCAAATTAATTATTTATATTGTTATATAAAACAAAAACATTTATTAAGTGAAATATTTCTTATTTTTAACTTACTTAGATAATTTTCCATTATTGGCAATTTTAATGCATAATATTGTTAGTTTTTGTAACATTTTTGTGGCACGTGAATACTGTGATTGATGGAGTTGATATTAAAAAACTAGTACCGATATAGTGGAGCTTGAGGTCAGGCACTTAACCGTTCAAATCCAATCAATACATTATCCAAACTTTGACCAAAATTAGAATTTATTTTTGCCGCAAAAATAGAAAATCAAAATTCTAATTCCCCATAGCCCAATATTCTAATACTGGCGCAGTAAGATGTTTTTGATTAAATGATAAGACAGACAATTCTAGTCGTTCGCCTACTCTGAGCACAACTACTGAATCTAAAAATGGTGAAAGTAGTGATAATTTGCCAACAAAGGATTTTTTTGCTTGCAGTAATTTTAATTATTTGGCAAATTGTTCATTTTGGATTACATTTGGGTAGTTGGAATTTGTAGTTAAAGGGTTTAAGTATTGAAAGGAAGAATAGCGAGTACACTCAAACAGCAAAGGTTGCTTATTAAGCACTACAATAGAGATATATTTCTCGGTATTCTGGGATTTGAATTGATGGTAGCCGAAGTATTAACCAATGCTCAGTTATTAGACATTAGACCCATTTAGGGCTATTAAGCTACATATGATTTTCTATTAGTTCTGATTGCATTTATCCACGAGAGATAATGTCTGTCAGGTTGTTTTCCGAATTGACATGCATCCGATTGACCGTTTGTTCAAAGTTTTGTACTTTAGCCACTCGATGTTCGCAAATGTTTTCACTAGTGCAACACAATGGTTGAGACTGTCGAAAGATAAATTTCGTTAAATTAAATATGGATTGTATTATAATTTTGGCCTTTGCTATTGTGAGTCCTAGTAAACCATCAAATAGACGAGCAGTTTGGGAAAAATTTGAGGTTTTCATTTTATTATCGTCCAAATGAACTGTATAAAATACTTCATCTCTTTAGGAGTTCCAATTGGTACCAAGTGTTCTTATTGAATCATCTAGACTAGATCTAAAAGAACAAGACTACATTTGATTTTTCAGAAGGTATTTGAGGGCATTTGGCTCATTTAAGCCCATTTACGTAAGTTAGTGCTGGAGCTTTGGGTGGCGGTTATAAATTCGTCTTTTATTTTGATAGCATCATTGATATTTTCAAAACCTGTTAAAATGTCATCAACATAAAAATTTTTGATTAAAATTTTAGACTCTCTCTCTCTGACATTTACATCCCAGGGAGGGAGTTTGTTGCCGTCTGTGCAATCAGCTTCCATTCATCTCGTTCCATTACCAGTTGACCACAGTTTCAACATCCTATATCACGAAGGTCTTGTATGATACCATCACGCCAGCATTTTCTAAATCTTCCTCTTCGACGAACACCAGCTGGTTGTTGTTGAAACATTTTTTCAGCATTCTTTCTAATTCATGATCAAACCATCTAATCGGGTTTGATTTACTGAATCCGATTAAATCATTTATTTAGATTCCATTTTGATTTTTATCATCTTTACATGGACCATAAATTATTTGTATGACCTTTCTCTCGAATGCTGATAGAATTCTACAATCGAACTAAGTCAATATTTAGATTTCTAGTAGAAATATTGCTGGATGTTGTTAAAAGTTTAGTTTTACTGGTGTTGATGCATAATCTAAGCTATTTCTTTCAAGGTGGGAGAGACTAACCTTAACATCGCTTGTTCTAATTCTGAGAAGCGCAATATCATCTGCATAGCCAAAAATTTAACTAGATTTGTTGAATATTCAGTTTTGTGTCACAATTCGACTTTTTTTATCGCACCTTACTCAGTCGTCATATTAAATAGTACGGGTGCGAGTACATCACTTTGTCAAACACCTGATCTTATATCAAGAGGGACAGAAACGAAAATTTTAGACGCTTTGAGGAATTCGATTTTCATGCACTTTGCTTATTCTTGCACTACTCTTGGTGACTACAAATGGAATCTTAACGCTATGAATAGTAAAGTTTCTTGTTTGGTTGGACCATGCACTATCACATCGTTTAGTGAGTAACCGGACAAAGTTTTTGTCAAGGCATCAAAAACTACACGAAGTTTTGTAGTTGTGCTGGAATGTTTTAGAACTGCTTGGTGTGGTAAATAATATCCAGCTTGGGTGTCATCATTTTCATGTAACATGTGGTCTTAGTTATGATATTCGTGCATGAATAGGCGATATTCTTTGCAATCATTTGGTTTTCGTGCAAAAGGGTGTTGTAAATATTAAAATCTTTTGAGGGCAGTAAAATAGGATTTACCTAATTTAATTTTATTTTTATTGAATGTGAGTCTTACAATATATTTTCCGGCCTTGGTATCTCGAATTGTGGTTTCTAAAACATATTCCTCACGTGATTGTTCTTCAGTTGATAGACATTTTTCACAAGGCGCTTTTTCGATTTTGCTACATTCTGGTCTAAATTTTTGGTTGAAAGGTGAAAACTTATTAAAGACCCTACCATCGATAAACCAACCCAATTTTGTGCATATTTGTCCTATACAAAGTAAGCTTTAGAAAATGTCCGCGCCTAGTAATGCATCGTTTTTCTGACGCTTTTGAAATTCTCGTTCTGTTAGTTTCATATTGTTTGGAATTTCGGGTTGGTATTTGCATAACGAAATCGAATATAGCATACTTGTTATCTTTGGAATTACGAAAAAATTTAACTCAACAGAAATTGTTTTTGATTTAAGTTGGGCATTGAGGGACTTATTGATTTTTGTTTGAATGCGATTAATGCCTAAACCAGGTACATTTACTTGGATTTCTTGTAATTTTAGAATGGAAACAATGCGGTCTGTTATGAAGCTAGATTGAGATCTTGAGTCTAACAAAATGCGTATAGTATGAGGTTTTCTATCTATATCCAATATAGTGACGACCACTGTTGATAGCAAAACTTGTGAAGGGATATTGTCATTTAAATTTAAAAAATTTGCTTGATTTTATTTTCCTCGCGTTCTAGTTGTATTGAAGGTTCTCGTTCTGGCTTTATAACTCTTGCTTTGTTGTATTATAATGTTACGAATTTTGAACTTTTATAGAAAATTTACTTTTAATTTAATTTGCCGGATAGCTCAAAAAAAAACTATATGAAACCTGAAAACACGGAATTTACACACAAGCAACCAATCACTTGGAAATCTCTTATGTTTGAAAATATTAAACTATCAACTTACTGACATGCAAAAATAATTTAGTTAAAAAAAAATCAACAACTATATAAAATAAAATTCAATAAAAAAGCTTACATTAATATTCCTGATGTTGAATGTTGTCTTGAATGTTGTCTTCTTCATATGTACTACCATTTATATAAGAATTTATGGAGACTAAAATCATATTTGTTATTTTATCACAACCTGATATATCAATTAATTTTAAATTCGGTGCATTCTGAACATTCTAAATATTCCTTCTTCAGAAAATTCTGAACATCCATCCAAAAATACTTCTTCCACATCCGATTTATGTATTAAGCAATTTAACGTATCATCATCTAAATACACATACTACCACTGCATGTGCAAATAAAACACAAAACTTTCGGATAACATTATTATTTTTTTTCCTCAAAGAAAAACTTAAACTTTTGATTTATTATTTTTTCTTCTTTTGATTCATTTTTTTTCCATTCTAATTCTGTGTATTAAAATTAAAATTTTTTTTTTATTTTTAAATAATAATATTTGTTTCATTAAAATTATTCTATTCAATATTTGATTTAAATCTTTATTGCTTAATTTGCAAAATTATACTAATCAATCCTCTAAATAATTTTTTCTTATTTATATTATCTCATCGGTTCTCCGTTTCCCCTTCTACCAATAATAAACAATTCCCCTTTTTTTCAAGCTAAAAAAAAATCATCCAACCAAACATGTTTATTGTCTGAAATTGAGTGACGCAACTAAATCATCAACAGTAGCATACAAAAATGTAGCCATAACTCAAGATAATTAGCAAAATTATAATTGAGTTCAAAAGTTATTATGTTCACAACAAAATTGCAATAGTCCGCCGTAACAAAACTAGGGGAAACTAGGACAATGATGGAGGCTACATCATTATCCGTCGTTTATTCTAGAAGAAAGGAATATGACAATCGAAAATTATGACTCTTTACAAAAATTATTTGATTATACAAATTATTTATTATTGAATGACGATACAAACCGAAGAAAAACAGAAAACCTGAAGTATGAAAAATATGGCTATACATATATCAAAATTAATTAAATTATTCTTATTTAATTCATTTTACATTTGTTTATTTATTTTGAAAAAATATATTTATTTAGTTAAATTGTTTGCTTAGTTACTTATTCTATTTAGAAAAATTTGTTTAGTTAAATCTTCAAAAATTATTTTTATTTTTGAAAATTTAACAAAGAAATTTTTGTTTAATTTATATACCTAAAATTATATTTTTATTTAATATAATAAATTTTGTTTATTTTATTTAATTTCTTAATTGTAAAATCTTATAGCTATTTTATGTGACTTAACACCTCTAAAGAAAAATATTTATTTATTTATGATTAGAAAAAATAAAAATATTTGTTTATTTATTAGGTGTTAAGTCCTATCTCAAAAATATTTGTTTATTTAGAAAAAATAAAGATATTTAATAAATGGTAGATTTATATCTTGATGTATTTGTTTTAATAAAAAACAATTTATTTAATTAATTACCTAAAATTATTTACTTATTATTCTAAACGAAATTATTTTATTTAATAAAATTTATTTATTTAATTTTCAAAAATTATTGTTTTTATTCATTTTATTTTTTTATTTAATATAGATAAGAGATTTCCAAGTCAATATTTGTTTGTTGACAAAAAAGAACAACCAAAATATGATACAAATGTCCAATGTCATCTAATTCTACTCTTGAATTCTCACGCTCGCGAGCACTCCCCAAGAATGCATCTGAGAACCGCCTAGATAAGCACCTAACGACCAGATTCTACAGAACGGTTTCTTCCTAACCTTAAACTAACAAAGGCAATCACAACTGTCACCATTAGACCTTAGGCCCATTTCTACTGACCCAGTTGTGATTCCTCACTCTAAAACTAAACTAAAAATAAATTACTAGAACTAATGACGTTTCCTTGGAGAACGCTTCCGAGCGCCGGACTTCAAGTCGTATTAAACTCCATAGACATTATTCTATTGCAACGCTAAATATATTCAAAAAGGACTAAAATTGAAATTGTATGAGGTAAAGCCTCTGATCCTGAATAAAATTAGTAATTGTTTCTCCTCTTCATTCCACCGAAGAAGCCTATGAGCAAAGAATGGTACTACTGGTTTGCACCTAAGGACAAACACAGCAGCACCACTCCTCGTCCAAGAATCCAATGATCTTCGATCGCATGTCCATGATGGACAGAGGCGACCTAGGAACAACATTATTGTTAAGGGGAAAAGCTCCATGGATGGCTTTTTAGGCCTACCAGTACAGAAAGTTTTATTTATAAACACAAAGAAATTTTTAATTTTAAACATAACCAAATTTTTAAATTTCACCAAAGCAATTGATACACATATATACATCAACAATACTTTTAAAAAACATCAATGAAAAACATTCCAAAATAACAAAATGATTTTATTTTTCTCCAAAAAAAAACAAAAAACCTGAAAAATTTTACTAACGAACTGCAAAACATAACGGGTTGTTTTTGTTATGAGCCCAGATATCAAAAAGATCGTAAAAACAATCTACATCCAATCAAACCACATCCAATCCTTATACCAATCCACATCCATCAATTATATCTAATAACCAACCATACAATCTATATCCAACCTACATTCAATAACCACACTCAATCCACACATAATCCATACACAGTCCATACAAAAATAAATCCAAACTGGTTCAACCAACACAAATCAAAACAAAAAAAACCCAAAACAGGTTTTCCTGAAATTTACGCGCAAATAATTATAACGCAAAAATTATCTAAACCTATTTAAAAACCTTGAAAAAAAACAGGTCTTTGTTTCAAGCTCCATAATATATTACCGGATAGCTCAAAAACCATATGAAAACTGCAATTACGCCTGTACACTGAATTGACATACAAAAAATCACTTGGAAATCTCTTACTTCGATTTATCACAGATTGTACAAAAATACCTAAAATTATTTTTAATATCGGAACACAAAAACAAATAAGTTAACAAAAACTATATAAATTAAAAATCAAAGCTTACAGTACATTAATAATCTGAATGATTATCCGCTTCTTGAAACTTCTCTTGACACACAGCTTGTCCGTTTAATAGCATTCTTGTCATAAAATTCTTGAGTTATACCATAAACATTCCATAGCTTTTCATAACTAATTTCAACATTTAAACAAGCCAGGAAAGGTTGAGTTAACGTTGTATTATCATTTTTCTTTGTTCGAAAAATCAAAATTATTAAGTTTTTACATTGAATCTGAACTGCCAAACGTTCCAGACCATCCACGTAAACTAATCCTTCACTATAAGATACTGTGGCACCAGCAACTATCCACACATCATCACAATTACTCAAGCTCTGGTTGAACTTTTCTTTAAATAAATCAACTATTGTACCACGTTTAACTGTAATTTGAAAATTTTCGGCCACATAGTAAGGGTGAACCAAGTTCAGCTGATGGTTTGATTTCATATCGGAAACAAATAATTTAAAATCACTCAATGTTATAATTAACACACATATTATTTTATTTCAAAATCATTCAAATTACATTAGTAAACAACTAAAAAACATTTAATTATTTTGAGGCACAACACTCTATGTTATCTATTCGATTTTTAATTTATATCTAATCGATTTAAAAATTATACTAATTGATTTCATCCAAACAATTAGATCTTTTATATAGTATGTTATGCTCGATTTTCTGTTTCCTCTCCAATCATCAATTTCCCCGTTTTTCAAATTTAAAAAACTCATCTTGCAAAACTTGAAAAGTTTATTCAAATCACCAATAAAAATATTTACATGTTTAACATGTACAGTGCCACAGATAAACGTCATAAATGAAGAAAATAAATCAAATTATTACTGAACTTGAAAACCATTATTTTCAGAGTAAAAATTGAAAAAGTCCGCCGTAACAATAAAACAATTCTCCTTTTGTTTTTCGGTCGCTTTTGTAACAGGACTCAATTCGTATAACGCTTTTTTATGATTGTTTGCAGATAATATGGGATCGTTGAATGAATCTTCTAGAATAGCCAAGGCTATAGATTTATGAGTGTCTATTGTTTCCAGCGATTCAATTTTACTCAAAGCCATTCCTGAAAGACATGTCTTGAAAAATATTAATTTTTCAGGATCACGCAGCTCGTAATTTTCATGCATCGCAGCTTTGGACGCGGCGAAAAGGCTGAGCTTTGCTGCGTAGCGACATGGCAAGTATTCAAATATGAGATTTTTTGATCCAATTTTTACTGCTCATATTTTTTTTCCGTTGGCTCTAGAATTTTATTTGAAACTTTTAAAATAGAAATTCTCTATTGAGACGATTAATATAATGCAAGCGTTTAAAGAAAGAACCATAGACTTTTTTATGGATTGGTATTGCGGCCACTTTAATATAAAACGGAATGCAAATGATTATATTTATGGTTTTTAAAAATCAATAAACAAAACCCTTGTTTGGTGTTCTTGCATCGGTGTGGCATTCTATATGTGCAATTCAATTTACAATTCTTTTTATTAAAAAAAATATTGGTTGTGGCGTAAATGAACTCGCAGTACCATATTTTCACATCTGCGATAAGGTTAAGATGTAGCTAGTTATCAAGTTGAAGTGAGTGATTTTGTAACTGGCTCGGATGGGTTAAATCAGGGAACAGGATGGCAGAATTATTGTGGCCTTTGTTTATATCATTATTAGTTTAAATAAAATCAGCGTATTTTGCATTAGTCAACTCAGATCAACTCTCCTACATTTTCACACCATATATTTTTAGAATTGAGACTGTAAATATAAAAATTTCATTAAAGCTTACCAAAAAACTTTTTCATCAAAACATCTTTAAATAATTTTTTTCAGTTACCGTAACGGATGTCACAAGAACACCTATTCCTTCAATCGATCTAGAATTGAATGGAACTCAACAAACATTTGAAAATGATGTAACAATAACAGCGAACTCAATTGTACCAATTATAGAACATGATCCAGAACTTTACAAAATACATAACGAAAGTGATCCAAATGATAACCGTCCAAAATGTTGGATTTGGTTCATGAAACATTGGCCGGTTATATCACAACCCGCATGTCTTTTATTTATATTTATATGTTTATGGGGTATTGGTTTGGCAATACTGCCAATATATTTCAAATCAGATACTACAATAATGAGGCTAATATTTCTTTTTATTGGTTCACAAATGTGTGGAATTTTAGTAGAATTAACAGGATTACCAGATATGTTGGGAATGTTATTTTGGGGAGTTTTATATAAAAACGTCGGGTGGGGAGATTTTAAAGGAATGGAAGGTGTAGAAGCAGTATTACGTGAGCTAGCTTTAGTGAACATCATGTTATTGGCAGGACTGAGTTTAGAATTAAATTCTTTGAAAAAATTGTTTGGTATGATAATGCGATTAACATTAATTCCAACTATAGCTGAAGTAAGTGTTGTTGCAGTTTTATCATATTTTTTAGTTAAACTTCCTTGGAGTTGGGGAGTACTCTTAGGGTAAGAAAACATTTAAGCTTATTTTTTAAATTATCTGAGTATTTTTTGTTACAGATTAGTTGTAACAGCAGTTTCTCCAAATGTTGTTGTAACTATTTTGTTACGCTTAAAAGAAGAACGTCTTGGGCTAAATAACGGAATTCATACAATTATAATTGCCATGACCAGCTGTAATGATGTTGTTGCAATTTTTTGTTTTAGTGTTCTTTTGGGTATGGTTTTTTCAACAGGAAATCTAACAGATCAACTATTGCAAGGTCCAATCGGGATTGTTCTCGGAGTAGTTTATGGCTTTTTAATGGGACTATTGTTACTTTTTATACCTTCACCTAAATCAAAATATGTAGCAGGTCTGAGGTTTATTTTAATGTTCTCAGCTGGAGCACTTTCTGCAATTGGAAGTAAAGCTATATCATATCCATCCGCTGGTGCTTTGGGTTGTATAGCAATCGCTTTTACCGCAGGTACAGGATGGAGAAGGCAATCCGGAACCGAAAAAGTAATCTAAACTATAAAAAAAGTAAATAGTTTGAGTTTCAGAATTTTTTAATTTTAGAATAAAACTGCCGATTATTTGGATATATTGTGGAAATTTTTAAAACCAATTTCGTTTTCGTTGATCGGCAAAGAAGTTTACTTTGCTGTTTTGGATGGAAATATCGTGTTGTATGGAATCTTAATTCTTGTTTTGGGCTCATTGGTTGGTTATCTTTGAATTCGTTCAAAAATTTTAATTAATAGTTTTTATTGTTTTCCAGTTTCGGTTGGTTTTTGCATACTTGTCCTCTGTTGGCGGTGATTTAACATGGAAAGAAAGAGCATACATTACTTTATCTAGTTTTCCAAAAGCAACAGTACAGGTGAGACTAAAACGAAAATGCTTATTTTAAACCAAGTTTGGATAAAATTTAATAATTTTTTACAGGCAGCATTAGGCCCAGTCGCATTAGACCTAGCCCGTCAGCTTAACTCAACAGATAATTTGGATAAAGCTAATACTATTTTAGTTATATCGGTTCTTGCTATTATAATGACAGCTCCATTAGGTGCTGTGTTAATGCAAAAACTAAGTACATACTGGTTAAAAAAGAGCATTGAGTTAGAGGAAGCCGCTTAAAAACATTTATTTCTACACAACTTCATATGTGTAGAGTCAAATATTTTGATCTTCATTGTACTTACTATTTATGGTTAGAAGAGTAAACAAATTAAGTAAAAGAGCAAAGCAATGTTGAGTTTTATTTATCCATATTTCTAATTATTCACATAACATATCTAGTTAAGTCATTCTAACAATTTGGTAAATTTTACAAAATATTTATTAACTCAACAAAACGTTTTTGTCAAATTTACAATGCAGTTTGTAAATTTAACAGTTGACCTAGAACAAGATCTAGAGTTATAGCACTTGAAAATAAACAGTTCTAAAAATGACATTCGTACCAAACCCAACAAATATACCATTCTCAAACTCTCATTTTAAAAATTTACATAAAAACGTAATAAAAATTGATATTTACTTTAAATGTCTTCAAACTATTCCGACACACTCCTTTGTTATCCAGATTTTTAAATCATCATAAAATGTTCATAAAACACACCTGATGGAACACCATTATTTCCATCATCACTGCCATCATCTAACAAAATAATTTTTCTACTCAATTTAAGCTAACTAATGCAACAAAGCGAATTAAATATGTAAAAATTACTATAGCATTCCCCTAAGCAAAATCAAATCAAGACATAAAACAAACCAACTCAGAATTTTTCTT
Source organism: Diogma glabrata (assembly GCA_963693315.1). NCBI lineage: Eukaryota > Metazoa > Arthropoda > Insecta > Diptera > Cylindrotomidae > Diogma > Diogma glabrata. The sequence goes on along the minus strand of OY856188.1, from coordinate 246,686,923 downwards.
GCAGTAAACCAAATCAAAAAAAAAACACAATTTCTCATAAGCAAGTAAACAATTTGTAATAAAAATATACGAAAACAATTTCCTTATTAAAAAATATAAACAAAAAATAGAAACTTTAAGGATAATAAAAAACGAGTAAGGATGGAGTTTAAGGAAAAAACGTTAATCCCGTTTAACCCCCTTTGAAAATAACAAAAAATTAAAAGTTACTCTAACATTATAGAAAAAAACAATGGAAGTATAACAAGAAAAGTAAAGATTTGAGTTTTATTTTTATTATTAGAAAAATACTTTATAATTATTTTAATGAAATTTGTGTTTTAATATTTCTGGAAGATGTGGGTATAGGTTGAAGATGGTAGTTGACATATAGTTGAGTCTTGAGAGCTTATAAATAAGAATAAACAATTTCATAAAAGGGGCAGATTTAAACCGTGCCAAACTGTAACAACAACATAATTGTTTTCTTAATTCAATTAAACCTTAAACTCAATTTTTCTTCTCATTTCCTTCAATTAACCTAAGTAAAATGGACTGAGCTGGTTACATCTACCTTGAATCTAGTGGATTGGGAATTATATTTTAATGGTTCACCGGCTAACATTGCAGTTGACTTGTTCTATGACAAGCTTATGACAATCATTAAAGCATATATTGCAATAGTTAAACCACCAATTAAAAGATATCCCTGCTGGTATCCTCAGTCCTTGATATCCCCGATTAAGAAAAGGAAAAAATTAGATCAAAATGTAAAAAATGCAAAAATCCTTCTGATTTAATCTTATATTCTTCACAATCAATATTAAAAAACAATTAGTCAGTTGTTTTGAAGCATACACTCTCTTAATGGAGAGATCTTTGGTAGAGAAACCTAAAAAGTTCTGGGACTATAATAAGGCGTTAAGGTCTAAATCTGAATTCCCCTCTGTAATGTTCTTTGGTAATAAAGAGTCTAATCAGCCTGAAGTAATTTGTAACTTAAGTTTGCAGAAAATTTTAATTCGGTTTATACCAATAGTTTCTTTTCCCGATTGTTATGTAGACTGGAGTATGATGACGTAGTGCAGTAAAATTACAGATCCATGAAGTTCCTATTTCCTCACATATCGCAATTTTGCATATCACGCGTAGTTCATAACCAAGTTCTCGTTCATCCATAATCTATAGTCATATTTTCATATAGTTTTCGGTACACATATTTATTCTTAGCATAAAAAATCAAAACGTATTATATTTTTTATATAGTTGTTTTCTATCAGTTCCTCTTTCCGTATATATATAGATTCTACTGTAAAACGGTTGTAATTTACTATTTCGTAATGCAAAATCATCATAAAACCGGTTGTACATACGTTTTAATCCATTCTAATGTCGCATATATTACTATTTCTTTCAAACGCGTTGTAAATAATATATTTCGTTAAATTATCTTTTAATTTTGTTTATTACAAACTAATAACCAGTATTTGTTTTGTTACGGAAAATGTATTAACAATAATTTGTAAATTTAAAACTTTCGAAAAACATTTAGCTCATTTTTCGATATTAATTGCCTATATAAGAGATGAAAACATCTAGTCGTCTCTCTTAGTCTAATTTTATTTTTCCTATCGGATTTTGGCGGTTTGACATTGGGTGTGCGAGGTTGACAGTCCTCATAGTGAAATTTGCCTTAGTTATTTTTAAAATTATCATAAAAGTTACTCAATGATTAGAATATGTGTTTAATGTGGTTTATTGTGGAGAATAGAACGTATTTTACTGTAGCAGTGAACCCCAATCTCCGTACCAGGAAGAAAAGTAAGATAAATTTTTTTTGTTTATAATGGTGCTTTTGTCAAAGATGGTGGAAAATTTCTGATTAGACTTCGCATGACATTTTTGGTCATATTGAAATAAAAGAATTTCTTTCTGTTTTATAAAAATCCACAGTAAATATCATAAAGAAACAAAATAATAATAATCAAAATAATACAAAAAAAATTAACTGTTTTTGTTAGTGATTAAGCGATTTTAATGCTAAGTAAATAAATTGTGTGCTTTGTTTTCGTTTATCAGTTTAATTAGTAACCAATTTTTTTGTAAATTCAAAGTGTAATATATAGACATGTTGATAAATTCGGATGTATTTGTTTTCCTCGATGTGTAAAAGAAACAAATTATAAATTAATGTCGTGGCTTTCTTTATGTTAAGAGTTATACTATCTATACCCGTTATCAACGGGTATATTTTCCACAACATTTTTTTTTGTTATTAACATACATCTTACCAGTGCAGTTTGTTAACACTCGCTATATTTGGGGTGCAACATTTTTTATACTAGTTAATTTACATCTTATCAGTACAGTTGGGTAATAATCGCCTAGTGTTTGTGGTGCAACAATTTTTATATTTTCCATACACCTTACCATTGCAATTAATCAGTATCAGTATCAGTAATCCCCTATCATTTGGGGCGCAACATTTTGGATATTAATTAGTTTGCATATTATCATCACACTTTGTCAACAATCGTTTTATTGGGGACGCAACATTTGTATATTATTTATACCAGTGGCCAATGCAATTTATTAATAATCACCTATCATTTGGGGTGCAACATTTGTATATTGATTACACTACATCTTACCAGTGCAGTTTGTTAAAACTCGCTACATTTGGGAGACGCAACATTTATATATTATCTACACAAATTACCATTGCAACTTATCAACAATCACCTAGTAGTTGTGGTGCAACATTGATGGTATTAATTTGCATATTTTCAGCACAATTTGTCAACAATCGCTCTATTTTGTGACGCAACATTTCTACATTAGTTATACAATTTATCAGTGCCACTTATCAATAAACGCCTAAGTGGTTTTGGTGCACTTTATGCTTATGATTACACAACTACTCATCTTATCATACTTTATCTGCTGGAATATTCACCGATGATGGAGTGCTGAACGCTAGGACATTGAGGCCTGTCGGATATAACCATGGGGTGAGTGTTCTTTAATTATTTTTATTTATGTTTTTTTTTAAATAAAGGTATGAATGCGCGTGAATGAGTGTACGTATGGATGAATGTGGGCGTGATTGTCGATGCGCGTACGTGAATGTACGTGGCGGATATATGTGAGACACTACAAATTAAGTTAAAAACAATTATAAATGCAATAATTTCTTCTAATGTAATATTTTTTGGGAATTAATGCTCAATTCCTAATAATTTTTATGCTACCTGTAACTGGCTTATAAGGAAATCAGTCATGCCGCTGTAATGATAACCGACATAACTTAGCACTGTGAACCCGCTGTGAAAGAATTAGCCTATAATTTTTAGGTATCAAACAGAGCAACAACTACTTTTCACTGAGGATTATGATCGGATTTGGCGATGTGCAAATTATTTATTCAATTTATTTTTATATACAGCGTGAGATTTGTTTGTGTTTTAATTTGATTTGAAAAAAAAAACACTTTTATTTTTTCAATTGAATCTTCGGATTCAATTTATTTTTATTGAGTAGAAGAACTATATAAAATGTTAATGCTTCAGCATAACAATTCTTAGACTAAAGAACAATAATTTGTGTATTCTTTTGTATGGTAAAATTAAATGTGATAACACTAATGGTAAATAATATGAATGATAATATAACCAATGTTTAGTCATTATTTGTATTGATTTAAAATATTTGTAATTGCTAATTCTGTTTCAATACAAAATTGTTTCATGTATATATTATAATTCATATCTTTATCTGTTTTAATATTTATATTTTTATAATGATTTGAGTTACTCATTTCTTTATCTGTTTTAATAGTTACTTGTGATGTAACTCGTGTGAAGTTGTCACGTAACCCACGATTTGATTGTCAGTTTACAAGTGATGGTGTTGTTTTGTGGACTTGATCAGAATGATCAATTGGCAGTAATAAAAATTATTTTGATTGCTACTATTTACTATAATTACCCAATTTCTTGGAACGTAATTGTCTTGCTTTATTATAGGGGTGTGTATGTGGATATGGGTGTTTGACGGTAAGTGTGGGTGAGTGAGAAGATGTGAGCGTGCATGAAGCGTAAGAGTGTGGGCATATGGGAGTGAATGTGGGGGTTGAACGCGGTGATCACAGGTCTTTCCCAAGGGGGGTCGCCAGAGTCTTATTTTTTCATTTGTAATCTTTCCATTTCTGTCTAATCAGGTAATTCGCATACATGTCTGTATTTGTATTGGAGTAGCAGGGTTTACCAATCGAACTCCATACTGTGACTAGCCCGGAGCATTTAAACAACCTAAATTAGCTACGTGACCTGCTTTGCCGCTTCATTGGTTCGCCAATGAAAAAGCTCTTCATTACACCATTAAGCTCTTTTTCTGTTCATCATATTGATTCTTCTTACATAATAACAGAAGGTAATGTGTCTCTAATGATATCCAAACTTGAGAGTGATAAGGGCCCTGGTCCAGATCTGTTTTCTAATTTATTTATAAAAAATATTACTTCTGGTATATAGTTGAACCTTTAACAATGCTGTTTTATTTATCTCTTCAACAATCGATATTTCCGAATAAATGGAAGGAATCTTTCATCAATCCGGTTTGCAAATCAGGGGACATGGCGAACGTTGCTAATTATAGACCGATCTCTATTATGAATGTTTTAGCGAAAGTTAAGCAGAAAATAATCCCTCAACAACACGGTTTTATTTCTGGTCGTTCCACGACTTCTAATCTTCTTGAATTTTCTACCTATGCGTATAACTCAATTGATAAGAAAATTTAAGTGGATTGCATTTATACAGAATTTTCAAAGGCCATTGACAAAGTTAAATACGAAACCATGGTTTCTAAGCTTGATTTTTTTGGTTTACCTTAAAATCTTATTCAGTGGTTTGCTTCATACCAAACGAATCGCATGCAGTATGTCAAATTCAATGGAAACTTATCAAAAGGATTTATTTCCTCGTCTGGGGTACCCCAGGGCTCCATTATCGGTCCCCTGCTATTCTTACTTTTCATTGATGACTTATCGAAGAACCTTCAATGTGTTCATCTCTTCTATGCAGATGATCTAAAAATCTTTCTATAATGATTGTCTTAAGCTTCGACAAGATATAAATGAAGTTCATAACTGGTGTGTAATCAATGATTTGCAATTAAATGTTAATAAGTGCAAGTTCATAACTTTTTGACGTAAAATTCGGAATATTGGCTTTGATTATAACATTAATGGAATTTTGCTTGCTCATGTTAACAGTGTTAAGGATTTAGGAGTCATATTTGACTCTAAACTCCGTTTTGATGAGCATATTAATTATACTAATTTAAAAGCAATGAGACTTATGGGTTTCATTTGCAGAAGGTGCATAGAATTTCGTAATCCTAAAGTTCTAATAGCATTATTCAATAGCCTAGTTCGGAGTATTCTGGAATATGGTTGTCGTATTTGGCACCCTTATTATAACACATACTCAAAGTTAATTGAAAGAACAGAAGATTTACGAGAATTGTGTGTTTTAATGCAATACCATGCACTGGGAAGCTCTTATACCATACCAGGCTTGATAAGTTAAGTATGACTACCTTGGAGTCGCAAAGGTATCTACTTGATGAAGTCCTTTTATATAAAATTGTTAATTCTCTTATAGATACTGAGGCTCTATTCTATATAAATTTGTATGCATCGTCCTATAGAACTCAATTAAACCAGCTTTTTCTGCCATCGGCTTCTCGAACAAATATAGGTGCCTCCTCACCAATATCAAGACTTCAGATTTATCACAATGAGATTTTTTCGAGTGTGGATTTTTTTCATGTTTCGTTAAGTGTATTCAGATAGCATCTAACAGCATCTTCATATCATCTGCACAAAATAGGTGAAGGTTCAATTATATGTAATTTGATTACTTCATTTCCAAATATTTCCTGCGACATTTCAATATATTCTCCGAACTTGGAAGTAAATTATCATTTTTAAGAAATTTTCATTGTAGCGATACAGACCCTTTTATACTGAAAACTAGTTGCTGGCCGGAAATTGTGGTACGTGCACAAAATATTTGAAGGTTTAGTAATATGTAATATGATTTTTTAACTAACAAACTAAAACTTTGAAATCTGTATAAATTCTCCGAACTTTGGAGTAAATTTCATTTTTGAGAATTTTTCGTTGTAGCGATACAAATGTTTTAAGACTACAAATTAGTTGATGGCCGGAAATTATGGTACCTGCAGAAAATAGGTGAAGGTTCAGAAATATGTGAAATGATTTTTTCATTTAAAAATATTTGCTGTGAAATTCGAATAAATTCTCCGAACTTTGGAGTAAATTGTCATTTTTGGGTATTTTTTTAGTAAAGCGATACAGACCCTTTTAGACTGAAAACTAGATGATGGCCGGAAACTGTAGTCTTGCAAAAATAGGTCAAATTTCAAAAATATGTAATATGATTTTTCTTTAACCAAATTTTTGCTGTGAAATCTGAATTAATTCTCCGAACTTTGAACTAAATTGTAATTTTTGAAAATTTTTCAGTGTAGCGATACAGACGCATGGAGACTGAAAACCAGTAGCTGGCCGGATACTGCTGTACCTGAAAAAAATAGGGGAAAGCTTAAAAATATGTAATATGATTTTTTCAATTCCAAATTCTTGTGTAAAATCGGGATAAATTCTCCGAACTTTGAAGTAAATTGTCAATTTTGAGAATTTTTTACTGTAGCGATACAGACCATTTTAGACTGAAAACGAGTTGCTGGTCGGAAATTGTGGTGCCTGCACAAAACAAGTGAAGGTTTAGAAATATGTTATTTGATGTTTTCATTGACAAACATCTGTGAAATTTGAATAAATTCGTCGAATTTTGGAGTAAATTGTCATTTTTGAGAATTTTTCTTTGTAGCGATGCAGACCGTTTCAGACTGAAATCTAGTTGCTGGTCGGAAACTGTGGTACTACACAAAATAGGTAAAGGTGTATTTATATAGAATATGATTTTTTCATTTCTAAATATCTGCTGTGAAATTTGAATAAATTCACCGAACTTTGGTGTAAATTGTCATTTTCGAGAATTTTTCAGTGTACCAATACAGACGCATGTAGACTGAAAATCAGTAGCTGGCTGAAACATGTGGTACCTGGAAAAAAAGCAGAAAATTCAATAATATTTAATATGATTTTTTCAATAACAAAATTCAGTGGAATCTGGTTACATGGAGTAAATTTTCGTTTTTGAGAATTTTTGAGTGTTGTGATATAGACGCATTTAGATTGAAAACTAGTTGCTGGCCGGAAATTTTGGTACTTGCAAAAAATATTCCCAAAGCATTCCCAAATATTTGCTGTGAAATTTGAATAAATTCTCTGAACTTTGGAGTAAATTGTCATTTTTGACAATTTTCAGTATAGCGATACAGACGCATGTAGACTGAAAACTAGTTGCTGGCTGGAGACTGCGGTACCTGCACAAAATAAATCAAAATTCAATAATATGTAATATGATTTTTTTAATACCAAAATTCTTCGATGAAATTTGGATAAATTCTACGAACTTTGAAGTAAATTGCCATTTTTGAGAATTTTTCGAGTGTTTTTTGAGTGTAGCGATACGGACGCTTTTAGACTAAAAACCAGTTGCTGAAGAAATTCCAGAACCATCACCTTGTTTGTGTCTGTATCGAAAAGTGTTTGTATCTTTATACTGAAAAATTCTCAAAAATGACAATTTACTCCAAAGTTTGAGGAATTTATTCAGATTGCACAGCAAATATTTGGGAATGAAAAAATCAAATAACACAAAAATGAATTTTCACCTTGTGCAGGTACCACAGCTTCCGACCGGCAACTAGTTTTTAGTCTAAAAGTGTCTGTTACATTTAAAAATTCTCAAAAATGAAAGTTTACCCCAAAGTTCCGCGAATTTATCCAGATTTCACAGCAGATATTTGGGAATGAAAAAATCATGTTATATATTTCTGATTCTTCTCCTGTTTTTTGCATAAACTACAGTTTCTGGCCAGCAAATAATTTTCCGTTTACATACGTCTGTATCGCTACACTGAAAAATTCTCAAAAATGACGATAAACTCCAAAATTCGGAGAATTTATTCAAATTTCACCGAAGAAATTTGGTAATGGAAAAATCATATTAGATTTTTCTAAATTTTCACTTTTTTTTACAGGTACCACAGTTTCCGACCAGCTACTAGGTTTCAGTCTACATGCGTCTATATCGCTACAATGAAAAATTCTCAAAAATGACAATTTACTCCAAAGTTCAGAGAATTTATCCAGATTTTACATCAAAAACTTTAGCAGGAAAAAATCATATTACATATTACTAAACCTTCACCTATTTTGTGAAGGTATTACGATTTCCGGCCAGCTACTGGTTTTCAGTCTGCATGCGTCTGTATCGCAACACTGAAAAATTTTCAAAAATTACAATTTACTTCAAAGTTCGGAGAATTAATTCAGATTTCACAGCAAAAATTTGGTAAAAGAAAAATCATATTACATATTTTTGAAATTTGACCTATTTTTGCAAGACTACAGTTTCCGGCCATCATCTAGTTTTCAGTCTAAAAGGGTCTGTATCGCTTTACTGAAAAATTCTCAAAATGACAATTTACTCCAAAGTTCGGAGAATTTTTTCGAATTTCACAGCAAATATTTTTGAATGAAAAAATATTTTTACATATTTCTGAACCTTAACCTATTTTCTGCAGGTACCATAATTTCCGGCTATCAACTAATTTGTAGTCTTAAAACATCTGTATCGCTACAACGAAAAATTCTCAAAAATGAAATTTACTCCAAAGTTCGGAGAATTTATTCAGATTTTTCAGCAGATATTTGGGAATTATAAAATCAAATTACATAAAATTGAATTTTCACCTATTATGTGCAGGTACTACAATTTCCGGCCAGCATCTAGGTTTCAGTCTAAAAGGGTCTGTATCGCTACAATTAAAAATTCTTAAAAATAACAGTTTACTCCAAAGTTCGGCGAATTTATTCAGATTTCACAGCAAATATTTGGGAATCAAAAAATCATATTACATATTATTGAACCTTCACCTATTTTGTGCAGTTACCCCAGTTTCCGGCCAGTAACTGGTTTTTTTTCTACTTGCGTCTGTATCGCTAAAATGAAAATTTCTCAAAAATGAAAATTAACTTCAAAGTTCAGAGAATTTATTCAGATTTCAAAGCAAAAAATATGGAGGGGCTGAAATATCACAGCTCTGAGATATCAAGACTTTGGTCTGGGTTAAGGATTTGTATATTGTTTTCGGCAAAATACTTTTATGAGGACATCGTTTTTAGTTTTGGGCAGCGATGTATATCAAACATAACTCTTTGTTAAAGTACAAATATTTTTTATCTCTGTTTAAAAATTTATTACAACACTAACACGAAACATCAATACGTTGCCGGAAAATTATAATCAAAATTTCCAAAAATATTGTTAAATTAAATGAAATCAAACTTTTTCAAAATTCCAAAAATATTCCAAAAATTAGAATAAAATCAAAAATTTAAACTTTTTCTAAATTCCGATAATGTTCTGAAAATTCTTAAAAATTCAAACTTTACCAAAATTCTAAAAATGTTGCAAAAAATCAAAAATTTAAAATTTTTCGAAATTCTAAAAATATTCCAAAAATTCTTACAAAATTAAAACTTTTTCCGAAATTCTAAATATATTGCAAAAATTATTACAAAATCAAAAATACAAACTTTTTCAAAATTCCAAAAATATTTCAAAAACTATAACAAGTTCAAAAATTTCCATGTCCAATTGCATTTTAAATTACATTTACGTCATAAAAACAGCTACATTTTTTTTCCCAAAAAATTGGATAAAAAAATAAATGAAATCATTTTTTGACACACTTATAATGCCATAATTCTCTATAATAATAATAATATATCATGTCATACAAACTATTATTTTTTTTTTATTCAAAGTTAGGCATGTTTAGTGTTAATTATAATAAATTATAAATTAACGTCTCTGAATATCCGAAGATACCATGCCAACTAGGGATAAGAATGGAATGCAAATTAAGATTCTCTGAGAAATTTATGAACGTTAACTTTAAAGCCTTGAGGATTAAATTCATCAGGGAAAACCCAGGAAGGTAAGGCGTTCCAAAGATGAGAGACTCTGTTGAAAAAGTCACGTTGGAAGGCTACAGTTCTACACCTAATTATTTGAACTGTAAAGGGATGCGCTGCTACGTTTGCTCTGGTGTGACGCGAAAGCGTAATTAACTATTAATTTTATTTTTTCTAAAAAAATTGTGTAAAAAATAAATAAAAGCCTTTCTTTTGACACACTTGACAACATTTTTTGACAAACTTATAATGCCATAATTCTCAATAATAATAATAAAAATTCATTTCAAACAAACAATTTTATACTTTTCCAAAAAATTGGGTAAAAAATAAATAAAAATCTTTCTTTTAACAGACTTGACAACATTTTTTTGACAAACTTATAATGCAATAATCTAGTTGTTGATCTCACATACCAATCCCGACATCAAGATTTCTCAAATTTAATGTCCCTACTCGAAATCACTTAAAATGAACGTTTTTTAGCCCAAAAATATGAAAATATGCTATTTTTGACACACATAATGATTTTTTTGAAACACTTCGGTACAGTAATCGAACACAGCGTCCTTTCGTACCAGTCCCTTGTGTATACCTATTTTTAGAAAAAAATTTTTGAAATCCCTCCAGCCGTTTTCCCTGCAGTGTAGGTAATGACGGCGGCCGGCCGGCCGAGAGACAGACATATATTTTTTTTTTTGCTTTTTTAGAATCAGCCGGTCCTAAAATGTCGAGAAATGTCAAAAACAGTGTTAATAAGAATTTGACTTTGAGCTCATGAATGTAATACTTAGGTCCTTCAGACCGAAGTATATATGAATTTGTGATTTTGTAATATTTTAAATGGAGAGGTTTTTGAGTAGTTTGCTGAGTGTATCTATCATCTTTTCTCTACATTATGTTAATTTATAATCTGTTATAATTTTCCGGCAACGTATAGATGTTTCGTGTTAGTTTTGTAATAAATTTCTAAATAGAGATAAAAAAATACATGTACTTTAACAAAGAGTTATGATTGACATACGTCGCTGCCCAAAACTAAAAACAATGTCCGCATAACAGTTTTATGCCAAAAACATATCAAAATCCTTAACCAAAACCGAAGTCTTGATATCTCAGAGCTTGAGATTTTAGCCCCTTTATATTTTATTTACTATATTTGTACGTTGTACTTATCATGATATTAAAAAAAATATATTACAATATAATTTTTCGTTCTTCAAAAATTTTTGTTGCTGTATATAGACATATCACCATATAGACATATCAAAAATATGCTTTAACTTGAAATAAAATAAATGTTGAAAACATTAAGAAAACAGATAATGTTCGTTGTGGGTCACACAGTTTAATTCTTATAATATTTGTCGTTTGTTTGATTAAAACGTAGAAGAATCGATAACCTTTTTTTTATTTTTAGAAATATTTGAAATAATTTGGTGTTCTAGGCTGATTTATTTGGATTTACCGGTTTTACCAGGCGTTAACACAGCGATAATATAGGAAGCAACAAGGGAATAAATTTTGAAAATACAGTTGTAAAAGGTTTCAATTTTAAACATCGGTTTCGGTGAGCTGAGAGGAGTTTAAGGAAGAACACCGGATATTACAAAAACTGATACACATTTTTGTTTGTAAAACGATTAGCTATTTTGCACTCATAGTAGCACTTCATGACATAAAATATTTAGAACTACACTATTTTGACTACAATTGAGGTTAAATTTTTATAAAGTCTCTAATGTTATTAAGCTTTTTACAAACCATATAGAGCACATATTAGCTGCATCTTTAGTTTCACCTTCTTTTGACACAAAATTAATAGATAGTTAATTATTTCATTGCTTCGTTCGTTTGTAAACCTTCTTAGAGCGATACCTTAAGAATTTATAAAATAATATTAAAACAACTAAGAGCAGAAACAACATTAAACATAACTGGATTAACCAATTTTAACAGAAAACTTAAACAATTCACCAAAAATGCATATCTATACCATCCTTACTTGTTACGTACAAAATTATTGTTCCATTCAAAAATAAAATAAAAATAATAAATATAATCTATTTTATTGTTTTTACTATATAATAACATATGTTTTAATGATAGTGCTGAATATATTATTATAAGATTAGCCGTAACAAAATTTAGTCAGTACACGTTCGTTAGTCTATCAAAAAGCTTCGAGAGACAAAAAATGAGCAACTTTATGGCAAACTGCATTAAAACAGTTGTTTTAATCTGCATTGGTTTAAGGTATAATATATTTTTATAACTTCTGACTGATAGTATTATATTACATGTTTTTTCAAAAAAAAAGAACAACAAATGGAAGTGTTTCAAAAGATAGTCCAAATATAGAAATTGGAATTGATAACGTTAGAGTGAGAAAATTTCCGGATGCGTTTAAACTGGGAGTAGCAACATCAGCATATCAAATTGAAGGTGGATGGGATTCTGATGGTAAGTTGTGTTTTTTTATAACTAGCATTGTCGATGTATATTTAATAAATTTTAATTTAAATAAAACATTCACATTCATTTACGTTCAATTCAATTATCAATAGTTTTTTGTGAAATTATTTTATGCCACATTCTACTACGTGAAAAGTGAACTTATTGTGTTTGTAATGAATAAAAAGTGATTTTACTACAAAATAATAAAAAAATTTTAATAAAAAGGTAAGGGACCAAGTATATGGGATACTTTTACCCATCAGTCTCCGGAATATATTGCTGATCGTTCAACTGGCGATGTCGCATCGAATTCATACAATTTATACAAAGAAGATGTGGCTGCCGTTAAAAGCATAAATGTAAGTTTGTCATAACTTGACATTTTGTTTTTAAATACAAATGTTTTTTCATAATTATAATGCACTAGACTGAAATTTTAAATAGATTTGAATTTTAATTAAGATTTTTGTGAGCAATGTGATTCAATTGCATCTAATGGAATTTGAATTTTTCTGTTCGATTATGAAAAACTCTCCGTAATTGTGTTTCGTGCTCGGATGGATAGAAAAAATTATTTTTATTTAGATTACTTTTTTTTCGTTTTGATTTCATCTTTCATTTAATTTCAGGCTCAATTTTACAGATTTTCCATCAGTTGGTCTCGAATTTTTCCAACAGGAGACATATCCTCGAAAAATCAAGCTGGAGTGGAATACTATCATCGGTTAATCGATGAACTTGTAAAAAATAAAATAGAACCAATTCCAACAATGTACCATTGGGATTTACCACAGTATCTACAAGATTTGGGTGGATGGACTAATCCTTTGATTATAGACTATTTTGAGCAGTTTGCAAATTTTTTATTCTCTGAATATGGTTCCAAAGTCAAGACATGGATAACAATAAATGAACCGTTAGAATTTTGTTCCAGAGGATATGGACAAGGAGTTTGGCCACCACAAGTAAAAGCATATGGAGTAGGAGAATACCTTTGTGCTCACCACGTAATACTATCGCATGCTCGTTGCTATCATTTATACAAAAAGACATATTTTGCAAAACAAAAAGGCAGATTGGGAATATCGTTATTTATCTCAAATGCTTTTCCGAATGATACTTCTAACGAAGAGGATCGAAAAGCGGCGGAAAGATATCTTCAGTTTGATGTTAGTATAAATTATATTTGCAATTCCTATAAACTTTTTTTTATGGTTTAATCTTTACTCCAGTTTGGATTGTTTGCAAATCCTTTATTCACATCAAAAGGGGATTACCCCGAAATTGTACGTGAAATCGTTGATAAAAATAGTTTCGAAGAAGGACGACCGTGGTCAAGACTGCCGAAATTCACACCGAAAATGATTGAGTACATTAAAGGAACATCAGACTTCTTGGGATTGAACTTTTATTCAAGCTATGTTGTTACATCAGAAAATCCAGACAGCTTTCCAAATCCATCCAAAGAACGTGATTCACATATAAATACCAATTATGATCCAAAATGGCGTAAAGCTGCATCAAGCTGGTTTTATTCAACTCCAAATGGTTTATACGCAATACTACAGTGGATTCGTGATACATATCAAAATGTTGATGTGTTTATCTCAGAAAATGGATGGTCAGATTATTGTGAAATCGATGATGTGGATAGAATCAAATATTTAAAGGTAAAAATTTTAATTTTATTACAGTTTTTGTGTAGTATTTGAAAATAATTTTTTTATTTCAGGGACATATGAATGAGGTTTTGAATGCTATTGATTCTGGATGTAATGTAACTGGTTACACTTCGTGGAGTTTGACCGATAATTTTGAATGGACAGAAGGTTATACGTAAGATTTGTATAAAATTGTTCTTATCTAGATCAATTCATTAAAATGATTTTTTTTTATTTTAGAGTATGTTTTGGATTGTTTTCAGTGAATAGGACTAACACCAATTTTACGCGAGTTGAAAAAAGCTCTGCACGTTATTTGAGAAATGTATTTAAAACGCGAAGTATCGAAGTTTAATGTGAATTTAATTTAGTTTATAGCAGATCAAATGTTATCTTAATAAACAAAATAAATGATTAAATACAATTTCCTAAATACAGCAGTCTAATAACAGTAATATCTAGTAATATCTGGTACTTACTAATCGAACATGGTGAATTCTGTTTTATTATTCTTAACAGTGATATAAATTCAATCTAGATTCAAGGTCATAATAAACTTTTAGTAGTTTAAAGAAACGTATTGTAATGTTATATAATCATAACAGCATCATTGGTAATGCTTACTATTAAGGAGTAATACTACGTAGCTTTGCTCGAATATGCGAAGTAGTTTAAGATTTTAAATTTTCTTACAAAGAAATAAAATTTCTCAGTATGCTATGCTATGCTTGTGCTAAATTTTCTTGTAAAATATGGAGGGGCTGAAATCTCACAGCTCTGAGATATCAAGACTTTGGTCTGGGTTAAGGATTTTGATACAGTTTTCGGCAAAAAACTTTTATGAGGACATGGTTTTTAGTTTTGGGCAGCGATGTATATCAAATATAACTCTTTGTTAAAGAACAAGTATTTTTTTATCTCTGTTTAGAAAATTATTACAAAACTAACACGGAACATCAATACGTGGCCGGAAAATTATAACAGATCATAAATTAACATAATTTAGTGAAAAAATGATACACTCAGCAAACTACTCAAAAACCTCTCCATTTAGCGTTTCGAGAAAATATTATAAAATATTCATATTTCTTTCACAATTCCAAAAATATTGTAAAAATTAAATAAAATCAAACTTTTTCAAAATTTCAAAAATATTCCAAAAATTAGAATAAAATCAAATATTTAAACTTTCTAAACTCCAATAATATTCCAAAAATTCTTAAAAATTCAAAATTTTTCAAAATTCTAAAATTATTGCAAAAGTTATTACAAAATCAAAAATTGAAACTATTTTCAAAATTCCAAAATTCCAAAAATATTCCAAAAGTTCTTACAAAATCAAAAATTGAAACATTGGTTCAATATATCATAAACGAAAAACATACAAAAATTGAAACTTTTTTCAAAATTCTAATAAAATTCAAAATTCTTTTTTTTCCAAAATTCTAAAAATATTGCAAAAATTAGAATAAAGTCAGATATTTAAACTTTTTCTAAATTCCAATAGTATTCCAAAAATTCTTAAAAATTCAAACTTTTTTCAATATTCTAAAAATATTGCAAAAATTATTACAAAATAAAATATTGAAATTTTTTTCAAAATTCCAAAAATTATAATAAAATCAAAAAATTAAAATTTTTCAAAATTCTAAAAATATTCCAAAAACTCTTACAAAATCGAAAAATTAAAACTTTTTCCAAAATTCTAAAAATATTGCAAAAATTACTACAAAATCAAAAATAAAAACTTTTTTCAAAATTCCAAAAATATTTCAAAAACTATAACAAACTCAAAAATGTCCATGTCCAATTTCATTTTCAATTACATATACGTCATAAAAACAGCTACATTTTTTTCCAAAAAATTGGCTAAAAAAATAAATGATAAAATAAATGAAAAAATAATGTCAAGTGTGTCAAAAAATGATCTTTGACACACTTGACATTATTTTTTTGACAAATTTATAATGCCATAATTCTCGATAGTAATAATAAAATTTCATGTCATACAAATAATTAATTTTATTTTTTTCCAAAAAGTTGGGTGAAAAAGTAAATAAAAATCTTTCTTTTGACACACTTGACAACATGTTTTTGACATACTTATAATGCCATAATTCGCAATAATAATAATAAAAATTCATTTCAAATAAATAATTAATTTTATTTTTTTTAAAAAATTGGGTAAAAAAATAAATAAAAATCTTTCTTTTGACACACTTGACAACATTTTTTTGACAAAATGCAATAATCTAGTTTTTGATTTCACATACCAATCCCGACCATCCAGATTTCTCCACATTCTTTGTTCCTACTCGTAATCACTTCAAATGAACGTTTTTTAGACAAAAAAAATGCATATATCCTGGTTGTGACACACTTCCGGTACAGTTATCGAACACATCGTCCTTTCGGCTCTTCCCATTGAGTTCACCTATTTTTAGTATTCAAAATTTTTCAAATCCCTTCAGCCGTTTTCTGAATTTCTTCGGATATGACGGACGGAAGGGCGGCCGGCCGGCAAACAGACATACATTTTTTTGTTTTTTTAGATTCAGTAGGTGCTAAAACGTCGAGAAATGCAAAAAAAAGTTAGGGTAAGAATTTCACTTTTAGCTCATGAATGTAATACTTAGGTCTTTCAGACCGAAGTAATATAAAGAAAGTGTTTTGTAAATTTACTAAGTGTACCATAAAGAAGACGTATAACCCGTTTAAGACCAAAGGTAATGAAATGCATTCTGAGGACGACGCTCTTTTTAAACTGATTAAAAGTGGATTGAAGCCACATGAGACGGATTCCTTAAAATCATTTCATTTTTTCATTGTTTGGTTGGACAGAAAAGTTTCACTGTATTTTGTTAAACAAACTGATGAGTAAAATGGAGTAAATAATATGTTTGAGGCATGATGCATTGTATTTTATCTATAAGCACTAGCACACTATTAAACGAAATCAGAAACGTTGTGGTGGTGCTGTGCGGCAGGGCCGGATAAACCACGGGTGCAACACAAAAGGCGTCAAAATTGAGTTTTATTTTAAATTCGATTACTTTTTCGTTTTGGATTTTAGGCGAATTAAAATTTATTTTTCTATATAAAAAACAACAATTTAGCTTTGTATATTTCTTATAATTTTTGTTCTACGGGCGTGACAGGCTCGTGTGCTCGTGTCGCTGCTATTGACATACGATTCAACGTGAAATATTAGATACCACACTGGCAATAGCAATAGATATTACCAGCCAAGGGGATATCATACGGGAGCTATCGAATGAACTCTATTAATCCAACAGTACTCCCAATTTCATATGCAGTTTTCCTTTTTCTATTTATCTATATGTGTGCTTTAGTTATTATTATGTTCACATGATTAAGGAGCATACTCGACCGAGTACGGGAACCAAATTTTAGTTTTATTTCTGCAAATTATTTTTATAAAGTTTGTTCTTCACCTTTTATTTAAATTTCCAACATCATATCGTTAAATATTGGTCTTTGTTTATCTATTTAATTCATTATATGATAAGCAATAAATGCTTAGTTATCCATATCTTAAGAAACAAAATGTAATAAAAAAATATTGCGACGCTGATGCATAGGTTGACTTCACCACAGCTCTGGAAACATAGTGTTCTGGATATATAATGAGCTAATATCCATAAAATGCTTTAATTAAAAGCTAACCAATATTATGGACTTCGTAGTTCTAATAATAAAAATATTAAAGCAAGCAGTAGTATCCCAACAAACATAAATTCTGCCGTACGAGAAAAAGTAAAAAAATTTTTATCGGAAGTGACAACGCGAAAGTAAGGATGCAGAACTGTTTTAAACCGTACTAAATGTGTATGTACCAAATTTCATCCAATTCGATTATCAGGTACAGAAGTTATTGAGCTTCCAAAATAACAGGTGCTTGGAGGACCCCCTACCACTTTGTTCACTATCGCTAAAAAAACTAATCAGTTCCTTGCCATACATATTTGCATCTTTTTGCAAAGTGTAATCAAAATTACTTAACGAACGAATGTTGTATGCTTCCAACAAACATTGAAACAATAAACAGTTGTTCGGGAGGACCCCACCAGTTCTCCCAATATTGTCCAAAAACTAGTCAATTCTTTGTCTTTAAAGTCTTTATCTTTTTTCAAAGTGCCATTAAAATTGATTAATGAATGAAATCTGTATGCTCCCAACAAACTTTAAAAACAAAGTGTGAAAAGTCAGCAGTTGTATGGTAGACCACTTGGACGCCACTTTGATCAATGTGTCCCAAAAGATGATAATTATCTTCTTACACTAATTGAAACCTTTCCATAAGATTTATCATAATCACTTCATTATTGTAGGCTGTAGTGTGCATAAAGATACTGAAAAAACTGCCAACAATTAAAAAAATTTTTTTTTACCGGAAGTAAAAAACCGGAAGTTGGGATGCAGAATTTTTGTAAATCATACTTAATGCTCATGTACAAAGTTTCATCCAATTTGATTATCAGGTACAGATGTTATTGAGCTTTAAAAAAAACAGGGGTATGGGACACCCCCCACCACTTTGTTCACTATCGCTCAAAAACTAATCAGTTCTTTGCCATACATGTTTGCATTTTTTTCCAAAGTGTCATCAAAATTGGTTCAAGAACGAATGCTGTGTGCTCCCAACAAACATTGAAAAAAAGTGTGACATTTTAAACAGGTGTTCGGGAGACCCCGTACCACTTATCCACATATTTATTTATTTATTTTATTTTTTTTATTTTTCAGAATTTCAACGGGAGTAAAACTCCCACTATACAGAGTTATAATTTATTGCATCAAACATGGTTGTGTAGTAAACAAAAATTAATCAAACAAAATATAATCAAACAAAATATAATCAAACAAAATATACTTTCATATACCTAATACTAAATTAAACACAAGATTTTAATACAAAATTTAAAAAAAGGTCAACTAAAGACTAGCATAAAAAGCATTTCTCCTAACATAATTTGTGTTTCCACTATCAAAACCTATCCTTTGTATATTTTAACTTCGTTTTAAAAGCAGTTCTGCTAGAATTGACGTATTTTAGAATTAACAATTTTTCTAAAGCTTGAAAACGAGCCTCCAAAAAAATCAGTGGCCTTGGAATGCATATTTGCAGCTGCACTCAGCTTGTAAATGGTTGACACTTCACGGACATCACGGTATTTAAATGGAATCGTCAAAATCAACCCACTGCTTCTTAGTCTGATGTCAGGTATAATGAACGAAAATTGTGAGAGTAGGTGCATAGATACCACTCTTCCATTGAATATATTAAATAGTATATATAGTTCATGTATCTTTCTGGCAGATTCAAGCGTATGTATATTAAGCTCCCTTGCTATACTTGAATAGTTGTGGTCAAATCTGTGCATCGGCTGATTAGATTTAAACGCAATAAATCTTAAAAAACTGTGTTGGATTTGTTCAATCCTATATATCTGATATTTGGTCGTTGGTGACCAAATCACCGAGGCATACATTAGTATAGATTTAACGTAGGCGTTATACATTGTAATTATAGAAATCGTATTGTGAAAATCTCTGCAATAGAACTTAACCATCCATACAGATCTTTTGGCTCTGTTGATTATGTACTCTATATGATCATTGAAATTTAGTAACGGATCAAAAATTACTCCTAGATCCTTTATCTTATCAACGTACCCAATAACAGTATCATTGGCCTTGAAATCGTAATTAATCATGTTAACGTTAGGTTTATGCAAAAATTTCATGACTTTACATTTAGTAGCATTAAATTCAAATCCGTTTTCACGATTCCATTGATTAACTCTAATAAAGTCCTCATCAAGGAGCATCAAATCAGCTTCAGTTTTAATTTCTTTATATAGTTTCATATCATCAATGTAGAGTTTGAAGCTTGAATGTTTTATTACCTTTTTTATGTCATTTACATAAATAACGTAAAGTAATGACGCTAGGTGCGATCCTTGAGGCGCACCAGATGTTACTGATATTACATCTGATACACAGTTATGAATTTTAACATATTGTTTTCGATTATGTAAATAGTTCTGGATCCAAGCCAACATATTACCTATGATGCCATAAGCACTTAGTTTGAACGAGAGCCTGTTGTGATTTATTTTGTCGAAAGCCTTTCTAACATCAGAGTAAATAGTATATACATTGTTTTTATTAATGAAAGCAACTGCCAAATCTTCTTTGAATTCCAATAAGTTAGTGATAGTTGATTTCATTGGAACGGCACCATGCTGTTGTTCGATTAAAAATTTTTGAAAGTAGATATGTAGTTTTTTATATATAATACTCTCAAAAATCTTGGCAAAGATATTGAGAATTGTAATTGGTCTGTAATTTGAGACATCATTTTTATTTCCTTCTTTAAAAACTGGTGTTATAAAACCAACTTTCCATTGCTCAGGGTATACCCCTTTTTCTAATGACGCATTGTAAAGAATAAGTAGCGGTTGAATCAATTGAGCAGATGTTGATCTCACAAATAAAGGGTTTATACCATCAGGACCAGCTGACGTCCCGATTTTTAGCTTCTGAATTTCATTATATACATCTTCATACTCTATGTGTATTTCATTGAACAAAAAAGGGTGAGGTGCTACAATTTCCGAAGCTGTTGGTTCAGGTAAAACTTGATTATTGTAGACACTACCAAAAAAATCAGCAAACAAGTTAGCTATAGCATCCTCATCACGGGCAATAACTTTATCTTTAAACATGGTAGATGGTATGGATGGTTTAGTTTTCTTGGCTGCAACAAACTTCCAGAATACTTTGTTGTCAGTAAGAACCTTATCTTCAACCTCTTCTATAACTTGTGAATAGTCAGAGCGAATTAGTTTAAGACATAATCTGCGCTGCTCCTGAAATTTCAACACATCATACATATTTTTGGTTTCTTTTGATCGACGGTGTAAAATTTTTTTGAGAATGACTGCAGCAATTGTTTTGTTCTTGAACCAATATGGAAAACTGGATGGATTAATAATTCTCTTTTGCACATTTTTATCTATGATATCGTGCAGTATTTTATAAAATGTGCTGGTGGCTGTATCAATATTATCATCCAACTGTGTAGTCCAGTCACAACTTTCTAGCTCTGAAAGAATGACATTAAAATTAGCTGAGTTAAAATCATAAATTTGTTTGCTCGAGTGTAATTTTTTATCTATTTCTATGAACATTCTGATAACAAATGCATCATGACATACATCAAGAGAAACAAGAGGCTCAGAGCTTAGATTGATTTCAATTTCTTCATTGGAGAATGCCAGGTCAAGTGTATTACCAAACTTATTTTTATAGTGGTTGAATTGATTTAATTTTAACAGTGTAATTTTCATGTGCACATAATGTGCTATTTCACGTACAACCACACTAGGATGAGATCCTTGAATACTTGTGCTACTACCTTCTCTATTCCATATAAATCCAGGGATATTATAATCACCTAGTAAAATGATCTTATAATTATTATACTGACATATTAAATCTTCTAGAAACTCCATATGTTTAATGTATACATCAACTGATGCATTTGGTGGAATGTAGACCAAGCCTATTAAGTATTTTATGTGTTCAGAAACAAATTCTATGTACAAGTGTTCACTAAAATTGCTATCTTTATATAACAATGAGCTGACAAACTTATTATTTATAGCAAGCAGTACACCACCACCTCTGGATTTATTGGCTAGTGTGAAATTACGATCACATCTGTAAATTGTGTAGTTAGAATTGAATAACAACGAATCATCTACATTATTATTCAGCCATGTTTCAGTGAAAGCTACTACATCATACACTTCGGACGAAATTACTAGGTTAGTATTTAGATCATTTAGTTTGTTATTGAGGCTTCGTACATTTTGATAGTAGATACTAAATTGGACTATTTTTGATGCAGTTGAGGCTTTCCTATCAAGTTTTTTGAGTCGACAATTACAGGATTACCATTCTTGTATAAAATTGTGAGGTTATTTTCACCTTTCAATTGTCGTTCTGTAATTTCGGATCTCAGTTGTTTTAGATATTTTTGTTCAGCGATTGTTTTATCATTACCAATTCTTACATTCTCTCCAGGAAATAGTGATGCAAGAATTTTATTGTTTCTCAAGACATGTAAAGCTTCTTCTTGTGAATTCAAGATAATTTTCAACGGGCGCTTACCTTGGGCATTGAACTTGCCTAACCTAAGAATTTTAAACTGTTTTTTAATTGATTTCATAGTTTCATTATCGAAAATAACGTTAACTAGTTGATTATCTTTTATGGTACTATTATCATCCGGTAGGTTAAAAACTATGACATTATTACGTCTTACAAGCTTTTCATTAATCTCTCTCATAACTTCAGCTCCGAAGATACTCATATTTACCTCATTACTCTTAATGTTCTCTAAGCGACTAATATCGTTATTGATTTTCGGCAAAATCGACTTATGTAGATTATCATTATATTTCTCAATTTCATTCAATCTAGTTATTATTTGTAAATTTTCAGATTTTACCATCTGTATTTCACTTTTGATAGTGCTAATTTCAGAACACAGGATATCCAGTTTAGTATCTATAAGCTGAGCAAGATCTTTCTTTAAGCCAACCAACATATCTGGAATCATGTCTATATTTATAGTTTGAGTTGCAGTACAATTTTTATCAGTGCAACTTTCGCAGATATACATCATTTTAACAGTAGATTTCATCTGGATAACTTTTTCTTCAGATGCACTGATGTTAGCACAGTTGGATGATCTAGTACTCGCATGATAAACTTCCTTGCACAAGTAGCATTTAACAAAATTAGTTGATAGATCAACAGCAAGCTTACATTTACCACAAAATGACATCTTGAACCAACTCAAACTACTGTATTGCTAAAATGAAACACAGATTAGTTAAATAACAAATTTTAATTTAACTACAGTATTAAAACAGAGCCTTTTTGTTTTCTACAGCAAAATCAAATAAAGAATCAGATGTTGACACAGAATTAAACTTCTCCGTTATTTAGTATCAAGGACAACAGATATAAACTGATGAGATGATGATTTTAATTATATTTACTGTTATCAATTAAATCGGTAGAAATTATTAGGTTGAATACGTCAAATAAAAATTTTAAAATTCCCATTCAATTAGCGAATCCTCATTTGCAAACTAAACTTTAGTTTTCACTATCACTGAGTATATGAAGTAGAAATAAATATTTTATTTAGTAAGAAACAGTTGACTTAAAACACATATAATCTAGTTTGACTTTACAGCTATTTAAATCAAGTAAAACAAATTGCAACAAAAAGTTTAGATGTTTACTGTACCACGTTCGAATATTGAAATGAAATTGTCCAAAATCTAATCAATTCCTTGTCATTTAAGTCTCCATCTTTTTCCAAAGTGTTATTAGAATTGATTAATGAATGAAGTCTGTATGCTCGCAACAAACTTCAAAAACAAAGTGTGAAAAGTCAGCAGTTGTATGGTAGACCCCCCGCCACTTTGATCAATGTGTCCCAAAAGATGATAATTATCTTCTCACACTAATTGAACCCTTTTCCATAAGTTTCATCATAATCACTTCATTATTGTAGGCTGTAGTGTGCATAAAGACACTGAAAAAACTTCAAAAATTTACAAAAAAAAAATTTACCGGAAGTGAAAAACCGGAAGTTGGGATGTAGAACTGTTGTGAACTGTACTAAATGCTCATGCGCCAAGTTTCACCCAATTCGATTATCAGGTACAGATGTTATTGAGCTTTAAAAAAAACAGGTGTATGGGACACCCCCCACCACTTTGTTCACTATCGCTCAAAAACTAATCAGCTCTTTGCCATACATGTTTGCATCTTTTTTCAAAGTGTCATCAAAATTCGTTCACGAACGAATGCTGTGTGCTCCCAACAAACATTGAAAAAAGTGTGACACATTAAACAGGTGTTCGGGAGGACCCCCACCACTTATTTCAATATTATCCAAAAACTAATCAGTTCTTTGTTAATTAACCTTTATGTCAACGGCAACATACCTGGGTATGTTTTGCGTTTTTAAAACGCTGTAGCCCGGAACTGGATACCGAATCGACTTGAAATTTCATGATATCCTAGCCAAAAGTGTTTTACGCAACAGTCTCAAGTTTGGTTAGGATTGAATCATCCGTTTAGAAGATAAAGCCCATTTACAAAGTTGCACCCTTACGTCAACAGCATACATACCAGGGTATGTATAATAAAAACGCATGCAAATATGATGATATAATTGAAAAAGAATAGTTTATTTTTGAGTTAATTTTTTGTAATTATAATAATTATATGAAAATATATGAAAAAAAATACTTATGGTATAATAGTAGATTCTTATATGAGCTTAGAATGAAGGGCAATTCTTCACAAGGATGAAGTTTTGCCGGAAACGAGCGTAGCGAGTGGAGGGAATCATCCGAGTGAAGAATTGCCTTCATCCTAAGCGAATACAAGATGCTATTTTATCCACAACTTTAAAAATATTTGAAATAATATAAAGTTTTTCATTGAAAAACTTTTATATCGCCATATTGAAATTAATTCATCATATAAAAACAAGAAAAAACACAACGTTTATTGTTTATTTTTAGATTTATATATGTATTGTTCTTGTTTAAACTTGTTTATATTACTATACCAAACAAATAAAGTTTTTAATTTGTTAGAGGATTTTTTTTATAAATAAAGTGGAATGAAATAAATAAAAGAGAATGTTTTATATAAATGGGAATGAATACAATTACAATGAAAGATATACGCATGGAAAAGTATATAGACTTTAGTAGTCGTGGATAAAAATTATTATAAATTATAAAATACTGATGAACATATATATGAACATAAAATACTCATGAAACATATAAATTGTAAAATACTGATGAATATATAGCCCTCCAAGTATATGTCTTTTCATTGTAATTTTATTCATTCTTTTCACTTGTTAGAAGAATGTGACGCAATCGTTTATATTCTACTACGGTTCTATAGTTAATTTGTTGGTATAGTATTATGAAAAGGTTTAAAACGGTAACAATACATATATAAAATAATAAATTTAAAATTTTGCCGTTATTTTCAATTGTTTTGATTTTCTATGCTATCTATGATTTACATATTTCTATATGATGACAAAAAACTTTAGCAGGCAAAATTGTAAAAGTAATCGATATATATATATATATATATATATATATATATATATATATATTATATATATATATATATATATATATATATATACATATATATATATATATATATATATATATATATATATATATATATATATATATATATATATATATATATATATATATATATATATATAATATATATATATATATATATATATATATATATATATTATATATATATATATATATATATATATATATATTATATATATATAATATATATATATATTAGGGTGTTTCATTTTTCCAAAGATTTGATTTTTCATATGACTTTGCTTACGCCCCAAGTCTCAGTGATGTAAAAAGATATATTTGCCAAATTTCAAGAAAATTGGATAATGTTTAGGGTTTGCACACATCGATCACTTTAAAGCTATATTTAGTGAAATTTACTTTAAATTTACATAAACTTTTATAAAACTGGTCAAAGTGTGCAACCTCTAAATATTATCCCAATCTTCTTGAAATTTGGCATATATATCTTTTTACATCACTGTGACTCACGGGCGTGAGCAAAGTTAGCAAAAAAATTCTACATTTTATTTTTTTGCATGTAAAAAATGAAACACCCTAATATATATATATATATATATATATATATATATATATATATATATTATATATATATAATATATATATATATATATATATATATATTATATATATATATATATATATTATATATATATATATATATATATATATATATATATATATATATATATATATATAATATATATATATATATATATGTATATATATATATATATATATATATTATATATATATATATTATATATATATATATATATATATATATATATAAATATATATATATATATATATATATAAATATAAAACATATACAGGGTGATTTTTTTTAACCTGAAACTTTCAAATATCTCGAAAACTAAGCACTCTACGGAAAAAATGTTCTATATTCAAAATTTAATCATTTCCGCGGGGGAAACACATTAGTGCAAAAAAAGTAATCCCCCACCCCTCCCTCTTTGTAGGTGGGCGGGGGTAACTTTGAATCTAAAATAGGAAACCCCAATTTTTTTATTGCAGATACGGATTCTATGGCTAAAAATTACGTACGATTTGACTAAAAAAATGTTGTTCGATTCATGATAGATGGCGCTGTAATCGACGAAATTCAATTTTTTATCGATTTCTTTTTACTAAGAACATATGCCTACGATTTTTTTAATGCGTTTGAAATAAAAAATATCACGTTTTTCATTGTAAAAAAGTTTATTAATGTAAATGGCTGGTGAATAAACAAATTTTAGCTTAAAATAAGTGTTCAAAATGATGGCCTTCGACTTCAATGCACTTATTAATCCGCTCTTCAAATGACCTGTACACAACTGAGAAGTGTGTCCTGCTGGAATTTCGGCAACAAGCATTATTGATTCGCCCAATCATATTCTCACGTGTTGTTAGTTCTTGTTTGTAAACTTTCTCTTTGAGATAGCCCCACAAAAAAGAAATCAGGCGAAGTAAGATCTGGTGATCTGGCAGGCCAATTTACCGGACCCAGCTCTACCGATCCAGCGACCATTGAAAATCACGATCTAATACTTCCACGTGCTACCATCGAATAGTGTGCTGGACAACCATCATGTTGAAACCACATGTTCTGTCGCACTTCTAAGCTCAAATCTTCAAGTAATGTTGGCAGTTCATTTTCCAAAACGTCCTCGGTACATCTGACCATTCAAGTTGCCTTCAATAATGTGTGGGGCCTATGAGTTTTGTTGCCAATTATTCCCACACCACACGTTTGACAGTCCAAGGACGCTGATGTTCAACTTGGGCGAAGCCAGTGCGGGATTTGTAGCACTCCAATAATGCATGTTGTGTCGATGGTTTGTAAAAAGACGACTCGTCGGAAAAACAGTACGTAACGAAAAAAAATTGGGATTTTTGTTTGTATTTGTTCACGTGCCCCACTGACCAAAAATTTATCCGATTTTGGAAATCAGCGCCATGAAGATCTTGGTGTAAAGGACACATGATACGGATGATACTTGTGACGTTTTTAAAATTTTTCCAAAACACTGGTTTGAGACAATCCGGAATCGCGAGCTATTTCTCTTGTACTATTATAAGGATTATGAGCCACTGCAGCCAATGCAGCAATTTCATTATTTTCTTCAGTGACTGTTGTTTGACGGGTCCTTCTTTTCGGTTGAAACACTTCCATCAGAAGTAAATTGTTTGACAGTACGGTAAAATGAAGCACGTGACCCAATCCTATCTGGAAAAAACGTTGAGCGTAAAGATTAACAGCATTATCAAGACTCCTGCCAGCTTCTCCATAAACCAGAACCATTTCAATTTTCTCTAGGACAGTTAAATATTCCATTCTGCAGTTAATATAAACAGCCTAGCGAAAAAGGTATTTTTTGTTTTCGAAATATTTTTTTTTTTGTGGTTTATTTTGTGTTTTTTTGCAATGAAAAACGTGATATTTTTTTATTTCAAAACGCATTAAAAAATCGTAGGCATATGTTCTTAGTAAAAGAAATCGAAAAAAATTGAATTTTGTCGATTACAGCGCTATTTATCATGAATCGAAACAATATTTTTAGTCAAAATCGTACGTAATTTTAGCCATAGAATCCGTATCTGCAATAAAAAAATTGGGGTTCCTATTTTAGATTCAAAGTTTACCCCCGCCCACCTACAAAGAGGGAGGGGTGGGGGGGATTACTTTTTTGCACTAATGTGTTTTCCCCCCGCGGAATGATTAAATTTTGAATATAGA